>LNAC01000583.1:606318-754981 GCA_002007465.1 Ailurus styani
AAAAAAAAAAAAAAAAAAGATTCTCTCTCTCCCTCCTCCTCTTGCTCTCTCTAAAATAAATAAGTAAATCTTAACCAAAAGGGCTACACTTTTACCTGTTCTTTTTCAGTCCCTTTTTCCATGTAGTACAATTTGTAATTCTGAATTTCCCCATTGCCAGACAATGGTGTTTCCCAGGTGACAGTGATGGAAGTAGGTGAAGCTGCATAGGCCCGAATGTTAGGTGCTGGGCCAGGGAGCTGAACTGGAAAGAAAATTTTGAGACAGCAAGACATGAATGACATTTACTGCAGTCCTCAATCACCATTCTCAGCACTAACGTCATACTGGCCATGTTTTTAAAAACAATAAAAAACTGAGAAAACAACTGATTTGACTGAAGTGGTTTTAGGATGATATATAAATGCATTTCCCATTCTGTGACTCAAATTATAACCAAAAACTATCTATGAAATAACTCAAATGTATTCAAAGGAATAAATAAACATTGCAGAATTTTTCTTGTGGTTTATAAAAGCCTAGTTTTTCAGCAGGACTGCAGCACATAAAAGCAGCCATCACAAAAAGACAGTCTTCAGGGAATTAAAGAGGACACTTATCATGACAGGCACTGAGTACTGTATAGAATTGTTGCTCTATACACCTGAAACCAATATAACACTGTATCTTAGTTAAAGGAAAAAACTTCAAAAAAAGAGAGTCTTTTTTTGCCAGACCCTGGGGATATGGTGAAAGAGTCCGCCCACAAAGAATTCCCAGTCTAGAGGGAAGTCAGATAACTATAAAAATAGTTGTGAAAGTCACAAGTGCCAACAGATTTCATAATGATTGTAAAGAAAACAGAAAGAGAACACACAACTCAGCTTTGCGAGGGGGGTGTGTAGGCAAGGGAAGGATTGGGGAAGACTTCTGGGGAGCCAGAAGGAACAGCTTCCTCAGATACCAAGGGAAAAATTATTCCAGTCAATGGGGAGGATATGTAATGTGGTTCAGGGTGAATACTGAATGAATGTGGAGGGAGAATGCTGAGGAGGACGACAGCCGAGTAACGAAGAGCTTCTAACATGCTGCTGTGGAGTCTGCCTCATCTCTTGCAGGTGTTGGTAATTACTGAAAAGTTATGAGCAGGAACATGACATGCCATGATTAGGTCTGTGTTTGGAAAGGACATGTAAATGTATGCGTGGAAGAAAAACAGGGAATAAGACTAAAGAATAATGATTTTTAAAATAGCTACCATTTATTGAATGCTTATAATCAGCCCAGCTTAAAGTGTTTCACATGTATTTAAATTATGTCTTATTTAATCTTTGCACTAACCCACATGAGAGCGATACTATTATCATCCCTACTTACAGATGAGGTTGAGAGGCTAAGAACCGTTCCCACATGATGGGGAAGTGAGTGAGTGGTGGTGGAGCCCGGAGCTGCACACCTTCTGGTCCTAACACATGGACTCAAGCAGACCAGTCAGGAGACGATTACAATGCCCTCCGTGGGGTGTATGTGACTGGAAGACTTAATGGCTGGGTCACCGACTGTCTGGCCAGCTCTAACTCCTACAACAGCTCCCGTACCTTTTTACTGTGTTCTTTTCGACTGACTGATGAACTAACAAGTTCCAGCCCCAATTTATACACAAATTCCAGAGGTTGCCTAAGCCTACACTTTGGTAGACATTCTGTACTTGAAAACAATTTCTCTGGTGCCAGTGTTTCTGTAACAGAATCCAATAGATTAAGGAACAGGGAAAAAAAACCTAGCAAATGTAAAACAAACTAGCTTTCTTAAATAACAGCACCACGGCTTGACAGTTTTGCTACCCAAGTAGAGAAACCTGAATGTGGTTATTCTGACAGTTGTTTGCTTTATTTAGTCATGAATCATGTTTTTCACTTAATGTTAAGAGCATTATTTTTTGCAGCCTGACAGGCGGGATTTGTTACACTTTTGCTGCTACAGGAAACTTTCCTCTAAGTTATTAAAGTGGAAAGAAAACGAAACAATCCTCTGAGTCCCTTGAAAACACTTTCAATATATTCATTGGATACACATAAGCAAGTATGATCCTGAAAAGGCACTAAGAAATCCTTTCATTTCATCTGCACAGTGGCATAATAAATGGAAAAAATGTTAAGTTGGTTTGTCCAGCTAAGTATGTAAAATATTTTCTGAGGGCTGCCTCCAACACTTCCACCTCCCCTGCCACAGGCTTAATACCTCCAAATGAAGTACCAATCTCTTTCAATTACCTAGTCTTTTGCCAGAACATATTATAGCCACTTTCCATCCCTAAAATACTCTCAAGAGAATCAGGTTCCCCTTCCATCTACATTCTTATTTAGTCTCTTCCTTCTAATCAAACTCCTTGAAAAAATGATTGTGTTGCCTCCTTTCCTCAGAATTACATAGGTACAATATTAGATAGCTAGGATCAGAGGAAAGAGTCTAGAAGGCATCTGAGACAGGTCTTAAAGAATCAATAAAATTTGAGTGTGTATCAGCAGAGTCCTATTGCCTTACACGATTTGCCACTATTTGACGTTAATTAATTTGCTCTCCCCTAACCAATTCATAAGGTCCTTGACGGCAAGGAGCTGTACCTTCTGCACTGCCATGGGACACAATGCTACAAAGAAGGTAGACCTTCTTATCGTCTACCTACAGGTAGGGCTGACAGACAGATGGAAGACTTACCCTCAGGTTGTGTTTCTACTCGGAGTGGAGCTGAACTCTCTCCGGAGCCATGTTTATTTTGAGCCATAACTCTAAAGATGTACACAGTCGCTGGCATTAGGTTTTGAATGGTTACCTGCATTTCTCCTGGGCGACTGGTATTCTCAACACGTTCCCTTTGGACAAAGAGGGGTGTGGAAAGAAACAGCATCGATTAGAAATACTTCTAGAATGTGCAGTTTCATTTTCATTGCAATTCCTATAGAAACAATGCCATATCAAAATCTCAACTCTTGACTCCGGGAAACAAACACGGTTGAGGAAAGAGAGGAGGGTGGGGGGCACTGGGGGGATGGGCATTAAGGAGGGCACGTGATGTGATGAGCACTGGGTGTGATATGCAACTAATGAATCACTCAACATTAATTATATCAAAAACTACTGATGTACTGTACACCGGCTAATTGAATTTAAATTTTAAAAATCTTAATTTAAGTCAAAGTAATTCTCCAGAAAACCTTCGGGGTTAGAACAGTGCACAGAATATGAAGAGTGGCAAAGAGAAATATCACACATGTCTGATACCTTGCTTAAACATCACTGACTTTCTGGTCTTAACCACACCTTCCTTTCAGAGAAGGAACAGACAAGGGTCTTCCCATTGCCATTTCAAATGGGTTAGCTGGCCATCAATTCTGTTGGCTTTAGGAACCACTGAGTTTTAAGGAGTGATTTTCAGGGAGACAGAAGGTGATTACAAGCATGACCCAGTTTTCAAAGAAAATATCAGAGAATTCTGTGTATATTTTGGATAAAAGACTCAATAAAAACAAAGCTAGAGATTATTACTTTTAAAGCTGGAAACATTAGAAATTTAAATGATCCTAAAATAACCCAAGCTATAAAATAAGCTAAACCCGATACTGATTTTTATAATTTATTTGTTAAAGCAAATACTCTTTTAGAATGATATCTAAACTGATTTGAAATGTTTGACAAATTTTATGACAGATAAGACAAATGAATCTAGCAGTCTCGTATTGTGAACTGAAAACATGGAAGCAGTTATCTGGCTTCCTTAAAAACTTCCAGGCTCTAACCTGGGACCTGTGTGTCCCATACTTGGGTCCATAATTATAGTCCGTCTACTGTAGGTACTAGAATAAAAACCAGTTAGTATTAAACAAGAGTTTTCAACAAATATTGTGGAAGAATTCACTTATTTTAGACAAATACCTGGCTTTTAAGGATTGTCAATCATGAAGGAGAGATCTGTATTTATCCTGACAGAGTAATAAAAAGGCCCAAAACTACTCTGTGGACAAAATTACTTGAAACTACATAATCTGTTGAATTAAAATCTTACTTTAAGATATTGGTAATTTCCCCTGAATTCACTGATTAAAATTTATTTAGTTCTACATGAACTTATGCCAATTTGTCTGATTGTATGTTTACATTTATACTTCAGAGATTTTTCAGTAGTTTCCTATAATTTTTTAAACTACGTTATTTTATTTAAAACAAACCAAACCAACAGTACCACACCATTTTCATAGAGCCTGCTTGTCTGTATATAATGTTACTAGGTCCACTGGAGAAGAGTACTAGAACAAAAGTTATTGCTCAAAGATACTTGAGATATCCACAGATATTTTCTCTTCAGCCAACCCTCTAAATCCAAGATTTAAAAGGAGGTATCAGCTGATTTCTTACACTCTGAAGTTTCTGACAGTTGCTCTGATCACAACTGACTGTTGCCTAAAAGGAAGTATGGTATTTGACACTTCACCAAACTATAAGGTCCACATGGGAGCACAGAATAGGTCTGTTTTGCTCACTGTACATAACAGTTTAAATAAAAAGTTGAAACTGTCTTGAGAAAAATAGTTGGGGGGGTGCTATTTTACTTCAAACTGAAGTGTATCAATCACGCTCTCGTATTACAGCAGAACTTAGCAGAAAGCTCAGACGTGGAAGCAGCATCACAGATATGTGCAGAATGCATGAATGGAAATTTGCCTTCTATATGTAAAACTTGTATAGTAATAATATCATGTACAACTTTTGTTCATTCCTATGTGAAAGGAAAAAAACCAGGAGAAATGAACAAAGGGAATGAAAAACTTAGAACGAATTTCTATAGAAATCCTACAATTTAAAAAAATCAGTAATACATATGATTCCTTAAGATGAAAGAATAAATAGCCAGTATTTGCAAAAACTTTAACTCTAGATTGGTCGGAGGTCCCAGAACCAAGTGCCTGTCTAGAAAAAAACTTGACTTCAGGACAAGATCCAGGATGAGTTATCAAAGTACAATTCTCACAATTGTGTGAGGGTGTCATGGAACTTGGGTTAGAATGTGTAAACTGAGAGTCAAAGCAGAAAGGAAAAGGTACGTTTTATATTAAGAGAGTGCTGGGCCAGGTGTAAGAGCTCCATTCTAGTTTTGACATGCTAATTCCTTCTGAGCCAATAGTAAATATTTACAGGCTAAGAGATAAGATGGAAAACATTATGTAGTTACTTATACAATCTATTAAAATTTAGTGATTTGAAAACACAAAAAAATACTCTTAGCTCCTGGGTCATAAAAATAACAAGTCTAATTTGGCCCACGGTCCCTAGCTTGCCAATTCTGGACTTAACTAAGATACCTAGGGCTTCATATGTCTCTAAAATGTTATTAACTTGTGGAATAACTTACTCTGAAATTTCCATTTAGTGGCTAATATCGGAAAAGTACTCCTATTTAGACTAAAAACGGGTGAACATTTCATAGTTGAAAAGGCAGAGAAAGGACCCTTTGAAATCTAAGAAACTCTACCTCATGACCAAGACACACAGTGCCACCTGGTGGCTGATTTTTCAAGTGCAGGAAGTAGTAGCATGCAGGTGGTGGCTTCCATCTCCACACTGAATTCTTGTAAGTCTGTGACGAAAATTTACTTCCCTCATTTTTTTAGATGACAAAACTTAAGCTTATGAAGGTTAAATAAACTCTGTTTACAAAACAATCAGGATCTAGTCTTCTGACTTAGTGTTCTTCCTACTCCTTCATGGCTTGTATTCAGAAATCATAAACTTCATTCACAAATGAAAGGACAAAAACATGACAGTTTCCAAGTAACTCCCTTTGAAATATTCCCTAGATTCATTCTGTCACTCCAAGTCACTGCTCTTCCCTTTGTCCAGGCCATCCTACCACATGCCTAGATTAACTACATTTGTCTCCGACTTCATTTCTTCTCTTTACTTAGTGCTCATAACCTAAGAAAAGCCATTTAATAAAATCACAGTGCACACTTGCTCCGTCGTCTAAAATGATCCCTCCTTAACTGATTATGTCCAAATTCTTACTGGCATTATGACATCTGGCTTCAAACTTCCACTTTATTATAATCTCTTACTAATTCCTACCAGAACTCGGGGCCAGTTAAGCTTTCCTACTTTTCCCATCCATCAAACACCAGACACGCAAATTAAATTGGATCCTCCCTGCGCCTCCTCTTCCTTTATATATACTTGCCTTGTCTTCCTGCCTGACAATTTAATTTTAAATTGAAGTGGCAGATTCTCATTAAAAACAAAAGTATATATAGTTTAAAAAAATCCCAAAGTCCCAATTTTTTCTCTCTCCTCAAAACCTGTCCTTCCCTGACACCTAAATGTGACCTGTATCTTGCCAGGTCTCTTCAGGTCAGGTTTTCTCAACCTTAGCATGCCTACGCTTTTGGTGGGATAATTCTTCGTTACAAGGGGCTGTCGTGTACACCGCAGGACATTTATCAGCATCTGTGACTTCTACTCACTGGATGCCAGTAGGCATCCTCTCTCATCTGAGTTTCAGTAACCAAAAATGTCAGCAGACATGGCCAAATGTCCACTGAGGGATGGGGGTAAACTGTCCCTGGCTGAGAGTCACTGCTTTAGGCATTTACATGCACATCACATATGCAAAAAAATTCCTGTATCACACTTCATATGGATATACATATATTATGTGCCCATTTCTCCATCAATGGGCATTGACTTTTTTCCTTTTTCATTCTTACAAATAACACGATAAACATTTTTATGAATTCCCTATGTATAAATGTATCTGCTATCTATAGAACATCTAGAAATGTAATTGTTGGATTGATGGGTATGTGCATTAAGAAGGTGAAAAAAATTCTGCCAAATCACCTTCTCTAAGGGCTACTCTTATACTGCCACTGAAAGCCTGGAGTGGATTTCTTCCCAACACTTTGACTTGCTTAACACTAGATATTATCAACTTAAAATTTCTGCCAGCCTTATAAGTAAAAAACAGTTGCACTTTTTGTATTATTCTGTATTTCCCAGACCACGAGCTATGGCAAAAACATTTTTTAACTTTAACGGGCCTTCCATTAACTTCTGCTAATCATCCACTTGTACTACTTGCCTCTTGGGATTATTTGTCTTTTACTTATGATTTTCAGGTGCTCTTCATTTAGACTGGGTAGCAACACAATGTTTTATAAATGTTACAAATTTTTTCCCGGCTCATCACTTGATAGTTTTTGTTTATGATATTTTATCACATGGAATTTCACTGTTATATAATAAACTTTGTCAATCTCTCCTGTTGTGGCTTCTGGATTTCCTGTCTTCTGTTAAAAGGCATTTCACACTCAAGTGATAAAAATAGTTTCTATGTTTTTCTTCTAATACCATTTATGAGCTTTAAAGTCTCTTAATCCGTCTATAATTTATTGTTATACATGATATAAGACAGAGATATAACTTCAATTCTTTCCACCAAATGGAGTTAATTATCTCAACGTGATTTCTTGAATAAACTATCATTTCTCCATTGACTGAAAAGAACTTATTCATTTAACAAGTAATTATTTAGTGCTGCTATATGCCAGGCCCTGTTCCAGGTGCCGGTGATACTCTATTGAATAAGACAGACATAAGAAACAGACTAATTAAAAGAGAAGATTTCAGAGTGTTAAGTGGTCTGAAGACAAAATAAAAGCAAAAAAAAAAAAAAACACCCCCAAAACCAAAAAACAACAAAACAACAAACAACAACAAAAACCCCAAAACAGGGTGAAACGACAGTGGTGGTGTTCTGGTAAATGTTTAATAGCCAGCTCTGGTTTGTGGTACTCGTCCCAGTAAATACTCGTGTCATGTCCTGTTTTGAGCTACCAAGTTGTCATCGGGTCTGCAAAATTTCCTGAAACTTTAGTAACTGGCTTGGGGACAAACTGGCTCCAGAACACCACTGGGTGTAATAGGGCCAGAGGGGGCTAAGTTGGGTGGGTCTTCATGGAAGTCCTATGAAGGTATCATCTGAAGATGACAGATACGAAGCCACAAACAGTTGTTTGTGATGGAAATGCATTTCTGGTAGAAGGAACAGCAAGGGCAAAGAACCTGAAGTGGAAAGAAATTTGTTATTCTGAGGAAAATTGAAAGGAATTTTCCTTTTGTGAAATACTACGAAATTAGCAGTGAGATGTGAAAGATCATTGGAGACATTTTAACACAGATGTCATTTGGTAGTACTGTCTTGCCTTTTTGTGTTGAGAACTATGTTTCTTAATCTTTATAATTCCCAAGACATCTGGTATGATATTCAGAAAAACTTTATTCTATGAGTAGTTCCATCTATCTGGCTCGAATGAGGTCACACAGACTTCTCAAGAGGGTTAAATCAAGTGGTTTTGATGAAGGTTCCTATCCTTGCGGAACTTGATAGTCTAGTTATTAAATACACAGTGAATCAGATGTAAGCACTCTGGGAGAGACACAAGCTTTATTTCATGTGTGAGGGCCCTAACCAAAACAGGTATTTCAGTCTTCTTATTTTGGTATGAATGAAGAAATCTACTTGGCAATGCTAAGAATACATAGTGAGTGGCAAGATCCTCCCAAAGGGTTATGATCGGGTTGGGAAAACAACACAAATACACATAAAAGAGCAGAAGAGTAACAACTTACGGCCATAAGAGATCATGTGTTATCATAATTAAGCGCCAATATTAGTGGCATGAACACATAAGAGAAAGGCTGTATACGCTGAATAAGGTGAAGAAAAATGCATGAGGGCTTCCTAGGGCTTAATCCAGGCCAATGAACTGACTTCAGCTTCAGCTGGGAAAGAGAACACACTGGAAGAAAGATGGCACAGGACAGGAATCAGACCGGCTTCATCAGAAAGGGAGATAAGTGGGAGAAGAGAGGAAGAAGCCTGGACAGATACAATAAAGTTGGACGATGAGTAAAGTGGCCTGGGGATTCTGGACAATCTCCCATAAGCGATGAAGAAGCAATGTGAGCTCTTGGTGGAAAGAGGTGGAGACAGAGAGGAAATTAATGTAAATGCAGTTAGGAAAATTAGCTACTAAGTACTCTTGTGTCACCAAGGAGAGCCCCCCCCCCCCGCCCAGCACGCTCAGCAGCCCACATCCACATACGGTGCAGGCAAATATTTGTTTAAGATTACTTCTGTAAGTTAAGTCTACCTTAATTTCTAGAACCTGAATGTTCTAAGTAGGCCATGTCCTATAGGCTGTGCTGACTGAACCTTATGAAAAGAGAGGAGGAGCCCTAGTTATATAATACTTCCACCTAAATAGCTCTATCTATACCCTCGCCCCAAGTCGTTCCAGAGACGCAGGAAAGAATGAATACCAGGACTTAAGTATGATTGGGATAAATTTTAATGACCTAAAATTGGGAAATACACATCTTGGTGATATTTTCTGGACCAAAAACCAGTATAGATTCTGCACAACAAAGAGCCAGGGTAAGCATGACTGGCCTGGGATAGACCAAGATGCAGCCAATTGGCTCTAGACATGTGGACACTTACCTAGCAATCCCCTCCTTGGTGTAGAAGACAGAGTAGGTAAGGTTGTCTCCGTGAGAATCGGATGCAGGTGTCCGCCACGTCAATTTGATGAAGCGGGTAGAGACCAGGGAGGCCACGACATCCCGAGGAGCTGAAGGCAGTGGTCCCGTTGTGGCTGGCGCTAGATGGTCAGTAGTGGCACTGGTCAGTGAAGTGGGAGGTAATGTTGGGATGGCAACATCTTGTCATGTGCAAACATTGGGGAATATGAAGGGCAAACCACAACGGTTTTAAAAAAGAGAACAGAAAAAACAAAAAACAAAAAAGAAATAAACAAAACCACGATGGGAAATAAAATAAAATGAATGAACATAAAAAAGGCCATTAAACTGAAGGCTAACATGCAGGCCAGGGTTAACTACTGAAAACTAATGGGCACTATTCAGACACATCACTGTAGAGCAAGCAGACTTTCTGGTCACTATAATGGTTGTGAGCAAGGGACAGGGAGGGTGACGGCTGAGAATAAAACATCTCACAGAAGGACACAGAAGTGACCAAGTAATTTTCTTTAATTTTGAAAGCAGCATGCAACATCTGTCAAACTTTGCACATAAAAGCCTCCCCTATGATAAAATCTCAGTACTTTTAGCTATTATATCAAATATGGAATAACATGTAGTGTAGTATGGATGTGTAGTATGGATGAGTAGTATGGATGAGCCTAGTTGCTCTGGACATGGGCCCAGGCTGTCATGAGCTCACTGCAGAGCTGATGTCTTCAGCTCTGCAGGAGGCTCAGGAGCCACCTCTTTAACTTTTGTCTAATATTAAACCCTGCTCTCTGTAATTCGGCAAGACCCAGGCAAGTCTGACAACCTTCCTCACTTCACTACTATTTCATTTGCTATCTTTTTCAATTCATTTAATAACAACAATATAAAAACATGAATCAAAAAATTCCAAAACCATAAAAACACAATACTTAAAGGAAGCTGGTCTGTTTGTTATGGTAAACTACCATGTCCTGCAGACTCAGGAACTGGACGGGAGAGAAGTGGCGGCAAGTCAGAGCTCTGCTCATCAGAAGTCTCTGTTTGTACACTTGTAGTCATGGGTAACTTTATTACTCCTAAAGGCAGTCCATTCTGCTGTTGGACACTTTTGATTTTCCCAATACTGAACCAAAAATCTCCTGCATCCTGGGGCCAGAGAGTAGAAGTATAATCTCACAATTTTTAACTAAAGGAGTTCAACGGAGTTGTGTCATAACCTTAATGGGAAAATTAGTAGAAGAGAGGCAGAGAGGAAAACATGAAAATTCTGGACCTAATTTTCAGTGAAATTGTAGGTCAACAACCTCTGGGAAAGGCCTGTGAACTGAGAAAATCTCAAGTGAGGCAGTCAACTATGTGGACAGAGGAAGTTCTCTAAGGGAAAGCACAGAGAGGACCAAGCGAAAGTCGTTACTTAGGTGGGGTAGGGGCAAGAGTCACCCAACGGCTACCGTTTCTACACGGCACTCCGGCTCTTCATACAGATGCACCAAATCCTGACAACAACTCTGAGAAAAGCACAGTCATTTTCTGTCTTCTTTGCAGAGACTGATGTTTAGGGCTAAATCGCTCATCCTAGGTCACAGGCAGTAAAGGATGGACTGTTGAAACCAACCGTGGTTTTCAGTTTCAGAGGCCTCCGTGTTTAGCTGACAGGAGTTCTACTCCTGCTGTGCCACTTACCAACTGTGTCATCGTGGGCAACTCACTCACTCACTCTTTTCCTCTCCTTATGAGAAAGTACTCTGAAGAGTACAGAGTGCCATCAGAATATAAGACGATGTAGTCACAGCCATAGCCCCAGAAGACACAAGTCCACACTCCACTGACCCAAGTGTCCATGTTGTAAGAAAGTTACATCTGAATGGCCTGTAAGGCTTCATGTTTACTCCTGATGCTTCGACAGATGTGCTGTTTCAGAGAAAATACCTCTCCTCCACAGCTTTCAGAGTTCTTTTTCATATATTATGTCAGTTATTCACACAACAACCCCATGAGGTAGGGTGGGAATGACAGGATCGGAGGCTGGGGTGAAGGTTAGAAAGGAGTCAAGGACTCCCAGGTTTCTGGTTTGGGAGAATGGGTGTCACTCGTGGAGAACGGCAACATAAGAAGAGACCAGAGACTGAGGGAGAGATGGCAAATCTGGTTCTGAACGTGCTGTGTCCAGAGTAATGATCCAACAACTGCCAGAGAAATGTGTAAGAAGCTGGAAATATAAATCTCTGATTATTGTAAAATTAAGTCACCAAAAACCCTTAAAGGAAAATGGTTCAAAGAGCAGCCTTAACAGTCTTGCTTTGTTGCCTCATTTCTGTGCCTATCCAGAAACACACAAAGTAAAAGCTGCTTCCAAGTATGACCCGACTCACTAAGCTAAGTTTTTCCCAACTATCTGCTGCCTGGAGAGGAGAGGAAATTTGTAATGTGAGAGGCAGTGTAGCATACTGGAAAAAGCCCAGGATTTTGAGTACAAAGACCCTGTGTTCAAAACCTAACTCTGCCACTTCCTAATGATGTGAAGTTGGGCAAGTCACTTAGTCTCTCTGATCTGTTACCTTGTCTATAAACTGGAAACGCTCCTTACCCACGTCCCAGGCTGATGTGAACCACATGGACATCAGCAAGAAAAGGGCATGTGGGTAGGTACACATTATCACCACAATTCACTTGAATGGGTGATAAAGAGAAGATGGTAAGTATAAAGCAGCCAGAGGGGACTGAAAGCAGGTAGGACCAGGGGACAGAAGTAATGGGTGATAATCGTCAGACAGGGAACCTTCAGTTAGCCTACGGACCTTCGAGAGCACACACCTGGAAGTCTCACTTGCATCTAGCACTCCCGTGTGTATTTTTCATGTTCTGTGGAATCATGCTAACCTATACACTCCTTGAGGACAAAATCTGCACCTGCTTCCTCTTGGCATCACTCATTGTGCCTGTGTATACCTTAGATAATCAACAAATGTTTATTTATTGAATTAATAAGTGGAAGAAAATTCAGGGAGAATGTTGGTGCAATGAGACCAGTGTTGGTAGAATCTCATCACACACAACATTTTAATCTTTCTAGCTGATTCAAAGTACACACAAATAACAATTATATAAGTATGTTATATAAACATTTGCTTTGCAAATATATTTATCAGTTATACCTAGAATAAAAGTACAAATAAAGCCAGGTCATTGTAAATGACTCCTAGTTAACTATGGGAAAAACCCATGTCCATTCTGGTCCTAGTGTTTCACACCCACTTTCCCCAAGTTGGTTCTTTTTCTGCTGTTCCATGTTCTAGTTGGGCAGGTGAGGGGAGAGTCTAATGTGGCCCCAGGGAATCAAACACACAGTTAAGTTACCAGGATCAACAGCAAATGATACCAATTGGGACTTCAGACTTCTAGCATGATGGTTTGAGGACGTCAACATATGCTCTTCCCCAAACAACTGTAAGGCTGGACAAAACTGTCAAAGACTGAAAACTGGCCAAAGGCATACAACAAACCAAGAAGCAATTTACTTGTGAAAATTACCACAGTTCAGGTGAAAACAGCAAGTGTGTGCCATTCCCGCCTGCAGCTGCTCCAAGCCCCCCAGCTCTGCGGGAGCATTGCTCAGCAGAGCAGGGCAGGCCCCGGAAGCCAGTGGCCCTGCTGCGGCTGTCAGAGGGTCACCTGATGTGGAGCACAGTCATCGGAGTGGTAATCTGGGTGGCAAGTGAACAGGAAGGGCCAGTGTCTCTGCCAACCTGAGGCTGGGATCTTTTTCCGGAGCAAAGAGTGGGCGACAGACTAGCAGGATTTAACAGGGAGTTTGGGAAAGTGAAAGAACACTAAGAGGGCTTGATAAGCTCTCCACATTCCACAGGAAGACTGAAAGCCGTAAGGACGTGCGGCAGAGCCAGCAGAGGTCCAGGGGACCCACATTTCCCTGGCCAACAGAACCTACGTGTGTATTCAGAGGACCAATGAGAGAGCCCCGTAGAAAGCAAAAGCTGAGACGGACTAAAAAATGACCTCCAGTTTGAATGCATGCCCCAAACCATACCAGATCCATCCGCTCAGTGGAAGGCTACTGGCTTGAGGGGTTTGAGCACAGCTTCTGATCTTTGGCTAAACAGTAATCCATACAGACACAAGGGTTACCTCTAAAAGCCAGGCTTAGGAATAAAAACAAGACAATAAAAAACAAAAGCTAAGCAGGAACATCAGTGTTGCACAGCATGGAGAAGACAGATGTCAAGGATTTAGTCCAGGCAAGCTTATTCCACAAACAAAACAAGAACAGCTCTGGGGGAGGGGTGGAGGAGTCAGAACCCACAGCTGCTACAATATGCTATCCCAAATATCCAATATTCAACAAAAAAAGAAGACACATGCAAGAAACGAAGTGTGACCTATACTCAGAGGCTAATGTAAAAAATGCAGTCAATATAAAAGGTCTCAGGGGGTCCTTGGATATTAGATTAACAAAGACTTCAAAACAGCTGTTAAAAATATGTTCCAAGAACTAAAGAAAACTGTCAGGAACTACACAGTGTCTGCGATTACCTTACTTATGAGCTAACAAGACAGGCTATTATGTTTCACGGGCACTGGCAGAAACACAAGTCTTGCATCAGAGATGAAACTTTATTACTCAAGGCAAGGGCAATAGCTACAGCTTCTTGTTTGCTTTCATCATCTCCCCACACCCCCCAAGCCTCAGAAAAGCAATGCAAAGGCCCCGGATGGATGTGTACACACACAGCAGGTTGTTACAGGAGAAGAACCCTGAGCTTGAAGAGTCTTTCATTTCTACAGCAAGCCCCAAAGAACAGGCCTGCTGTAGGTATCGGATTTCATTCTGTTGCGATCAGGCACATATTTTGTATGGTTGCAGTCTTTTAAAATTTCCTGAGACTTGTTTTATGTCCTAGCATATGGTCTATGCTGGAGATTGTATCTGTAGTTGATGGGTGGAGATTCTATAGTATCGGTCAGCACAAGGTGGTTGTTAGAGTTAAGTCTTCTATACTCTTAACTCTAATTGTTTTAATCAATTTTTGAGAGAATATGAAAATTTCCAATTATTATCACTGAATTGTGTATCTTTTCTTTGAATATATCAATTATAAATACATACACATCTAATAACAGAGCCCCAAAATATGTGAATTCAAAGAAATATGGGGAAACCCCCCAATTTTTGGAAATCAAACAACCTACCTCTTAAGTAACCCAAGGATCAAAGAAGAAATCACAAGAAAATTTTTTCTTTTTTTTAAAAAAGATTTTATTTATTTATTTGACAAAGAGAGAGAGATCACAAGTAGGCAGAGAGGCAGGCAGAGAGAGAGGGGGAAGCAGGCTCCCTGCTGAGCAAGGAGCCGGATGTGGGACTCGATCCCAAGACCTGAGATCATGACCTGAGTCGAAAGCAGAGGCTTAACCCACTGAGCTGCCCAGGTGTCCCACAAGAAAATTTTTTAAAAATATCTTTAACTGAATGAAAATAAAAACACAACAAATTAAAAATTATGGGATGCAGCTAAAGCCGTGCTTAAAGGGAAATTTAAATACCTTTATCAAAAAAAGAAGTCTTGCATGAATTACCCAATCTCCTACTTAGTGAAGAGTGTAGATCTTAAGCATTCTCATACACACACACAAAGTAACCCTGTAAGGTGACGGGTGTTTTAATTAACTTGTTAACCTGATTGTGGGTATCCTTTCACAATGTATATATATATCAAATCATCATGCTGTACACCTTAACTATATTACCATTTATCTATCCATCATACCTCAAATAAAGCTGGGAAAAATTAAATTAAATAACATTTTAGCCAAGTTAAAAAAAAAGACACCAGACTGAGAAATTAATAGAAGATATAAGTTACCTAAATCAAGAATCAAAGAATGGACAATATGAGCAACCATATAGATTGGTTAAGTTACAAAGTAAGATTATGAACAAATTTATGCCAATAAATCAGATAACTCAGAGGAAACAGAAAAATTCCCAGAAAGACAAAAATTACCAAACCTACTTACAAAGAAACACAAAATCTGGGTAGAACCGTAACAAATAGAGACTTTGACTAGTAATTAAAAATCTTCCTACACAGACAAGTCCGAGTCCAGACAGCTTCACTGGTAAATGCTATCAAATATTTTTAAAAAAGAAAGAATACTAATCCTTCACAACTCTTTCAGAAAACAGAAGAGAAATACTTCCAGCTCATTCTGTGAAGCCAATATTACTCCAATATCAAAGCCAAAGGAAAAGAAACTATAGATAAATACCCCTCATGATCACAGATACAATAACTCTTAGTGAAATACTAGCAAACCATACTTGGTAACACATTGGAAGGGTTATACATCGTGACCAAGTATGATTTATCATAGGAATCCAAGACTAGTTTAATATCCAAAAATCAATGTAATATATCACAGTAGAGAAAAAAGAATAACTGATCACCTTAACTGATGCAGAAAAAGCATCTGACAAAATCAAACACCTACCTATTCATGATAAAAACTCTCAACATACTAGGAATAGAAGCAAAGTTCCCCATCCTGAAAAACCTACAGTGAAAATTATAATAATGGTTAAAAAACGAATGCTTTTCCCCTAAGGTTGGTCATAAGACAAGGGTGTCAGCTCTCATTTCTTATATTAAGCATTGTACTTAAAGTTCTAGCCAATGCAGGAAGGCAAGAAAAAGAGACAAAGTAAATAAAGATTAGAAAGGAAGAAGGAATATTGTTTTTATTTGTGGATGATCCAATCGTATCTGTGTAGAAAACCCTAATGAAACTACAAAAAAAGAAAAAAGCTACCAGAATTAATAAGTTTAGCAAGTTCACAGAATGTAGTCAATATACAAAAACCAACTCAATTTCTATAGACACTAGAAGTGATCAACTCAAAAAAGGAATTAAGAAAACAATTCCATTCATGATAGCATCAAAAAAGAACAAAATATTTAGGAATAAATTTAGCAAAAGAAGTGTAAGATTTGTACACTGAAAAATACATTGCTGAAGAGAAATTAAACAACATCTAAATAAAAAATACCTAAGTGTAAAGAAGATCTAAATAAATAAACGCTCATAGATTAGACGACAATGTTATTAAGATGACAAGCTGCTCCTAAAATGTAACAGAAATGCCAAAGACCTAGAATAGCCAAATCAATTCTAAAAAAGAAAAAAAAAAAAGGTTGGAAGACTTACATCACCCAAATTTCAAAACTTACAATAAAGCTCCAGGAATCAAGACAGTCTGGTATTGGCATATGAATAGGCATATAGATCAATGGAAGAAAACTGAGAGTCCATAAATAAACCCCTAAGTTTGTGGTCCATGGTTTTTGGCCAAGGCGTCAAGAAATTTTAATGTGGGAAGAACAGTCTTTTCAACAACTGCTGTGAGTACAACTATATATTCATATGCAAAGTAATGAACTTAGATCTTTACTTAGCACCACAAACAAAAATTAACTCAAAATGCTTCATAGACTTAATGGAAGAATTAAAACCTCTAGAAGAAAATACAGGAGGAAGTCTTCATGACTTGGGTTAGAAAAGCATTCTTTGACATGACAACAAAAGTATAAGACATAAAAGAAGAAAACTGATAAATTGCATTCTATTAAAAATAAAAACTTCTTCACTTTAAGAAAAACACAACTAAGTAAATGACAAGACAAGCCACAGACTGGCCGAAAATATTTCTGAATCATACGTCTGATAAAGGACTTGAACATATAATTTAGAATATATATTCAGGACCAGAATATAAAATGAACTCTTACAAATCAATTAGAACAACAAATAACACAATTTAAAAGCAGGCAAAAAACTTAGACATTTTACCAAGGAAAACGTAAGAGTTAATAAACACATGAAAATGAGTGCAACATCATTAGTCATTAAGGAAATGTAAATTATATATAATCAAAAAGGGTTCTGAGTATTGTACCAACACAGTACTAGGAAGTGTTAGGGCACTGAAGAACTAGAATCCTCATACATTGTTGGTGGGAATATATTTAAGTCTTCCAACTGAAGAACACAAATTGTCTTTTATTATTTAGATCTTTAATTTCTTCCAAAAATGTTCTACAGTTTTCAGAGCATAAGTTTTACACTTTTTTGGTTAATTTACTACTAGGTATTTTATTCTTTTTGATGCTATCATAAATAAAATTAATTTTAATCTCAGATCATTCACTGCCAAATATACAGAAATACAAATGATTTTTGTATATGGATATCAACTCTTACTGAACTCATTTATTAGTTCTAATAGTTTATTTGTGAATTCCTTATGATTTTCTCTCTATATGTAAGGTGATGTCATCTGTGAACAGAGAGTTTTACTGGTAGTTTCTTAAAAAGTTAAACAGGCTCAGCATACATCCCAGGAATCTACCCAAGAGAAATGAAAACAAATGTCCATGCAAAGATTTTTACACAGATGTTCACAGTATCATTATTCAGAACACTTAAAAACTAGAAACAATCCAAGTGTCCACCGACTGGGGTAAACACAATGAGGTAAATCTCTTTTTTTTTTATTATGTTCAGTTAGCCAACATATAGTACATCATTTGTTTTTGATGTAGTGTTCAACAATTCATTAAGGTATATCTCTATAAAAGATATTATTCAGCAATAAAAAGATAGAAGATACTGATAGATGCCACAACGTGGATGATTTTGAAAACATTACCCTAATGAAAGAACCAGTTGCAAAAGATTACTTATTACATGATTCCATTTTTATGTAAAAGAACTACAAAGGGCACAGTTCTAAGTGACAGAAAGCAAATCATTGATTTTCTGTGGCTGGGGGCAAAAGTAGGTATTGACTGCAAGCAGATATAAATGATTTGGGGGATGGAAATATTTTGTACCTATATTGTGATGATGACTACACAGCTCTACAAATCCACTAAAAATTACTGAAGTGTACACTTACATTGCATGAATTTTATGGTATATAAATCATACTTCAGTAAACTCATTAAGAAGAATGAAATGGCTTAACATGGCTAGTTGGAACTATTCAATGTACTTTCTCCAGTGTATAGTTAAGATAGTCACAGAGTTACAATAGCAACAGTTACAGAATCCTAGGACATTTCTATGGCTCAAAACACCTGAGCTTATAACCAATCTATCTGAAGTCTTCACAAAAATAAAGTATCCAGAAATTACTCAATGATTTTACAAATACCAACTAGTTATCAAGGGTCCCAAAGCATAAGTGAAACCTTTCTGTGTTTTTTTTTAAGTCTGATTATATTAAGAGTTATGATGTTTTGTGATGAGCACTGGGTGTTATACGCAACTAATGAATCGCTGAACACTACATCAAAAACTAATGATGTACTGTATGTTGGCTAACTGAACATAATAATAAAAAAGTGAAGCTGCTTCCTTTCCCTTTTGCTTCCAAAGGTCACTCCCTAAAACTACCTACAGAATAAAGTCCAAACACCCGAGTGCAGAGGTCAGGGTCCTGCACGCTGTGCTCTAGGTCTGCCTGGTTACCGAATAGGTTCAGCTACAGTAGCTTCAGTAGCTACAGGCATACTGCTACTGTATTTGCAGCAATCAGCACCATGTAAATCTGACTCAAGCCAAACGCACTTGGGAACTATGTCTAAGAAAAGGTATTAAACTTTCAAAATCCAAACATCAAAAATGCTATGAGCTCTGACCTGCTGCCCAAACCCTCGGCAGGAGCTTCACATGGACACTTTCACGGAAACCTAATGACCCCCACAGGCTCCGAAGTGGGACTAACTGAAGGGATCTGTGTAAGACCCCGAAGAAGGACTGTATTCCTCCTGATGCTCCTTGAGGAAATCATCAGAACTATCTCCATTTTTCTGAGAAAACACTTTTCAAGCTACATTGTTGTTAGATCTGGTTTTAATCATATATTAGATTAGTGACTGATGAAGTGTCACTTTTGGTAGTTTATGAGTTTAACCAATACATCTATGCATGTAAAACAGTTTCTAGGTAGAGATCATTAAATTCTGTGCTGGGCATGTTGCCCTCAATTAAGTGGATCCAATTATCCTAATCTGACACCTACTCAAACCAGCCAAGTGAGCTGTGAGTAGGCACATTTTAAGTTTTCTTTTGAAATCCAAATTTTGTTCCTTTTTCATAACCTCTCTTTGAAAACATATTAGTTTTAAAATTTCTTTCTCATCTTTTGAAGGAGTTCAGAAGATTTTGATAGTATCTTGGGAAAAATTTCTTTCTAGTCCTTCCTTTCCTTGCATAAAAGAATTTACTAAATTGGTTATTTCCTTAGAATGTTCATAGCGGCATTATTCAAAATTCATTGTTCAAAACTGAGTCAGATTAACATGGTGCTTTATTGCTCTAAACATAATAGCAATGTCACAAAAATACAGTTCCACAGAGCATTTCTTTTGGGAGATGTTAACAAGTATACCATTAAAAAAAAAGATTAATCATATTTGTGAGATCATGCAGATTTGCCATACTTTTTAGCATGTTAAAGACTCCCAGCAGGGTGCCTGGGTGGCTCAGTGGGTTAAGCCTCTGCCTTCAGCTCAGGTCATGATTCAGGATCCTAGGATCGAGGCCCCCATCAGGCTCTTTGCTCAGTGGGGAGCCTGCTTCCTTCTCTCTCTACCTGCCTCTCTGCCTACTTGGGATCTCTCTGTGTCAAATAAATAAATAAAATCTTAAAAAAAAAAAAGACTCCCAGCAAGTCTACAGGAGAAAAAAATGTTCAGTTTGTTAACCTAGAATTTCCCATTTCTATATGATCATGAAATCTCTTTTCCCCAAACAGTAACCCAGTTTGGGTGATCCTTAATGATATCTGAGATAGTGTCTAGCAGAGTTCCTTAAAGAGACTCTGTCTGAAAACGAGTCATTGTTCAACTATCCCTGTAGGCAGTCTATTTCATAAAAACCAAAATGTAATAAGCCTGTTATAGAAGTGATTTATTAATTTTTTAAGTCATCACCTTTTTTTAATTTTCAGAAGTAATTTATACAATACAGAAGTATATAAAGCAAAAGGATTAAAGTTCTACTTTTCATCATTCCCAAAATACCACTGTTAAAAGGTTTGGTTTATGTTCTTCCAAATATTTTCCTTTTCAATTATGCACTTACATATACACGCACAAAAATATGAGAATAAAATGATACCAAAAATGTTGCTTTGCGAACTGCTGTATGGTGTAATGTGTCTTTAAGAGCTTCCCACATCAGTATATATAAACAAACCTCATTATTCTCAACTGCTGCATACTAGTCTATCATACAAACACATCACACTTTAATCATCCCCTTATTAGTACTTGCATTTAGGCTGATTCCATTATTTATTTATTTTGGCTGCTATGGACAATGTTTCTGAAAATTTTCCTGTACATGTATCTTCGTGCACATGTGTAAATAATTCCATAAGATGAATTCCTAGAAGTGAAACGCTAAGCCAAAGGTTTGTGTATTTGAATGCTTCAGAGATGATGCCAAATAGTCTTCTGAAAACCTATTTTGGCTTCAGTTTTAGCAGAGAGGGCTAAACACATTTCAGAGTACACCACTTTATAATACCCCCAAACAACAAACAGAACATGAAATACAAACACAAACTCCATTTGGACAAAACTAAGAGGTATCTGTAATCCCAACCCAAAATACATGGAAAAAAAAAAAAGCAGCAGACAATTAATGGAGCAGAGTTGATCCAAGTACACCAAGAGGGACAGACTGATGGGACTCAAACTAACTGACCTTGAGGAACTGTGAGCACTTTAGGAGACAGGGATGACGTAGAGGACAGGAATTAGGAGCTATTAAACCTCCACTTTACCCTTGTCTGGAGACAAGAGGTTTATACTCAGGAGAAACTAAATCAGAGAGGCTCTGGGCTCAGAGGTAACCAACAAGGGTATTACGACCACATACTAAAATATGAAACTCTCTATCACCCTCCTCAGCAAGTTCCAGAAGGCTGGCAATCAAACTTCCTATCACTAAGCAGGAGAGCGAAGCATTCCTCTCCGGATAAACTGAGCAGCTGAGAAGACTGACAATTACTGCTATCTGGTATGGGCCTAGCAACAATAACAGAAAAGAATGACTACCCAATTATTCCATAATAGAGCCCAGCAATTAAAAAGTTTCACCCCCAAAATTTAAAGGAAAATAGTGTATTTGTATAGCCTCAAAGTATATCTCCTGAAGTATCTATTAATTACAAAAAGAAAAATAACTTTACAATGGAGAAATCCGACCGACACCACCTTAACCACATGATCAAGCTGACATTACCAAATAACAAGACATATTGGTGTAATATAACCCTGATATGGATGTATTGAAAGGGCACATCAATTCTGTAATATTTGTCCAAAAAAATCCATAACCTTAATGTAATCCGTTAACCTAATATAATCATGAGAAAATTCCAGACAAAATGAAAACTGAGAACATTATACAAAATACCTGACCAATACTCTTTGTAAGTGTCAAAGTGTCAAGCGCATGAAAGACAAAAGAACAGTCACAGACGGAAGAGATTAAGGAGATGTGACAACTAAATGCAATGTGGGATCCAAAACTGGATCCTGGAACAGAAAAAAGACATTAATAGAAAAACTGGTGAAATCAGAATAAAGTCTGTAGTTTTCTTAGTTTTGTTTATTGCATCATGATTATTTAAGACTAACATTAGATGCAGTTGGGTGAAGAGTATACTACAAGGCTCTCTGTACTTGTTGAAACACTTTTGCAATTTTAAAATTATTGTGAAAAGTTTTTTAAAAGTCTCCATATAAACAGAGCTTACAGTATTTTTTTAAATGATTTTATTTATTTATTTGACAGAGAGAGAGGGAACACAAACAGGGGAAGTGGGAGAGGGAGAAGGAGACTCCTCACAGAGCAGGGAGTCCAATGCAGGCAGGACTCAATTCCAGGACCTGGGATCATGACCTGAGCCGAAGGCAGACACTTAACAACTGAGCAACCCAGGCAACACGAACAAGGCATTTAGCATGCCACATATTGACACATACTGGGATATATTTTAAGAACCATACAAAAATAAGCAGCTCTCCCTAAATTCTAAGACAAAGTAAAAGTAATACCCTTATTAACCAAAAAAGGCCAGAATGACAATCTATACAAATACACATATGCTACTGAACTATTTTTCTCTATTTTGTAAAAGTTTCACCCAACTTATTTTTCAAATAAAAGTCAGATACATTCACTACTCAATTTCTCAAGATAAGCTTTCAAATTTTCTTATCAGTATTGAATTCTTATCCTACTACACTATTAACAAATGCAGCTGGCTTCTGGTTAGGGCTAATGAAGTACTCAATGGTTAGAGCCAAAAAAGCCTGACCTGAAACTCTGGATTTCTGAACAAAAGGAAAATTCCTCTGAGGTTACAAGAAGTGTTTCCTAAACTTCTGCTCCCAGCCAGGCTCCTGAGAGTGGATGTAGGAATGACCAGGCTGAAGGGTATCACCACTTCAAGAACAATGAAAAACTGTCTATTGAGGAGTAGGGCACCAGATTCTTGTAAAAACTCAATGCATAATTTCTCAACTTTTCAGTGGTTCTTTTCTACCTTGTCTTACCTTATACTTTAAGTCTAATTTGCAAAAATAAATAAAATAAAAACCCAAAACAACAACAATAAAAACAAAGAAAAACTTAGTGAAAGCACGCTGGCATTTCAGAAAGCACCTATAATGTAATATCATCAGAATACCAGTAGTCCAAAGAGACAAGGTATTTTCATAATTGCCATTGGAAAATCAATCAGAGTTGCAATAGATGCTTGTCCCATTCCAAAATTACCATAAAAATATATTTATGAATGCTCAAGCATGTCCGTATTCATCCTTAACATTTCTCTACTGGGTCCTACTCCACAATTCTGATAGAGAAGTTCATTTTCTCCTCCCACTATAAATAGCCCAAAGAAACCAATCAAAAAACCTTGAGAAGCACAGAAAAACAAGAGTCCAATAAAACAACTGTTCCTTCAGATTAAAGACATTCAAATGAAGCATTTACACTCAACGGGGAAACAACAATTACATTAGGCTATTAATCATAGCACTTTATTAAAAATACTCTAACAGAACGTGAGAAGAACTGCAAATTATTTGCTCTTGAGAGTAATCTATCACATAAAGGAGCCACTGAAAAATGTGGCAGTTACAATGAGCTCAAAGCTGTGCACTGGTTGTTCCCAATGGTGTCTCTCAACAGATTAGGCATATTTCATGGAAGCTTATAAGTGAGAAGCATAAGAAAAGGACAGATTTCTTCCCCCTTTCTCAAACTAATACAATTTCACGACTATTTCTAAATTTAAAATATAATGATATTGAATTAAGAAAACCAAAGCAGAGGAATAATGCTACACAATGATGATGATGATTTAGGCTTAGGCTCCTCTCCTACTGTCACAATCTGATTTATAAACATCTGCTTTCAGGAGACTCCTATAAAGAAAGAGCTATAGCCCCACAGCTTATGTTCTATCTCATTCTGCTGGATGCCCTACATGAGAGTTAGTGTTAAAAATCTTAAGGCTTTTATAGATTCTAAAGGTTCAAAGTCAGGTAAGAAAGAAGCTCTAAAAAACAGAGATTTTAAAAACATTTTCAGCTTCACCGTAAGAAATAACTTTCAAGACATAAAATTCTATTCAACAGTAGAATGGGATGTCTTATGAGAAAGAATGCCCTATCACTGGAAAATGGTAAGGGTTATTCTTAAGACAATCGCTGTACAGGTAAAACTTCTAATTCTCAAATTCTGTGATTTTCTGAAACAGAAAAAAAAATGATCTTGCTAATAAATCTTAGCTACTCTACACTTAACATATCACTTGTTCGAAGTGGCACAAGTCTGGGGCGCCTGGGTGGTTCGGTGGGTTAAGTGTCTGCCTTTGGCTTAGGTCATGATTTCAGAAATCAAGCCCCACATTAGGATCCTACCACTCCACTCCCTCTACCCCGTGTTCTCTCTTGCTATCTCTCTCAAATAAATAAATAATATCTTTGTAAAAAATGAAGTGGCACAAGTCTCATTGCTATGTACTATTAAAAAGAAAGATAGTTTACAACCAAATTGCTTTGTGAAACTGTGACATGAATTTTAAAACTGGGCAGATACATGCTATTTTCCTTCTAGGTTTATGTGACAGAAACAATGATTTATTTGTTGCCTACTTTTGATTTGGGAATCATCTTCCATATTACAAGTCACATTATTTAACTTCTAGAAGAAATCAAAATGTTTTTTAGCATGCGAATGACTCCCAAATATCTTGAATTTCCTTGAAATTTTCATGCAAATTTAGATATTTTTGTTGCTATAAACATTCGGGTGCATGTGCCCCTGAAAGATGTAAGCCGGATGATTCACAGACCTGTACCCCTGGGGCAAAGAATAAAAAAAAAAAATTAAAAAATTAAAAAAAAAAAGATCTTAACAACAACAAAAAAAATTTAGATATATTTATTGATGCCAGTCTCCATCTAATTAGTTCTAAAACTATTTTCCATGTCTTGGATATTCATAAATATTAATCCCATCAGCAGGATTAAAACAGATATGCTCAAGATCCCTACTCATATTTAAATAAAATCCACACAAATATTTATAAGTCAACAACCCTGATGGAGAAATTAATTTAAAAGGATACAGTTATAAAGACAAAAATTAAACTGAATATACATTATTTAATAATACTGAAATGCTACATATCAGGCAATGCTAGAAATCATACAGACACATGACATAAAAAATAAAAGGCACAAATCTTTTTCCCAGTGACCTTACAGTTGAGCAGGGAAGAACTGTATGCATCCAATGGCTATATTAAAGGAGAAAGTAGACAGCCCTAGAAAGGAGATCAAATAAATGTAAAATGAGGTAAAAAGAGATTTATTTCAGCTGGAAGAATGCCAACATTGCTGCAGCTGAGGTAGCATTTAAAGTTGGGCCTTGAAAGATATACCAGATTTGGTCTTAGTAGGAGGGAACTGCATTTTAAGAGTGCAACAACTTAAGTGATAAAATGTTAAGGTGGGTGAGGAACTGAGGGTTTGGTCGGGTAGGAGCGACGTATCCACAGTATTACACTAGTGTTTAACTGGATCTGTCTGTCCGTCAGTCGGACAGGCTAGGTTCATATCCTGGCTCAGACACATGCTTAGCTGTGGGATCCTGGGCAGGGATCATTTTTCCTAAGTAGACTTACAAATCATGGCATCCATTTTACTGTGTTGATGTAAAGATGAAAAGAGATAACATACTGGAGGCATTTAGCATGTTCCTTGGCACATACTGGGATATATTTTAAGAACTCTGTCTGATCTTCATAGTTCCTGAAAATGCTTCAGAACCATAAAGATAAAATGGATATCTTGTTAGTAATGAAGGTGACTTCTGGACCCCACCCAAAGGTGGGGGGCTGGTTGCCAGGAGGACCAACCATATGATAAAA
Organism: Ailurus styani; assembly: GCA_002007465.1. Lineage (NCBI taxonomy): Eukaryota > Metazoa > Chordata > Mammalia > Carnivora > Ailuridae > Ailurus > Ailurus styani. The sequence continues at coordinate 632,423 of LNAC01000583.1, forward strand.
GGGTCGGAACTTTCGGTACACCTCCCAACTCCCACCACTTCTAGGGAGGGAAGAGGGGTGAAGGTTGAATTAGCCAATGGCCAATGACTTAGCCAATCATGACTATGTCATGAAGGCTCCATAAAAAATCCAAGAGGACAGGGGCACCTGGGTGGCTCAGTCAGTTGAGCATCCAACTCTTGGTTTCAGCTCACGTCATGTCTTACTGTCTTGGGATTGAGCCCTGCATCACACTCTGTGCTCAGTGGGGAGTCTGCTTGGAATTCTTTCTCTCCCTCTCCTTCTGTCCTGACCCCCCCACTCACGTGCTCTCTCTCTCAGAATAAATAAATCTTAAAAACAAAACAAAACAAAATGAAGAGGACAACTTTTTGACCTTTTTTGGAGAGGCTCCACTCTTGGGTAACAAAAAAACCTCTCACATCAACAAGCAAGGCCCCAAGTTCCATGAGAATTGAAGCTCCTTTGGCACCCCAACCTATGTATGTCTTCATTGGTTGTTGATTCATAGCCTGTATGATATCCTTTAGTAACCTGGTAAATGTGTTTCCCTAAGTTCTGTGAGCCACTCTAGCATATTAACTGAACCTAAGGAGGAGGTCACGGGAACTGCAATCTATAGCTAGTTGGTCAGAAGCACAAGTGACAGCCTGGGGCTTGGCACTGGTGTCTGAAGGTGGTGGTGGTAGCCGCGGAGGGGAGGAGGAGTACTGTAGGACTGAGCCCTTAACATGTGGGATCTGATGCTATCTCTGAGCAGACAGTGTCAGAGTTAAGTTGAACTCTTGAACACTCCTGATGGTATCCAAGAATGGCTTTGGTGTTGGTGGGGGGACCTCTCCTCATGTTGGAATTCATTTCAGGAATCCTGTAAGAGTAAGTGTTCAATTAATATTAACTTATTATTAAAAATGGTCACAGTTAAATCTAGTAAGTTACCTTCTCCTCCAATCAAAAACTCTTGAAATTGCAGGAAAAAAATACATGGATAATAAAAGATGCCATCCTTAAAATCAAAATGTTGAGGACTTCTTAAAAAATAGGAAGTGGTTTGGTGAAAACAAAAGAATAGAGTAAATCTATAGCCCGATTTGACAAAAGAGAAAACATTTTTCAAATGAGCAGATAGGAGCAAGTCCAGACATGTTCCACAGATTAAAGACATGAGAAAACACACGGGCAACTAAGTAAAGAACAATCTTCAGGATACTTGGGCCAGATGTTTCCCCTTTTGCTCATACTCAGTCATACACTGCCCCGGTGTTACCCTTCACCTAAAACCCTTTTCCCAAAAAGAGTACTTAGGGCAAACTTTCATGAATAGATTACACAGGTAAACAACAAACAAGCAAGGATAAAGATAAATATGTATAGAAAGCTAAGGCATTTGGAATTAACGTAATGAAAAAGAGGTACAAAATTCAATAAAAGAAATAATAACCAAGAGAACAGAATAAGCAAATGGAAGAAAACTGTGAAAGATGTTAAAGATCAGGGTGCCTGGGTGGCTCAGTTATGAGTGTCTGCCTTCAGCTCAGGTCATGATCCCAGGGTCCTGGTCCTGGGACAGAGCCCTGTGCATTGGGCTCCCTGCTCAGAGAGAAGTCTGCTTCTCCCTCTCCCTATGCCCCCCCCCACTTGCTCTCTCTCTCTCTCTCAAGGAAATACATAAAATCTTTTTTAAAAAGATGTTTTTAAGAATTTTTTCCTTTTTTTTTATTGGGGGTGGGGAGGTAAGTAGGGGGATGGGTTAAGTAGGTGATGAGGATTAAGGAGTACACATGTTGAGATGAGCACTGGGCGTTGTATGGAAAAGCTGAATCACTATATTGTACACCTGAAACTAATATTATACTGTATGTTAACTGGAATTTAAATAAAAACTTAAAAAAAAGAAAAAAGAAGATGTTAAAGATCTAGATACTGTAAAACAAGAAGAGCCCATTATTTACAAAACATTTAGAGATCTTAGAAATTAAAAATGTAGACAAAAGAGATGTCTGTTTTCAGTCCTGGTATATAAAGAGCTTGAAAATCATCACTCCTGTCCAGGAAAAAGCTAGACAAACTTCTAAAAGAAAGAAACCTAAAAGGAACAACTTTTCTTGGATTCTTCAGAGAACTAAGATTACAAGCCAAACTGCCACCCTCAAATACGGAGTTATGGTGCAGCCACAGAGATCCAGCAACGAAGATCTGCTTACGTGAAGTTGAAGCCACTGGAGACATAAACTGATAGGAACACTTCAATGGTAATTTTGATGAGAGGTTTGCTGGAGGTTGAGTGTGGACTACTATAAGAATAAGAAATTCCTGGAGGTCACAGTCTTACAGATGATGCTCTAATTTTGTGGGCTTTCCTTCTGGAAACGCCACCAGGTTCTCACCATGAGGATCCAAAAAAGATCTCCTGTGGGGATTGGGGGGAGTAACAATTGTGAAAAATGCCCAGAGCATTTTCTATAACAAAGGCCTACTTTCCAGAAGAAAAGAGTTTGCCAGAGCACCATTTTGAAACCTTATTGCAGCTAGAGAATGGGAAGTTCTACCCACCAACGTACTGTTTTCTTGTTTCACCTAAGAGGAGTTGGGTGGGCGGGGGGCAAGGGGACAAAGAGAGGGCAGAATATAACAACCTACAGTCAGCACAGGACAGAGCTTTAAGAAACAGATTGGAAACACTATCATCAAGGAAGGGAATAGGAAGTAGCAGGGGGAAAGCTATACCACTTGTGATGATCACAACCAGGAGACATAAGACCATTTAATTCTGAGACTTAATCATAAAATAGTCCTCCTTGTCCATATCTTAACACCACACAAATAGGGCTTAAGGAAAGTAACAGTGGGTTACAGGTGAAAGAACTGTTAGAAACACACTCTGAGAAACAGAATATAGGAAAGTTCCAAAGTCAAGAGGAAAGGCCAAAAAATCAAGTACAACAGGGGAGTGTGAAACCCCTGGTATCTCTAGCTACAATAAACGTTAAACACAACCCAGTTCCTACCTGGATTAACATAAATCCTCACACTAGAGGTCTACTTACCTCAGTTCCCATTATCTGAAACAAGATGCCTAACTCTCAACAACAAATTACAAGGCGTGCCAAAAGGCAAGGGAAAAAACACACCACAAATAGTCTGAAGAAATGAAACAACCATCAGAACAGTATCTTATGACACAGATGTTGGAGTTATGAGATGGGAAATGTGAAATAACTATGATTAATAGGCTCAGGGCTCTAATGAAAAAGGTAGATAACATATAAGAACAGATAAATAAGCAAAGAAACAGAACTCCAAAGAATCAAAATAAAATGCTTCAAATAACACAGTAACAAAAGAAGAATGTCTTCAATGGCCTTATCGGTAGTAGACTTGGCATGGCTGAAAAAGAAATCAGTCAGTCTTAATGAAGATAGGTTCCAAACTGAAATGAAAAGAAGACGAATGAAAACAAAACAAAACAAAACAAAACAAAAAACAGAACATCCAAAAACTGGGACACTCTCAAAAAGTAGAACATATGTCTAACTGAAACACCAGAAGGAGAACAAAGAGACAATGGAGTAGAAAAAAATATCTGAAATGGCTGAGAACTTCCCAAAATTAATGACAAATACCACACCACATATCTAGGAGACTCAGAGAACACCAAATAAATGTTAAAATAAAAATTTAATATCTAAACATATCATATTCAAACTGCTGAAAACCAAAGACAAAGAGACATTCTTGAATGAAGAGTCAGCAGGGGAAAAAAATCACTTTACCTGTAGAGGAATAGTAAAGATTATAATGAACTTCTTGTCAAAAAGATGCATAAGAAGAGAGTGAAATAAAATCTTTAGTGTTCAAAGAAAAAAAATTACCACTAACCTTGAATTCTGTATCTATATTCTGTATCTATCTAATTCTCTATCTTAAAACTATCCTTCAAGAGTGAAGGAGGGGGCACCTGGGTGGCTCAGTCGTTAAGTGTCTGACTTCGGCTCAGGTGATGATCCTGGGGTCCTGGGATCGAGCCAAGCCCCCTGTCGAGCTCCCTGCTCAGCGAGGAGCCTGCTTCTCCCTTTCTCCCTGCCTCTCCCCTGGCACTCTGTCAAATAAATAGATAATCTTAAAAAAAAAAGAGTGAAGGAGAAACAGACTTTTTCAGACAAACAAAAACTGACTGAATTTACCACTAGTTGATCTGTCCTGAAAAAGATGTTAAAAGTTCTTCAAGCAGAAGAAAAATTAAATAGGTCAAAAACTTGGATCTACATTTAAAAAAAGAGTGTCAGAGAAGGAATAAATGAATGTAAGATAAAATCTTTTGTTTTTCATATTCTTAACTCATCTAAAAGGTAACTGCTTAAAGCAGTAATATGGATAAATGAAACAAATAACTGCAATACAGAGGAATGGGAAGGAGGAATTGGAAATATTCTGTTACAAAGTACTTACACTAAAGGAAGCAATCATAGTGTTATTTGAAGATGAACTTAGATTAGATAAAAAAAATATTTGTAAAATCTAGGGAAGTCACCAAAAACTTTTTAGAAGAAGTATAATTGACACTAAGAGAGGAGATGAAACAGAATCATATAAAATACTCAAATCCATAAAAGGCAGAAAAAGAGACTGGAAAGGAACAACAAAAAATTCAATGAATAGAAAGAAAACAGTTACAAACAAAGTCGCTATTAAATATGACTACATCAACAATCAGTTTAAATGTAAGTAGTCTAAATACATCTATAAATGGCAGACAGTCAGAATGGGTTAAAAAAAAGATATAACTACATGTTGTCTATAAGAAACCCGTTTTATTTTATTTTTAAAACTAATGATATGCTGTATGGTGACTAATATAACACAACAAAAAAATAAAGATTTTATGTTTATTTGTCAGAGAGAGAGCATAAGCAGGGGGAGCAGCAGGCAGAGAGAGAAGCAGGCTCCACACTGAGCAGGAAGCCTGATGTGGGACTCGATCCCAGGACCCTGGGACCATGACTAGATACAACCCATTTTAAACCCATTTAAAAGTAAAGACATGACCACTTTACATCCACTAGTATGGTTACTAACAAACAAAAACGAAAACAACAGAAAATAACAAGTGTTAGCAAGAATGCAGAGGAAGTGGGACCCTTGTGCATTGCTGGTGGGAATGTAAAATGGTAAACTGGTACAGCCACAATGAAAAACAACATGGCAGTTCCTCAAAAGAATTAAAAATAAAATCATACAATCGAGCAATTCCACTAGGTATAAATCCAAAGGAATTATACACTCATGTTCACAGCAGCATTATTCACAATAACTAAAATGGGAAAGCAACCCAAGTATCCACTGATGGATGAAAGGGTAAGCAAGGGCGCCTGGGTGGCTCAGTGGGTTAAAGCCTCTGCCTTCAGCTCAGGTCATGATCCCAGGGCCCTGGGATCGAGGCCCACATCAGGATTCCTGCTCAGTGGGGAGCCTGCTTCCTCCTCTCTCTGCCTGCCTCTCTGCCTACTTGTGATCGCTCTCTCTGTCAAGTAAATAAATTAAAAAAAAAAAAAAAGAAAGGGTAAGCAAAATGTGATATACACATACACTGGACTACTGTTTAGCTTTAAAAAGGTACGGAATTCTGACATATGCTGTAACACTGATGAACCTTGAGGACATTACGCCAAGTAAAATAAGCTAGTCACAAAAAGATGCTCTATGAGAGTTACAGCTCTGCAAGATGAAAAGAGTTCTGGAGATGGACTGTGGTAATGGGTGTACAATATGAATGTACTTAATGCCAATGAACTCTACACTTAAAAATGGTCAAGAAAGTAAATGTTATATGTATTTTACTGCAATCGAAAAACTGGCAGAAGAATACTGGCAGGAGAGGATAAGATGGAGAAGTAGTAGTGAAGGACAATGATAGCTGGAACAAAAACCATGGGCTAGGGCAATTCCGGTACATGATGATATTCAAGGGATGAAGGGATGTGAACAGAAATTACAAATTCTCTTCTTAGGCCCTGTGCAGGGAGGCTCAGCTGAATTGGAAACATCTTTTTGTTATAGATTAGAACAATAACTCCAACATTTGAGAAGGAGGTATATATACAGTTTTTTTTTTCAAGATCTTCAGTGTTAGTGGTTGTAGTTTAAGTATCCCTTGATTAGAAGACTACATGACTAAAAATTATAATGAATTCAGTAAAAAGAAAAAGTAAAGGGATGAAAAAGGATACACAATGCTAACACTAATCAAACGAGAAATGGAATAGCTAGCTATATTAATTTTAGACAAAGCAAACTTCAGAATAAGGAAGATTATCAGGGATACAGGATGCATTACATAACAAAAGTTGAATTATCTAAGACAATATAACAATCCTACACACATATGTGCCTCCCAAATATGTGCCAAAGTACATAAAGCAAAAATTGATAGAACTGCAGACAGAAATAGGTAAACTCGCTATTATAACTGGAGAGTTTAAACAGGTTTCTGTCAGTAAACTGTAAGCCAAACAGGAATAAAACTAGTAAGAATATAGACGACCTGAATAGGATTACCAATTACCTTGATCTGACATTTAAAAAATAGTCCAGCCAACAAAAGCAGCATGCATGTTGTTCATAAACTTACATGGGAATTCTCTGAGATGACAGCTGGGCCATAACACACATTTTAACAAATTTAAAAGGATAAAAATCATTTAAAAAGTATGTTCTCTGACCACAATGGAGTTAATCTAGAAATAAGTAACAGAAATACAGATGGAAAACCCCCAAATATTTAAAAATAAATACACATCTAAATAATCCATGGGTCAAAGGGGGAGCCACACAGAATATTAGAAAATATTTTGAACTGAATGAAAATAAAAACAGAGCTTACTAAACTTTGTGGGATACAACAAAGGCAGTGTTTAGAGAAAAAATTTACAGCATTAGTGCATACATTAAAAAAGAAAACCTAGGGCGCCTGGGTGGCTCAGTGGGTTAAAGCCGCTGCCTTCGGCTCAGGTCATGATCCCAGGGTCCTGGGATCGAGGCCCGCATCGGGCTCTCTGCTCAGCAGGGAGCCTGCTTCCTAAAATCTGTAACCTAAGTTTCTGCCTTAGGAAACTATAAAAAGAAGAGCAAACTGAACCTAAATCAAGAAGAAAATATGAAATAAATAAAAATTAGAACAGCAATCAATGAAAATGAAAACAAGAAAACAACAGGAAAAAACAAGACTAAAAGCTGTTTATTTGAAAATATCAATAAATTGATAAACTCTAGCCAGGCACCAAGAAAAAAGTAAAGAGCCACAAATTGCTAATATCAGGTATGAAAGGAGAGCCATCAGTCTTGTTCTCACAGGCATTAAAAGGATAGTAAAGGGATACTACAAATAACTCTATGCCCACATTTCAATGACTTAAGATAAAACAGACCAAGTCCTTAATATAATACCGAACTATAAGAACTCACACAAGAAGAAATAGATAACTTCAACAGCCTTATGACTATTAAAGAAATGAAGTCAATAATTTAAAACTTTTTTTTAAAAAACGATTTATGTATTTTTGAGAGAGACAGAGAGCAGTGGGGAGAGGCAGTGGGACAGGGACAGAGTGTCTCAAGCAGGCTCCATGCTGAGCTCGATGCAGGGCTTGATCTCACAATCCCGAGATCATGACCTGAGCTGAAACCAAGAGTCTTTTGCTTAACCAAATGTGCCACCCAGGCGCCCCAATTTAAAACTTTCTATAGAGAAAGCACCAGGCCCAGATGGTTTCATTGGTGAATTCACTGGTGAATTTCACATAGGACAAATAATACTAATTCCCCATAATATCTCTGCAAAAATAGAAACAGAAAGAACACTTTCTAAGTAATTCTATAAAGCCTTATTCTAATATCAAAACCAAATAGACATTACCAAAAAACTATAAACCAATATATCTCATGAACACAGATGGAAAAATCCTTAAGAAAATATTAGCAAATGACTGAATAAATATATGAGGGAGAATAGACAAATCTCCTGCACAGAAGAATTTAAAATAGTTTATCTAGATATTCTGCCCAAAAGAAGTGGCACGTGACTCCCCACTCCACAAGTGTGGGGTGTGTACAGTGACTTCTTCCAAAGTGTGTGATATAGAAAAGTAAAAAAAAAAAAGTCACTTAACCCTGGAGACACCTGTGAAGTATTCCCCTCAGCCAAGTGATCAGGGTCAACATCCACACTGGTCAGTCATGTTGATAGCCTATACCTTGATACGATGTAATGAGGATGGAAATTTACCTCTTTAGTCCTCCTCCCTCAAAACAATATTCCCAGTATAATCATGAGAAAAATATCAGACAATCCTTAATAAAAGGACATTCTACAGAATATCTGACCAATGTTCCTTCAAACTGTTAAGGTCACTGAAAACAAGGAAAGTCTGAGAAACTATCACAGTCAAGAAGAGTCTAACGAGATACGATGACTAAATGTAATGTGTTATTCTGGATAGGATTGTGGGATACAAAAAGATCATTAGATTAAAACTAAGGAAATATGAACAAAGTATGAACTTTAGTTAACAAAAAAAGTATGTTTACATTATATAGTTTAATTAACTGCAAAAAATACCATACAAATGTAGGATGTTAATAATAGGGGAAATGGTGTAGAATGTGTAAGAACCCTTTGTACTATCTTCATAACTTTCTATAAATCTAAAGCTATTCCAAAATAAAAAGCTTATTAAAAAATATAGACAGAAAAGAAAATTCGACCCAAATAAAGATCGAATTAGTAGTCTGAGAAGTAATTTTAGGGATTTTGCCAGAACAAAACACTCAAGTACAAGTGACATGTAAAGGAAAAGTTTAAGAGGAGGTAAAAGAACAAACAGCAAGAGCAATAAATGATCAAATATTTAACATCATAAAATTTTTCTGGAACTAAACACATATAAATGTGTTTTACTGTATGTATTTATTTTTATTTTTTTAAGTAGCCTCCATGCTGAGCATAACATGGGGACTTGAACTCACTACCCTGAGATCAAGACCTGAGGTGAGATCAAGAGTAGGATGCTTAACCGACTGAGCCACCCAGGCGCCCCTGTTTTAAAGGGACCACTCAATGCTGGACAGTACGAACTGGAGGTGGGGGAAGAAAATAATCTGTATCATGTAAATGCAGAATTCAAAGGATGAAAGATAGAAATCCAAAGCTTAAAGAGAATAAAACAGACGATTATTAAAAAGATTCCAAAGAGTACACTAAAAAGATAATGAAGCTTTATTTGAGAACAAATAATATATTTTCAGATATGGGGTCTTAAATTTACTTTTTTACACATTCTTTCTGAGAAATTTACTACCAGGTATATGCTAGCAAAGTAAATTAAAACAACAAACCCAACAAAGTAGAAATTGTAGTCCAAAGAATGTATTTGGGGAAAAGAACAGTGTATGAAGAAGAAGGCAAAGAAAGCATGATAAAGTATTTAATTATCTGCTGAGAGGGTAGAGATCATGGTTAACCCTAAGTGCTGCTAAAAAAAAAAAATGGCTAAATAGGTACAGAAAAATTTTAAAGTAAACATTTGATAAATAGAAACCAATTAAGATGGGTTGGCAGGACTCATAAGGACATAAAAACAGTAAGTATAAAGCTGACTATAGGACACCAAAAAGTTTTAAAATAAAAGAGATATTTATCAGGCAATGCTATTTAAAAAAAAGTAGGTATAGTAACGTCAATATCAAACAAAACATAATTGAAGATAATAAGAATTAATCAGGGAAAAAAATGAATGTTTCCTGCTGATAAAACAAATACCGTGTTTTCTAGATTCTATAATTTTTCACATTTTAAAATCTCTGAAATCAGGATGCATCTTATCTTCTTAGATTTGATGAAACATGGTACTCCCAAGGAAAGTGAGTCATAATTCCTAATGCATTAACAACACAGCTTCTGAATATACAAGGCAAAAGTAGCTAGAAATACAAGAACTGAACAAATTTGCACTCATACCTATCATAGAAATAGATTTTCTTAAAAATTGGCAGATTAAGTAAACAAAAATTAGGTAAGGCTCTAAAGGAGCTTACAAACACAATAAGTTTGATCTAATAGACATTCACAATCTGTACTATCTAGCAAACCTAACACCCTTATAACTGTCACCAAAAAACTGACCATGCATTACAGCACAAAGAGAATCTCAAATTCCAATGAATTGAGAAATGTGGTCAACTGCTGGCAGTAAAATATCTTTGTGCCTGAAGAGTACAAAGATTTAAAATAATTGATATGCAAGAACGGGGGAGGAACTAGTCTGGAAAAACCTAATAGTTCTGGCAGGTGTCTGAGGCCCCACTGAAGTTGGTGCTTATGAATTTAGTAAGTCTTTCAGGGTCGTGAGAACACAGCACATTCCAAAATGAAATAATTCCTAACTATGCAAATACCTGGAATGTCCACCAGTACAGCTGCTAAACAGCTAGGAGACTGGTTAGGGGCACAATGCAATGTGAATATAAACTCATAAAAATACTTTACCAAGACTACATATTTTGAGTATTCAAATACTTTAAAAGCAAGGGAATAAAAGTTGCACGTGATGATGCCACAGACTTTAGAGCTCTTCCTCTGAGGAACTAAATCCCAAAGGGAGAGAAGAACTAATCTGATCTCAGAGGAACACACTCTATTGGAGAGTTTGGGTGGGTGTGTGCTCGGATAAGCAGCCCTTGCAGTCAACTGCTGGTTTAAATAAATGGCTTATATAAACAATTGGAGGAAGTTATAAAATAAAATGAACACAAAATACTCCTCCCATTCTTGTGTGCAGGAGAGATGTTTCAATTTTAAGGAAGTCATCTGACATTTTCCTGACATCAAAAGCACTCGTTAAAAAAGGTGTGCCAGATGCTAGTGACGCACCTACCACAGCAGTGAGCCCAGAAAAGGGACAGCCCTCTCTCCTTTCATCCTAAATCGAAAAGCTGTCTCCTCAATACAAGATCACAACACCCCAGAAAAAAGGAAAGACAAAATGTGCAAAGATATTTTTGCTCATTACCCATTTAGACCAATAAAAAGAGAAAACTGACTTTGTTCCAATATGCTTAATGATTTACATTAACTCTAATTGTAACGAGTTTTCCAAGACATAGTTGAGAGAGAAAGAGCATTAGCATTTTTTAAGATTCAGATTCAGAAGCCCAAATTCTAGCAGTTTTTATTTTCTACGATTATATAAAAAGTGATAGGATTCAAGTAGTACTTAATCCAGATCTTTAAGTTTGACAAGAAACATCAATTACTTGAATTTGTAAAGGAATGTAAACTGAAGAGGAATCCTAAGAAATCTGTCATCATACTAGAATCCAGTTAAAAAGTCTTTCACATTGTTGTCATAATTTGAGGTCTAAATACCAGGTACACACTGTAGATTAGGAAACTCAGAGAGTGATTCTGATGGTAAACAAAGGTTGTTTTTTAAAATATGCACATATATGAGGACAATATAATAGTTATGATGCAGTAATAGCATTTAAAATGCTAATGCTATAGGAAAACATAACTCAAAATGCATATCAAATTATACTACTATACTTTTTAATTTCTGGTGATCTCTTAAGCATGCATCAAATGGGAGATGTTCTCAACACTAACAACACTATAACCCAAATGAAAAACACACTAATCCAGCACTGAAACTACATGAAATAAAATCTACAAGCAGCCAGATTGTCAGTGATGTCTTTTAGACCCGAATGATACTCTGCCAACTATGACATTATTGTATAATTTAATCATCTCTTAAATATAGCTACCAATTAAAAGATACTCAGACATACTATCTTCCTTCTGGTGTTTTAGCACTGCATAATGGATTCTTTCTTTATAGCAAAATAACAGCATCAAATTAAAATTCAAGCTTGCTCTCTGATAATGCCTAAATCTTTGTGTCCAGAAAGGTCATTTACTGAACTTTTATTTAATTGCTTAAACCTAAAATTCATAATTGAGGCACTAAGTTATTACCTGGACCTCATAAGTTCTGGCCTCAAAATTCATGACTTTTGTCAAAGAGGAAATGTTAAACATTAAACAAACAAATCATACTTTATATTTCTACCTCTCCAAAGTTCTCTAAAAACAGAGCAGTCAATACAGCATAACTCAACAGTAATGGGGACAAACTTTCTTAACCTAAGTAGACTAAGATCATAACCTTAGGCTTACACAAAGCATCTCTCTGCTTGTATTTAGTGTGAAACTTAAATCTTTTCTCCCTTACCTTAAGTATCCAAAAAAAATTATGAATCTTGTCCTCTCTTCCTTTGTAGGAACATCTAACCATGTATGAGCCACTGAGGGATAAAAAGAGTTTCTATTTCCACTGTCAATACCCAATTGGGGGTCTTAAACATTCTATCTGATGTGGCACACGATTCTTCTAATCAGTATCACAGATTTTATATTTTCCTGTCTCAACTCACTCAACACACCTCCAATAGACGAATCCTTGTATACTACTTGCATACAAAGTGCTCCTTATTTCCTCATGTACCTAAAAATTGCTGGGGCGTTCTAACTACTCAGCAAATCCCACCCAGCCTTATGAACTGGTATTAAATAATCTGGTCTAGATACACTTTCCAGGATGTATATTCTTGTATTCCTACTTTCTGAACACTGGTAAACTAAGCTGCTTGCTATTCTTCAAATGTACTTTGAGCCTTCTTACTTATACATATGAAATGTCATCCTTTTTCATCTTTGTGTAACCTGACCAATCTACAATCCTACTCATCCTTCTATCCTCAGCTCATTCTTGTCTGTCAAACCTAACAGCAATCACATCTTCCCATTCAGAATTACAGCAGCGCTCGGCCATTTGGCACAGGTTACACTGTAGCTCTTACAGCTTTTCAGGTTCAATAAATTGGAAATAATTGGAACAACTGTAGAATATACTGTCACAGCCAGATAACTATGAGAATGACAAGAAAGCACTTTTTGTAATTATGCGAGGACAACAGACATAAACTAGGACTGTCTCAGGCACACTAAATGCATGGTCACCCTTGCAAAATGGCACACCTGACAAAACTTGCCAATAAGTGTAACCACAGTAGACTCAAAGGACTGCACTTGATATTGAGAGACTGTAAATGATCTGTCTTGAAAACATTAAACTTGCTAAAGTGGTACAGTGAATTCTGAAACTGAAAACACAGATATCAGTCCTTTGATGCTAACTAGCGTTGTGATATAAGGCAAGTCACTTAATTGAGTGTCCAGTTCAGCTAGACACTTGGATCTCTAAGATCCATTCTAACCAGACTCTATGATTTTACATTCTCTCTCCTTCTGGCCTATGTACTGGGGGTCTCCGCTAGATAACTAGGAATCTCTATTTACACAGTACACACACTCAATAAAATACCTGTTGGTTTAACAAATTTGCTTTAATATATTAATAAACTATACCTAACTGCCTTAGTACTTACATGACATGATCCATCTTCCTGGAAAAAAGTGCTATAACAGAAGATATTACATTTGAAGACAAGAAAATATTTGGAGATAGTTGCCAAATACTCTAAACAATTATTTTTTCTCCCATAGCATTTTGTTTTCAAGAAATAAAAACTCAAAAAGTTTTAAACTATCCTGAACAAAATAAAAATCACTATGTATACAGACCCCATTGCAATATTCCAAATTTAATTTCTAAATTTTAAATAAAATTTAATTTCATTTGGTTTTTCAAATATTTACAATGCATTGTTTGTCTTTCCTTCTCCAACTTCAGACATTTCCAACCTCACTCCTCGGATATAAGCACAACTAAGATTGTTGTGTAGATTTATAAAATTTTGTTAAACATACAAGCATATATACATCTACAGTAGATCCTTGAAAACTCAGGTTGGAAATGCATGGTTCACTTAATATGTGGATTTTTTCCCCAATAAATATATTAGAGATTTTTTGGAGATCTGCAACAATTTGAAAATATTCACAGATGAACTTCACAGCCTAGAAATTTCCAAAAAATTAAGAAAAAGGTAGGTCATGAATACATAACATATATGTAAATACTAGCCTAGTCTGTCATTAACTACCATAAAATACATACAAATTTAAAATATACAAGGTTAAAATTTATCAAAACTTATGCACATACAGACTTCATGGTGCCATTTGCAGTTGAGAGAAATGTAAACAGATGTAAAGACAGTATTAAATTTTAATTGTGTAAAATTAACTGTAGTGCATACAGTACTACTGTGATAATTTTGTAGCCACCTCTTGTTGCCACTGCGGTGAGCTAAGGTGTTGCAAGTATACACTTAAAATCCCACGTGAAGCTAATCATCCCTGTGTGACACCAATCATCTCTGCATAAGCAGTTCACCTCTCCAGCAAATTGTGTACTGCTAAAAGGTAATTGCATAGTTTGCATGATTAGTAAAATTTTCAGGGAGTCAAAAGTTATAGGCAGATTTTTTTTAAAGATTTTATTTATTTATTTGACAGAAAGAGACACAGCAAGAGAGGGAACACAAGCAGGGGGAGTGGGAGAGGGAGAAACAGGCTTCCCACTTAGTAGGGAGCCCGATGCAGGGCTAAATCCCAGGACTCTGGGATCTCGCCGTGAGCCTAAGGCAGATGCCTAATGACTGGGCCACCCAGGTGCCCCTATAAGCAGATTTTTAAAAAATTTTTTTATTTTTCAGTGTTCCAAAATTCATTGTATATGTACCACACCCAGTGCTCCATGCAATAACGTGCCCGCCTTAATACCCACCACCAGGCTCACCCATCCCCCCACCCTTCTCCCCTTCATAACCCTCAATTTGTTTCTCAGATTTTTAACTGCACGGGGGTCGGTGCCCCTAGCTCCCGTTCACAGGTATTGTTCAAGGATCAACTGTTTATCCTTCTGTCTTATCTTTTCCACAGATGAAATCAGACTACATATACTTTTCTGCAACTTGCTTTAATAATATAATTCAGATATTTTTCCAATCTACCATATTTACCTTACAAATACCTACTTTATTTTTTAACAGCTACCTAATGTTCCATTGTATTCATGTTATTTAATCAGCACCCTTACTAACTGCATGGACCACACTGTCTCCAGATTTATCCTAGTCTAACATAAATATCTTTAAATATTTGGTAGCTATACATGCAAGGTAAATTATTATAAATAGGGTTATTTGATGAAAGAGTATATGAATTCTAAATTATTACACAGCATTTCAAAAAAATTTACACTGTCATCAAGAACACAAAAACGTAAGTCTCCTCATACTCCAGTCATAATAGAGCAGGTAAAAAAAAAAGAAAAAAAGGCAAACCTGAAAGTACCAGCATGTCCATAAAATACTATTCAGTAAAGTCACAGAAAAATATGATTTCACCTCTGCAAATAAAAAGGTTATACACGATGTGTGTCTATGCATGTGTGAGTATATGAAATACCCACACACAGGCTTCTTTTAAGGCGCAGGTCTCAACTGACATATTCCACCAGAAAGGCCTTCTCTGTCTGTCCTGTTTAACTCCCTATATACCCTTGATAATTCTTTATCAGAGCATTCTTTTCATTTAAGTAGGCATAAAATCTATAATTACTTTGTTTATTTATTTACTTGCTCAAGGTCTGCCTGTGCATAAGCACTACAAGGGCAGAGACTCATGCCTATTTCGGCCCCACCACCTAGCACAATGAGTATATAATTTCATATTGTATATGGAATTTTGTTCAACAAATACTTAATACATAGACAATGTCTGTTAACAAGGATTATCTCTAGAAAGTGAGATTAAGGGAAGGGTTAAAAGGTACATTTACTTTTATTTCAGTCAATTACACATTCTTATTTTTGACAATGAACATGTTATGTTTATTTAAAACTATTTTGTGCAAGTTTAGTTTTAAGCAAACCATTTCAGATGCCTTGCAATCTGGTCCCATAAGATTTTTTTCTTATTTTACAAATCCAAATGATCTAACTGAATATTAAATGGATTACTGTTGTCTACTTGAAAAAGTTCTCAAATCCTGCTTTGTGAAGTAAACTTTCTATCTTCATTTTAATTTAATGCTGACTACTAAAATCCCAGTCAGTAACTTTACCTTTGTACATTCTTTCAAATTACTATTACCTTAGAATTACAGAGTACTTAGGATTTACAAAATGCTTTACACATACAGTTGCCTCTTGAACAACATGGGTTTGAACTGTGCAGGTCCACTTCCACACAAATTTTTTTTTAATAAATACAGTATAGTACCTCAAGTGTATTTTCCTTATTATTTTCTTAACAGTTTCTGTGTTCTAGCTTACTTTATTTTGAGAATATAGTCTAAAATACATATAACGTATAAAATATGTGTTAATTGACTATTTACCTTACTGGTAAAGCTTCCAGCCAACAGGTTGTTACTAGTTAAGTTTTGGGGGAATAAAATTATATACAGATTTTTGGGGCACCTGGGTGGCTCAGTCATGAAGCATCTGCCTTCGGTTCAGGTCATGATCCCAGAGTCCTGGAATCAAGCCCTGCATCAGGCTCCCTGCTCTGTGGGAAACCTGGTTCTCCTTCTCTAGTTCTCCTTGCTTGTGTTCCCTCTCTCGCTGTGTCTGTCAAATAAAAAATCTTAAAAAAAAAAAAAAAATATATATATATATATATATGTTTTGATTGTGCAGGGAGGTCAGCGCCCTTAACTCCCAAGTGGTTCAAGGGTCAACTTTGTTATTCTTTTTGCCTCTCAGAGGTGGCTGAGCAGAGACTACTGTTTATACTTACAGATAAGGAAAATGATGCTCAGAGAGATTAACTACCTCATCCATAGTGGGGTTGGGACATGAAGCCAATAATTTAGATCTTTAGTATGAAGTTTGTTTCATTACATACATTGTGGCAGATAACTGGTAATGCCTTCATCTTTCTGCAAACAATGTATCTATTTCAATACCCAGACAGAAGAAAGTTCTGAAATTCATCTCATATTTAATACATATATTTCTTTTTTAAAAATTTTTAAAAAGATTTTATTTATTTGAGAGAGAGAAAGCACTAGAGAGAGCAAGCATGAGTGGGGGGCAGAGGGAGAGAGAGAAGCAGGCTCCCAACTGAGCAAGGAGCTCGTACTGGTGGGGCTAGATTACCAGACGGGATCACCACCCAAGCCGAAGGAAGACACTTAACCAACTGCACCACCCAGGCACCCCTAATGCATCTATTTCTAAAACAGCTGCATTTAATAGAGTATTTGGGTGATAAGGAAATCATATAACCTAAATTCTTCATTTTACAGAAAATATCAGATAATTTCAATACCTGAATCAATCACTCAGCAAGTTAATGGCAGACAAGAATTAGAACCCAGGCACTGACGTTAGATACATTTTCAATCACAGAAAGTTCCTAGCCATGGAATTCATGACTACGAAGTCAAATTTCATTATAGCTGTCTTTTTCTTAAAGTTATAATTACTGCTACAAAAAAGCAAAATAACTGATTAGAATTTATCCTTTGATTAAAATCAATACGGAAAAAAATAATATCAACACCAACTATCATACATTCTAGTGTTTCAGACTTAAAATATTCCACTAATGACTAATGATTTCCTGCTATCTAGCCAACTTTTAATCATGCCAGGCCATTAGTCACTTATTCCAGAACTTCTATTATTCAATATTTACCTTAGATACTATATGGAATTTTTGGGACATATTTCTGTCAAAAAAAAAAAAAGTAAAGCTCAGTATGTATCCTTATCTACCATGGCCACAATATCCTAGAAGTCATTTAATGAGTTGGTAAAGTATGAATTTCCTTTACTAAAAACAAGTTCATGTTACTCCCTTTTCACCAACCCATCTTCCCTTACTGGAAATAAAAAACTGCCAAGTGTCAGACTTGATATGAATGAATGTACTAAGAAAAAAACTCTTGTGTTTTTAAATTTAAATCTTCAAGATAATTCTGGAAGCTATTTTTAAATTCAAAGTGACAGGAAGAAAGGCTAAAAGAAGTTAATGGACAAAACACATTTTACTTAATTCTTATTATTCAACTGCAGTAATTTATAATGCCAATACTTAAAAAAATCATTCAGTAGACAATTATAAGAGAAAGTATTTTAGCAGAAGATGACAGATATTAATTAAACTGGCAACAAATAAAAATACTGTTATTGTTAAATATTTTTAAAACTACAAGATCTTCTAAAAGCAAGAGCTGCTGTTCCTAGAAATGCAGAAAAGTAAATATTAAAAATAGCATTGTTTAATATTTTAAGGAAGTTATATTTGACACTGAACTCCTAGAAACACAGAGTAGACTAACGACTGATTACAAGGGACTGGAGGGTGAGGGAAAATAAGGAGATGCTAGTTAAAGGGTACAAACTTCCACTTCCAAAGGAATAAGGTCTGAGGATGGAATGTGAATCTAGTAAACAACAATGTGCCATGTAACTAAAAGTTGTAGGAGAGTTGAACTCACCATGTTCTTAACATAACAATAACAAAATACTGATTACATGAAGTAAAGAATGTGTTAACTAACCTCACTGTGCTAAACATTTTATAATACGTACACCTTAAACTTACACAAAGTTAAATGTTGGTTATATCTCAATAAAGCTGGAGGAATAAAGAGAAAATATGTTTGAAATGTACTCATTCTCAAATTCTACTTCCCAAATAGAAATTTTGCTTCCTAGTGTTGTTGCTTATATAGGCCACTAAGAACAGTGTCTTATTTAACTATAATCACAAAATTTCATTTTATATTCAAAGGTGATAATTAACTTAAAAACTATGCCATCCAAATATATCACAGGCCAAGTGCAGGTGCTCCGAAGTACCTTTTTGCAAGCAAGCACTAGCCAGCAGGCTGATGGCCAGTATTACAGCCAGTACCCAGGAAAAATCAGAAAATTCCCTCTACAAATAAGACAGTCTCAAAGATGCTCAAATACTTTCAGTATTATTTTTAAACCAGATGCATGAAGGTAATCACTGTCACAAGAAATTTCTTTCCACTTTTTTTAAGATGTTATTTATTCGAAGTATCCAAAATCTATAAAGAAGTTATCAAACTCAACACCCAAAAACCAAATAATCCAATCAAGAAATGGGCAGAAGACATGAACAGACATTTCTGCAAAGAAGACATCCAAATGGCCAACAGACACATGAAAAAGTGCCCAACATCATTCGGAATCAGGGAAATACAAATCAAAACCACAGTGAGATACTGCATCACCACCAGTCAGAATGGCTAAAATTAACCAGTTAGGAAATGACAGGTGTTGGCAAGGATGCGGAGAAAGGGGGACCTTCCTACACCCTTGGTGGGAAAGCAAGCTAGTGCAGTCACTCTGGAAAACAGTATGGAGGTTCCTCAAAAAGTTGAAAATAGAGTTACCCTATAACCCAGGAACTGCACACTATATTAGGCATTTACCCTAAAGATACAGATGTAGTGATCTGAAGGGGCACGTGCACCTGACTGTTCATAGCAGCAATGTCCACAATAGCTAAATTATGGGAAGAGGATAGATGTCCATTAACAGATGAATGGATAAAGATGATGTGGCTAGCATCCGCACGCGCGCACACACACACACACACACACACACACTGAAATACTATGCAGCTATCAAAAAACCTGAAATCTTGCCATTTGCAACGACGTGGACGGAACTAGAGGGTATTATGCTAAGCAAAATAAGTCAATTTCTCAGAGAAAGACAATTATCATACGATCTCACTGATATGAGGGATTTGAGAAACAAGAGAGGGTCATAGGGGAAGGGAGGGAAAATGAAACAAGATGAAACCAGAGAGGGAGACAAACCATAAGAGACTCTTATCTCAGGAAACAAACTGAGGGTTGCTGGAGGGGAGGGAGGTGGGAGGGATAGGGTGCCTGGGTGATGGACACTGGGGTGGATATGTGCTATGGTGAGAAAATAAATAATAAAAAGTAAAATAATAAGAGCCTAAAAGCCCCCCCCCAAAGATTTTATTTGAGAGAGAAAGAGAGTACACACGCATGAGCAGGGGCAGGGGTAAAGGGGGATGGAGAGGTGCAATCAGACTCCACACTGAGCGCAGAACCCAACTGTGGGGGGGGCGGCACACCTGGATGGCTCAGTTGGTTAACGGGGCTTGATCTCACAACCCTGAGGTCGTAACCTGAGCTGAAACCAAGAGTTGGAGGCTTAACTGACTGAGCCACCCAGGCGCCCCTCTTTCCACTTTCAATAATTTATTGCATGGGGTTTTTAGTACTGACATCTGTCTCTCAGATGTCAGCCACAAAGATGTGCTAGCAAACTCTCTGCGGTTTGTAGTTCTGTTAACAACTCCTCCTTAGAGTCAGTCACCATTGCACATTTCCTAGTTATTCACACATCAAGTCTGACTTTCTCCTCTTATCCTTATATTTGTCACTTTCCTGGCCCTTCTTCTGCCTTTTTCCATTTACCGCGCCCCCCCTTTTTCATTTAAAAACTTTTACCTGAAATAGACTTCCATTGAGCGGAAATAACTTAGAATCTCAAATTATCAGGGCTGAAAGATTCCTATCATTTATGCCAGTGTTCGGCAAGCTCCTTCTGTAAAGGGCCAGAGTAAATATTTCAGGCTTGGTGGGTCATGTGATTTCTCTCTGCCATTATAGTGTGAAAACAACTACAGACCAGACACATACGATCAGTAAACAAGTGTGGCTGTGTCTCACTAAAACTTTACTTACAAAACCAGGAGGCTGGCTGGACTCGGCCTATGAGCCGAGAGGCTTGCCAACTTCTATTTTGTCCACCCTCCTCTGAATATTTCTACATCACTGTTTCCCAAATTGTGCTCTTTGATATTTTAATGGGTTTACTTAAAAAAAAGACAAATTTCCATGGTCAAACAGATCTGGGGACGCTATATACACACACTCTATTTCACTCTTGGAGATTCACAGTGGTAGTGAATGCAAAGGGAAAGGGGCTCAAAGTAGGCCAGTTCCCATCCTTCCTCCTTCAGGCTGCTCAAGCCTCTCGGACTTGTCCTACCAAATCAGGGGTAGCAGTGAGGTGTCCTGGATATTGCTCTGTTTATTTCCTGTAATGCAACCCAACTCTTACAAAAGAGGTATGTGTAATTCTTCCATCTATGATGCTTTTGGCAGGAAGTCCTCAAAATTATGTTTGGAGTATTTTCTAAATTTCAGCACTGGAAGGTAGACTTAGTATTAAGTTATGAAAAAACCTTTACCAATTATAAAAGAAATATATGATTATTTTAGAAAATTTAACAAATATTAGTATCCAAAGAGAACCACTGTTAACATTTTGGTATGGGAATGTCTTAGTGTGTGTATGTAATTTTTTAAACTAAATTCAGATTATCTGGTACATATAGCTTTGTATTTTACTTCTCTACTTGACCTTATACCCGGAAATTTTCCTGATACCATTAAAGGGTGTTCAAAGAAGTGGTTTTTTAATGGCCAAATAATTTTCCATCACAATGTTATACTATATTTTAACTATTTCCTCTATTTGGGGACAAGTAAGTCCTTTCCTATTCTTTCTCTACTTCTCCCTATCTTTTTCTTTTTAAATTACAAATGCTGATATAAACAGTCTTTGTCCAAATCTTTGATTTCTTCCTTAGGAAAAAGTCCCAAAAGAACAATTAATGGATTGAGTAATTTTTAACATATAATTGTCAAAATGGTTTTAATAAATGATGTTACATTTTTTCACTGAGTGACAGAAAGGCACAACCCTAACCACACCCTAACCAACCATTATAAAGTAATGTTCATTAAAAGATAAAACCTTCATTAGGCAAAAATGACATCTCACTGACTTAATCTTATATCTTTGATTGTGAAATGGAACATTTGTCATGTTTAGAAATTAACTTTGCTCTATTGTTAATTGTATGCTTGTTATTTTATATCCATTTGTGTGCACTCTTATATATTCAGAATATTAAATTTCTTCCCTACCTTGTCTCCTCTTTAATTTAGTAAGATATTTATCATACTTTATATACAGAATTAAATTTTTATACCCTAAAATGCCAATTTTCCATGTGTATTCTCTTACTCCTTTCATATGTAAAAGCAAGTGGCAAGACTCTTCTACCATCTTTCAACATCTTTATGGATTCAATTAAAAATTTAACTCTATATTTTATTTTGACACAGATAAATACATAACTTAATTCTTTACAAATTATCAATTGTCTACATATCATGTAATGTAGGAATCTTTCAATCCACATTGATTTGTGATTCCACTTTTTCACACATTCAAATACTATAAAGTGCTATTTCTGCTATATAAATTTCTTTTCCCAACTTCCTATATGATGTGCAAAAGAATAGGATTAAAAAGATTTTTTTAAATCAGCAGGATAGAAGAGGTTCTTTAGAAATAATTTAAATACCTGGAAATGATAAGAAGGAAAAAAACAGTAAGGAAATAAATGCTATCTTTAAGTAGACAAAACAAGAGGTTGAGATGTAAGTCCATAGAAAACTGTGGTGGCTTAAGGCAGAATTAAGAATGAATTTTTTGATCATTAAGAAAAAAAACACATGGCAAAAAATTTATCCAAAGATTATAGCAATGGTATCCATGCAGATCTTCAAGACAGTATGCAGGGATGAATTCTAGCTAAGACAATCGTATGAGGCAGAGAAATGAGACTAGATAATATATGATCCCTTATAACTCCATGTAATAAAGAGAGGTTAATGAGTTTTAGTTTACAATAGTGTAAAAGACTGTCACATAAAAATTGGAGATACAATATTCTCTACATACAAGAAAATAAAATACTCAGCTGCCTTGATTTGTAGCAAGAGTTTGGTTCAAACTCAAAGCCTGTTTTTTTCTTCAACCTCTTTCCTGACCTTCTGACATGAACTGCCCTCTGATTCTAGACATTTTTATCTAGCTTTCTATTATAACCTAAACCAACACATCTTAAACTGATGCTTTATGTACTGAACAAACCAGCTCTATTACCTTCTTTTTAAAACTTACTGGCATAAAGTTGTTCCTAATACTCCCTTATATCCTCTTAAAGTCTATAGGATTTGTAGTGATATCCTCCCTTTCATTCTTGATATTGGTAATTTTTTGTTTTTCTTGATCAATGCAGTTAAACATATTCCAATTAAATTGATCTTTTCAAAGGACCAACTCTTGGTTTCATTTACTATTCTCCATTTCATTTATTTCTCATCATTTTCTTCTTCTGAATGCTTTACATTTAATTTGCTCTTTTTTATCTAGCTTTTATAAGCTTCCTTCAAGGGGCACCTAGGTGCTGCAGTTGGTTAAGCATTAAACTCTGTTTTGGTTCAGGTGGTGACCTCAGGGTCATGTGATCAGGCTCCATGCTCAGCAGAGAGTCTGCTTGGGATTCTCACTCCCTCTCACTCTGCCCCTCCCACTCATGCTCGCTCTCTAGGATAAATCTAAAAACAAACAAGTTTCTTTCAAAACACTAACTGCATTCTACAAATTTTAACAAGCTGTATTTTCATTTTCATTCAGTTCAAAATAACTTCCAATATCCTGTGACTTCTTTCTTTGACTTATATATTATTTGGAAGGCTGCTTAATTCCCAAATATTTGAGGATTTTCTAGTATTTGTTACTGAGTTATAGTTTAATGCCACTGAAGTCAAAGAATATACTTGGGATGATTTAAGTGCTATTAAATGTTTTGAGACTTATTTTAAGGCCTAAATTATTAACATTTAATGCAATAAGTGATATAGATTCAAATCTACTATCTTGTTGTTTTTTATTTGTCCCAGTTATTCTTTTTAAATTTATTTTTATTATTATTATTTGCCCCAGGGGTACAGGTCTGTGAATCATCAGGCTTACACCTTTCACAGCATTCATCATAGCACAAACCCTCCCCAATGTCCATAACCCATCCACCCTATCCCTACCCTCCCACCCCCCAGTAACCCTCAGTTTGTTTTGTGAGATTAGGAGTCTCTTATGGTTTGTCTCCTTCCCCATCCCATCTTGTTTCATTATTTTCCCTCCCTACCCCCCACAACACCCCACCCTGGCCCTCAAGTTCCTCATATCAGAGAGATCATATAATAATTGTCTTTCTTTGATAGACTTATTTTGCTCAGCATAATACCCTCTAGTTCCATCGATGTTGTTGCAAACGGCAAGATTTCGTTTCTTTTGATGGCTGCGTAGTATTCCATTGTATATATATACCACATCTTCTTTATCCATTCATCTGTTGATGGACATCTAGGTTCTTTCCATAGTTTGGCTATTGTGGACATTGCTGCTATAAACATTCGGGTGCACGTGCCCCTGAGGAACACTACCTTTGTGTCTTTAGGATAAATACCCAGTAGTGCGATTGCTGGGTCGTAGGGTAGCNCGTCCCATTTATTCTTTGTCCTGTTTTCTCTTTTCCTTCTTTTAGATTAATTCTTAAGATTCTACTGTATTTCCACTATTTGCTTATTAGCCAAATCTCTTCCTCTGCTTTTTAGTAGGTCCCCTAAATTATATGATACACATTTTTAAATGATCACGTTATAATTTAAATACAGATTTCCTTATACATCAGGAAATACAGATTTCCTTATACATCAGG
Organism: Ailurus styani; assembly: GCA_002007465.1. Classification (NCBI taxonomy): domain Eukaryota; kingdom Metazoa; phylum Chordata; class Mammalia; order Carnivora; family Ailuridae; genus Ailurus; species Ailurus styani. The sequence continues at coordinate 657,114 of LNAC01000583.1, forward strand.
AAAGAACTACTCCATATAATATTATAATCTGTGATATAAAGACCTTACAACTTTTATTTTCAACTCTANTGATCATTTAAATACAGATTTCCTTATACATCAGGAAATACAGATTTCCTTATACATCAGGAAAGAACTACTCCATATAATATTATAATCTGTGATATAAAGACCTTACAACTTTTATTTTCAACTCTACTGTGATTTTTTGTTAAAAAAAGTTTTTGTTAAAATAATGATGTACTATATGCTGGCTAACTGAACACTATAAAATAAGTTTTTGTTAAAAACTTCACTGTTTTGTCACATATTTTAATTTTATATGTTATAAACTAATTTTCTATTTTATATATATTTTCTATTACATTTATATATTAGAAACGATTATACTGATATTTTGTATTTTTATGACATTTATGTTATAAACTACTTTCAATTCTACAATATTTTGCTAAAAAAAGTTTTTGTTAAAGACTTCACTGTTTTGTCATACATGTTAATTTTATATGCTATAACCTATTTTTCTTTAGATCAGAGATCAGCAAACAAGGACATGCCACCTCTTTTCTGCATATAAAGCTTTCCAGGAAGTCAAGGCAGTTTGATTTATATGGCTGATCTAACACTACAAGGGCAGAGCTGAGTAGCTGTCACAAATACTAGTCCACAAAGTCTAAAATATATACTGTCTACCCCTTTGCTGAAAAGGCTGGTGCTCTCCTGTTTAGACAGTAAATTATCTTTTAAAAGTGATGAAAATAAGGAAGACTTTTATATATACTTTTTTGTTTTTAAACCATTCTGGCCTGTTTGTTTCTTTGTGAAGACCCTGCAAGTTTCTGTCAGGTATCATACTACTTCTGCCTAAAGAACTTTAGCATTTCTTGCAGCACAGGTCTGCTGACAATGAATTTTCTCAGCTCTTGTTCTAAAAAGTTCTCTATTTCACGTTCATTTCTGAAAGATATTTTTGCTGGTTTTATTATTTGGGTTGACTTTTTTCTTCCCTTCCTTTAAGAACTTTACAAATGCTGCCTCACTGTCTTCTGGCTTACACCATTTCTGGTAAAATAGCTGTTGTAATTTTTATTTTTGTTCCTCTGTGTCCTTTTTTTTTTTTAATGGTAACTGCATTTATTGTCTATGTGCAATACAGATTTCCTTATACATCAGGAAAGAAAACCATTTTAAATATATCCTTCTTTTAAACCTATAAACCCAAACAGCAGTGAATTAATCAAAGTGCTGTCCTGTTAGCAATCAACCTTCACCATTGCTGCAGTTACATCCCCACAGGCTATCCCTCTGGTTAGCTCTGGTTAGGTCCTCCTGTTCTGACTCTTGCCTCACAATCATAGTTCAAACCAAGGATGAAAGGGAAAACACAGAAGTATCATGAGCCAGGCACCCCTAAGAATAAATGAAGTAATGTTCCCTTTGGGTAACAGAATCCTCAGTTAAAATACTGAATGTACAGTCTAGTCAGGCCATCTGTCTTTTTCAAAGACTTTATTAAAGGTCTTTACAGAGTAATATCCAGACTCTAGATCCAGCTGCCAAGGAGACCCTGTTATTCTGTGGGTCTGGCTGTGGCATGGCAGGTGACTCTGACATCCCACTCTTCTGTTCCAAGATGGGGGTGGTAGACAGTATCTTATCTTTGGATTCCACAATGCTCACATGGTCAGGTGGGGGCTCCTCAGGGCCAGTCTTACCACTTGGATCCCAGGGAAGCATGATCTTCATTTTGATGCTCAGCACACCCCATGTGAGCAGCACACGGTACACAGCAGTGTCAACACAGTAGTTAACACAGTCCCCACTGTGAGTCATCAGGCCATCCACAAACTTCATGGATTTAGCCCTCTGTCCTTGGAGTTTCCCAGACACCATGACCTAACAGCCTTTGGCCCACTCTCCATGATGAACCATATAGCACAGCACAGCAGGCCCTCTATACAGCAAGGCTTCCTAGGAATTTGTAACAGAGATTCGGCCTGAGCAATAGCACACAGACCTCTTGTGGCCACCTTTTCAGCATAAAGCTCCACATTGCTCTCAGGGACCCCAAACCTCTTCTGAACCACAGTGGTCATTTCCTGGATCAGCCAGACCTTCTCAGCAAGAACATTCTGCATCCTAGTGGCCAAGTTAGTGATTTCAATTAATGATTTCATCCTGGTTGGCATAACTTGGACCTCAACTCCAGAGCAGCCATCTTTAGCTAGCTCTCAAGTCAGAAACTCATTCGGTTCAGCTTTGAAGATGCCACTGGTGACAAACTTCCTCTTCTTAGAAATCTACACCCCCATCCTGTCACTGCGCAGCACCAAAAGGAAGTCCTCTGTGTCTTCTTAAAACTTTCTGGCTACCCTCAAGACTTCTTCATTATGTTTGGTTTTCAGTAGTTTATTTATTTTTGTAGATGTTTTATTTATTTATTTATTTATTTATTTATTTATTTGAGAGAAAGAGAGCGAGCACGAGTGGGGGAAAGGGGAGGCATAGGGAAAGGGAGAAGCAGACTCCCCACTAAGCAGGAAGCCTGACACGAGGCTGGATCCCAGGACTCCAGGATCATGAAGTGAGCTGAAGGCAGATGTTTAACTGACTGAGCCACCCAAGCACCCCTGGTTTTCAATAGTTTAACTATGATGTGTATAGGTGTGTTTTCTTTTGCTACTACTGCTTCCTTTTGCTACTACTACTATTATTATTATTAGCTTACTTGGGGCTATCTGAGCTGCTTCTTTAACCTGTAGTATAATCTTGTTTATTTTTTTTTTAAATTTTGGCCATTATCTAAATTTTTTTCTGTTCTGTTCTTTTTTTTTTTTGTGAGACTCCAATTTACTTATGACATACCACCTTTTACTTTCTCATCTTAGATATTCTGTTCTACCTCTCTTTATCTTTTATTCCAGTTTAAATAATTTATATTGAACTATCTTCAAGGTGATTGACTATTTCCTTAGCTGTGTTGAGTCTATTGATCACCCTGAGTAAATACTTCATTTCTGATACCATTATTTTTTATAATTTCCCTTCCTCTGGTTATAGAACCTTTCACTCACATTGTGTACAGAATAGCAGAGACTGAGATAATTATTATTTATACTTGGAACATGGCATGTCTATCCGCCAAGCCATTAGTGTGGAGAGGTTAAGTCAATTTAGACAGGAATTGAGTTTGGTACAGATTTTACTGTTGTTTTAGTTACCTTTAGCACATCATAGGTTTCAAATTCTTCTAATGGTGGTTCTACCATTATCTTTGTGCAAAAGAAGAGAGATGAAGAGCCGGAGAGTTTTTCTCAATTTATCTGTTTTCCTTTCAGCTTTCAACCATTTTTGCATACCTCTACCACATAGGGATCTCTCTATATTCTTGACCTTTCCCCAGCCATAGAAAGCTTTTGTCTGTTACCTGGTGATAGCGCAAGTAGGATCTTCAGTTATCCCTGTCCAGCTTCAGTAATAGGTAGGCGCTGTGCACCAGAGGGTTCTTCACTCCAGAAGCAGAAAGGTTTGCTTCTAATCTTCCCCCAGAAATTTATGAAATAAGGCTTTCTGCCCTCTCTCACTGGTTTGAGGCTTAAAGGAGTCTGAAAAAATGAGAGGGGCTTTGCACCTATCTCCCAGGTGCCACAGATTACCTCTTTTTCACCTCTTCACCACAAAATGACTTCTCAAGTTTCTGCCTTGCCACCAGTCTTCAGTGAGTATCCTGTGGAGTTCCTGGGAAATGTATTTGTATGCATGTATGAACTCCGCTTTCATCTGGGGCCCTCAGGTACGCCAAACTAGTTTATACTGAGTCTTTAACAATCAGTTAAAATGTAGTCAATTTCTTCTTAACTACATTTATGGCAGCCATTTCTTTCTCTCATGATCTGCCAAAGGTCAAAGAATTAACGACCCATTCTCTGGGGGCAACAAGGTGTGCAATTCTTTGGAATTTAGGTGACTTGGCTGCTTTGCGATCTAAGCTCTCTGATGGGCTCAGAGAAATGATGGTTTTGTAGTCATCCAGCTTGTTACTGTAGGTAAAAGTGGGATGTTCTGTGTCCACTCTACATGCTGAGTAGAAGCCCCCTTCCACTTTGATTCATCTCCCTTTTCTGTTTTGGAAAGGCATCATAACTCTTCCAGTCACCCAGAGAAAGCATGGGAAGTATCCCTGACTTCTTCATAACAGTGTTTAATATTCAATCAGTCGATAAAAGTCTGGATTAGATAAATCACTAATATCTTATTAGAATCCTTTCTCTTTTTCTAGTATAACTACCTAGCTCACAATGGTTTCTTGTAACAATATTCCTTCAACTAGCTGCCTCCTCCAATCTGCCTTTCTTGTGTGTGTGTGCGTTTGTGTGTAATGGTTGTATTTTTATTTTTTCCTTTTTATTTTAATTCCAGTTAGTTAACATACACTGTTATATTGGTTTCAGATGGACTTTTTTTTTTTTTAAGATCTTATATTTATTTGAGAGTGAGAGTGAGGGCGCCTGGGTGGCTCAGTGGCGTCTGCCTTTGGCTCAGGTCGTGATCTCAGGTCCTGGGATCGAGGCCCGCATGGGCTCCCTGCTCAGCAGGGAGCCTGCTTCCCCCTCTCTCTCTGCCTGCCTCTCTGCCTACTNAATAAAATCTTTAAAAAAAAAAAAAGAGAGTGAGGATGAGCGCAAGCGGGGGAGGGGAAGAGGGAGAGGGACTCTCAGGCAGACTCTCAAGGAACCTGACATGGGGCTTGGTTTCACGACCCTGAGATCATGACTTGAGTTGAAACCAAGAGTTGGATGTTTAACTAACTGAGCCACCCAAGTGCCCTTCAAATGGACTTCTTCTAATTAAACCTGACTTAATCATCAGACTGCCTTATTACAGTATTGTATTTGACTCTTTACAATCAAGGCCATGATCAATCTGATCCTATTCTGCCTTCACAGGCTAACTTCCTAAAGAAACAAGTGTTCTATTCTATTTCCATACTGACCCAAACAGTTTTTTTAATATCTGGAAATCTTATACTTCAAGGTCTATTACAAAAGAGATTACACTTTCTATGAAAAAACTTTCCTGATCACACAGAGAGAATTCCTCTCTTCCAAATTGTATGCTACTTTATTTGTATTATAAAAATAACACTTATTATGGACTGGGTATTAAACTGTACACATCTCTTACATCCTCTACAGTATCATAGACTCCAGAAAGACAGAGATCAGACCTTATCAATTGTTATATTCTCTTTTAGATTTCCCACATAAATATTTATCTTGCAAATTAAAACACCAAAATTAGTAAAATGACTCTTTCTTATAATCCACGCATTCTTAATTCATCCCTGACAAGGTTACTAAAAACTTGTGCCAGCCCCGAAATGTTAATTTTTGAAATATTGTCTGAAAAAGGAAAAAACAAATACTGAAACTATAATTATGCTATCCAAACATTTTCAGAGGAAAACCCAATTAGGATTAGTTTAGAGACCTCCTTGCATAGCCAAGCATTTATACTATTTTTTAAAAAGATTTATTTATTTATTTGTCAGAGAGAGAGGGAGAGAGCACAAGCTGGCAGAGTGGCAGCCAGAGGCAGAGAGAGAAGCAGGCTCCCCACTGAGCAAGGAGCCCGATACGGGACTCGATCCTATGATGCTGGGAACATGACCTGAGCCGAAGGCAGCTGCTCAACCAACTGAGCCACCCAGGTGTCCCAAGCATTTATACTATTAGAGTTAAACCTAGAGTGGTAATCCCAAGCACAGATATACTGAAATTCCTTTATTTAGTACCATGTAAGTCACCCCAAGAGATCCACAAATTTACCAAGGAAAATCACTGGTACTAATAGAAAGAAACAATCCTATCTACTTTAGTGCCTGATTTGGCAATCAAATTCAGGCATTTGCCAAGAAGGAAAAGTGACAAGTTTCTATAAATCTTTTTCAATAAATAGGGAAAAGTATAATCACAAACATAGGAAGAAAAAAGAGCAGTTCTAGTACTTTATTCCCTTTTATTTACATTTTCAAGAAAGAGCTTATAAAACTCCTCTATGCTATTTTAGTGGGAAGCCGGAGTAGGCACTATCTTCACCAATGAGTTTCCACAACTAGGCTACATAGCTGGGGCCGAACTGGAACCTGAACTTAATTTGACTCAGACACCAGCTAAAGCATTATCTTTTTCATGTATTCTTGAGAACTGCCCAAAAAGAAAAAACTCTTCTTGCTAAAACAAATAAATAATACATCCAACAGGTATCCTTATCAATTTGACACAGATTATCCAACAATTCAACTTCTAGTAATTTAGTATGAGAAAATAATCTGTAAAGAAGTTCAGCACAGCACTGTTCATAATAGTAAAACACAGGAAACAATTTAAGTGTTAAGCAATAGGGAATCACACAAAACAAAGTGAAAATACACTGTTCAACGATGGAAAATGTTGATATAGATCTACGTATTTACTGACATGAGAAGATGTTCACAGCACGTTGTTCCAAGAAAATGCATCATCAAACCACACACACATCAGTGCGTGTTCATATGCAGAACTCCTAGGAGGCAGGGTTCGGAGCATGTGCCATTATCAAATAACTGCCCCTCAATTCCCAATTCATCCCTTATTGCCTGCTCTGCAAAAATAAAGATGGGCCCTTTATCTTATCTTTTCTTTGCAGAGGACATATGCTTTAAATTTTATCAGCTGGAGAGCAGCTTCTGCCAACACCCGAACCCCTCAGGTGGTTCTGTAGCAGGATGCCTTCAGGGAGACACCTCCTTGTGACTGGTTGCCTAGCACACCAGACCCTGGGTTTTAAGCAGGTTTCAACAGTGCAGCAACTTCTCTGTTGTCCAGTAAAACATGGCCACACCCTCTCCAACACAGTTTGGATTTCAGTCCTGAGGAGCTTAACACTCTTTCTCAGACCTACAGCTTGTGACTTTTCTTTATACCTGCCATTCCTATAGTCACTAGAGTTGTCTCTACTTCTTGCCAGCCAACCTCTTGTTACTCTAATCCTGTTATAGTTAACAGTTCTTTATATTCAAGATTATCTGCTCAAATTACTGCAGAACTGACTCTGACTGATAAAGGCTAGGGCTTCCCCCCCCCTTTTTTTACTTTTCAATGTTGTCTGAATTTATAATAAGCATTTTGTGTGTGTGTGTGATAATTAGAAAAGGCATGTTATTTTTATTTTGGAAAAATTCAGTGCAAAATAAAAAGTACTTTAAGTTTTTCTATTTTAATAGAACAGAAATATATTTGTGAAATTAAAATGACTGAAATATGAAGAACATTCATTTGTGTAAGACTGTAATTATTCAGTTCTTCTTTTCGGTATTATCCAAAATTGTGTTTCTAGGTCATTTTAAGCAATAGTATATATTTAGACAGCTTTCTTTTCCTCTTAGCTATGCCATATCCTGGTCTTTAGAAATAGGTTATTAATCATGAGGTATCCTAGAGTAATAGGTACTGTGATAGACACCAGTTCCTCAAACATAGTTAGCCTCTTTCATTTGACTATTTCAGCCCTTCTTACCATGTTCAAGGATTATCAGCTGGGCTCCAGCTTGTGCATTTCCAACATCATTCTCAGCAATGCATTGATAGAACCCTTCATCTGATTTCACCAGACCCAAAACTTGAAGATTATGTTCCTTCTGAGAAAGAAAAACATAAATCAAATTTTATGACTTGACTGATGAACATTAGTTCAAAATCTCAAGGATATGCTCTTTCTGGGGAGGAAAAATAAGTAAAATTGTATGATGCAGCTACTAAATATTATCTATGTATCTGTTAACTCAATTTTATTGAAAAGGTACTGAACTGACTAGAACAGGAAACATGGTAACTAACCAATTAAGAACTTAATCCTTATGGAAAGTAATACCCACAGTGTTTGTACACTTACACCTTTGGTTGGAAAAGTATCTAACACAAAATGCCACACATGACCATAGTAAAAGTCTGAATTTGTGAATTCAAGGCATTTTCTTAAAATTATCTCTAATATCATTAGTTCTAACAGATTAGTCTACAAGAAGTTAAATGAGGATGCAGATATACAACCTTCTCTTATATTACAAAGAACTATACAAATGTCAAATATTGTTATTAATACAATATGGCTTTAAGATTTTTAATAGTATGAAACTGATAAGAGTAAAAATGCTCATTTAGCTGTAACACATTGCTTTTCAATTAGAGTTAAATATACTTGTGAATTACTTTCTGTAACATATGAGATTATGCATTTTAAAATAGAAAATACATTCCTAGTAAGAATGAATTACTTATATGAAAAATTTATAAGACATTACATCAGTAACAACCGTAATCACTTCTGATTATGAATGCCGTGTATACACCTTAAGACATTAATCCTTATTTCCAAAACTTAATTTTATTACTAGCATTTAGATAATGATAATAATAATAGTAGATGATACTTACTAAGCATTTAACCATATATCAAATAAAAAGCAATAATGGCTGAATATTCATAAATACATTTAATGCTATTTACTTCTTAAGAATCTTCTTATCTATTGTCACAACAATCACCCAACCCTAGGTCATACTTCTTTTGAAAGGCCTGGGCATCAGTATATGAAGGACAGATTTCCATTCTTTGAATGGAAAGCTATGAAGACAACTGGTGCCCACACAGGACAATCATTACCAAGAAAATAGTGATGATGGTGTTTAATAAGAGTACTAGCATGTTTGAGTTGGAATACCAGACTGTTGGTCAGAAGATCTGGACATGAGGCTCAGTTCAACTACTAACTTGCTATATGATCTTATATAAGCTACCAAAATATGTCTAGGCTCAGCTTTCTCATCAGCTAATGAAGAGATTACATTCTATGTGTATTTTCCTATCTTCATCTGTAGTGCATAAACTGGTATAAATAAGACAACAGATCCCTTAGTGATTATATTTAAAGACATTTAAAGGTTTCAGAGATGTGTCCTTTGAAAAATACTTACTACAATCCTAAAGTAATCACTTGGGATAACCATATCCCCATTCTTGACCCACTTCACAGTTGGAGTTGGTTTCCCAGTCACTTCACATTCAAATACAATATCCATTGATTCATGAGCATATATATTAGTAGGCTGTTTCAGGAATTCAGGTTGGGCTTTAAAACAGAAAGGAAATTAGGATTTTAATAAAAATAAAAATAGCTATTCATATTTCAGGCATTTTTTTTAAAACCTAGAATTTACAGGATTTTTACTTGAGGCATTCACATATTTTTATAAAAGCATTTAACAAATATATACTTAAAATATATGTTAGGGGGTGCCTGCCTGACTCAGTTGGTAGAGCATGCAACTATTGATCTCAGTCGTGAGTTCAAGCCCCACCCTGGGTGTGGAGCCTACTTAAAATAAAAATTTTTTAAAAATTTAAAATATATGATAAGAATACCGTATCTTTAAGAATTGATATTCTGGTACAATTAACTGGAAGAATAATTCTAATTTCTGAGTTTCCTTGTTGATAAATATTTACCAAATTGACTATATTGAATTGACAAAATGAATATTCTAAGCTGTCTAAAAATGAATATTAAAAGACTACTTCCCTAAAGACTTATACCATTTTGGAAGAACCATAATCAAAATTCAAAAAAATTGAGAAGACCGACATTATTTTTCTTTTCAGTCAGCTTGATTAGTAACAACAACTTTTAAAAAACACATACAAATGTCACACATTAGAGGCCTTACAGAGTTCACTCATTCAACACCCTCCATTTGTAATATCCCTCATTGCATGTAATAGTGTTTAAGGGCAGAAAAAAGAGTGTCAGGATCTTTGGGGAAAAGCTAAGTATATTTGAAAAAGCCTAAATATTCCAGTATCTCTCTCCTTGTTCCAAAGTTGTAAAACACTGACTTAAAGATAACAGAGTAAGATTTTGAATTAGAAGAGCTAGAGCAGATCATCTAGTCTACCCTTCCACTAAATGTTGTAATTTTGTAATTTCTTTTTTTTTTATAATGATTTTATTTATTTATTTGAGAGGGAGAGAACGTCAGAGGGAGAAGCAGACTCCCCGTGGAGCTGGGAGCCCGATGCGGGACTTGATCCCAGGACTCTGGGATTGTGACCTGAGCCGAAGGCAGTCACTTAACCAACTGAGCCACCCAGGTGCCCCTAATTTCCTATATGACTTCTTTGACAAATGGTCTCACTGATCCCTGTTTCAAAGTTTCAAATGATAAGTCTCCCTATAACACAAAGCAGCACTAGTTGAGCTAAAATGTGCTTAGCCTGCTGGGATTTTGATTGGGATTATGTTGCACTTGTTACAACTTGACATCTTAACAATAGTGAGTATTCCTTTCCCTGAATATGGGTTAAACTCACCATTTGTTTCACTCTGTGGTTTCTCCCATCATTGTTTCATAGTTTTCAATATACAAATTTTGTTCATACTTTATTAGGTGTTTTCATAAGTATTTCACATTTTTTGGTGCTACTATTAAGTGGTACTTAAATTTTTTTCTAGTTTCCACTTGTCCACTGCTGATATGTAGAGATGAAATGATTTACGTATATTAACTTTTTATCCTATGCTCATGCTAAACTCACTCATCAGTTCTAGCAGCTTTTTACAGACAATTGTGGGATTATCTACATAAATAATCATGGTGTCTGTGAATAGAGACAATTTCATTTCTTCCTTTCCAATCTGCTTTCCTCTTTTTTTTTTTTTTTTTCATTTTCTTGCCTACTACACTGGCTAGAGTGGGGGCAGGTCCTGGGAAGAGGTCCAGACAAGCTTTATAATTTGGGTTACTGAAGAGTAAGAGTACAGCAAGTGTGTAGAATCTCAGGAAGTGGTAGGAGCCAAAGGAGGGAAAAAATGTATAATCTTAAGAAGTAACTTCCTGGTCATCATCAATCAGTCCGTGGCACCCCAGCGGGTAACTCCACACATGTGCTCAGGTCTAGGAGGAAATCTGTGGACCAGCCCGGCCCATGGAGGTGTCCTTCGGCAGCAACTACACCCTCTTCAAGGTCTGAACTGCAGCCTCAGACTGGGAGGCCCTCGTCCAAGCCTGTTCACTTTTTTGATTCTCTCCTTCAGCACTAGAGGTAGTATCTGATCCTTATATTTACTATTTCTGTATTCTTTAGAGTCCTACTTTGTCCTTCTCAGTAGTTAAAACACTTTTACTAGTTAATAATTCTTGATATTAAAATTTCCTTGTTCAAATTCCTGCTGTGACTTCTGGCTCCTGACTGGACCCAGACTAACAAAGCAGGTGTCATACATGCTGCCACTATTTCTTTTCAGTTTTTTCTTTTGTCTTTTACTTAAGATACCCTTTCTACCAAAGTTTTCAATTTGTATGTGGTAAAATTTATTAGTCCTCCCCCTTTTCTTGCATCTATATTTTATTATTGTTACTCCGAAGGTTTTCCCTGCTTCCATGCTATAAAAATACTCACTTGTATTTTCTTTTAGGACATCAATGAAATAATCTAGACTTTACCAAGTATCCAGCTTTACATTTTTCTAAATGACAACCTCAGTAGTCCCAATAAGAGTACCTGATTTGAAGTAGTTTTAATATTAAAATCCTAGTACTCATGAGGGAGTGTTATTTCTGGATACTAAGTGGTTTCATTGATCGGTCTATTCCTGCACCAGAACCACAAACTTAAAGACTGTAACTATATATTTTTAAATATTTGGTAGAACAAGTACTCTCCTTTTATTCCTTTATTTCCTCAAAGTTTTCCTAAACATTGTTCATTAAGTTTTTTTTAAATTCCAGATGAATTTAGACTTGTCTTTGATTAAGTATAACTGTTCCTTCTCAAAGAAAACAGACAAACAAGAACAAACTTGAGTTTCATTTGAAGTGTAATCAATTTTAGATGCAGGAAAAAACTAATATAGTTTTGATCCTGAATGTTCCCTATTTAAGATCAGATATTTAAGTTTATTTGAATATTATTCAATAATGATTTACTGTGAAGACACTGCAATGACTGAAGTCAAGAGACTTCTTTCTAGTTGAGTTCTAGTCCTACCAGTAGACATTTGCAGGCCATGGGTTTCAGTCTTCTCCTATACTAAATAAGGAACTCAACTGAACTATTCCTAAACACAACAAGATCTCTAACCAACAACTTTAGGATTTTAGTTTACATATTTGGTGTATGATAATGGGTAACATTCACAAATATTTTCCACTTATTATCATTATGTCCCACAACAACCCTATTATTTAGGTATTATTATATTATTTCCATTTTACAGACAAGGACACTAACACAGACAGAGTCTAAGTAGCTCCATAGGGTGACAAAATTTAGTCAGCAACAGATCTGGATTTTGAACCTAGGCAGTTTGACTTTAAACCCTATCTTCTCGGGTGCCTGGGTGGCTCAGTGGGTTAAAGCCTCTGCCTTCGGCTCAGGTCATGATCTCAGGCTCCTGAGATCAAGGCCCACATCGGGCTCTCGGCTCGGCAGGGAGCCTGCTTCCTCCTCTCTCTCTGCCTGCCTCTCAGCCTACTTGTGATCTCTCTCTCTCTCTCTCTGTCAAGTAAATAAATAAAATCTTTAAAAAAAAAACCCCTCTCTTCTCTAACTTTTTACTATAGAGAAAATTACAATAAACTCTATGCACCTGTCACATAGCTTCAACAATTACCAACTCATGGCTAGTGCTGCTTCATCTGCATCCTAACCCATCCCATGTCTTTCCCCCATTACTCTGAAAGCAAATCACCAGTATTACATTATTTTAGAATACGTTTTTAAGTAGGTTCCTCTATAAAACAAAAATTCCCATTTCTAAACAAAACTATAATAACATCATCAGGTTGGTATCTACAATAATTTCTCGATATCATCAATCTACATTTTAAAAGAATGATTTATTTGAACTGGGCAAACCAAGTGCAGTCATTAATATTAATTTCTTATGTTTCTTTTAATCTACAGTTCCTCCTTTATCTCCTACCTTTGTTGGCAATTTATTTGCTGTAGAAGTCATTTGTCCTGTGACGTTTCCTGTAGTCTATCTTTTGCTGACTGCATGCCATGGTGGATTTAACACATTAGTCCTGCATTTAACAGTTAAATGTAGACGCTTGATTGGAGTTAGACTCTTTCTTTTTATTTTTTCAAGACTGCTTGTGTCATGGTCCTTCAGGAGAGTTCACAATCTGTGACTCTCTTTTTGTGATGTTAACAGTCTTAGATATTGCCAAATAGTAATATTCTCATTCTATCATTCCTTCTATAAAGAGAAATATCCCCTCATCAATTATTTGGTTATCCTTAAATATACCTCTCACAGAAAGTGCAGGATAAATGCTTGATTTTTTTCCCTTTATTTACCAATTTTCCAAACAACGGTCTGGTTCTCTAATATCCGTCTGACTGAAGGAAATCACTGAAGCGTTTTTTAAAAAAGTATTCTTATGAGTTCATGGATTAAAATATATTTGTTTTAATCCATGCAAGTTATTATTCTTTTGATTCTCAAACTATCCCATCTCTGACTAATGGAAGCTTGAGTACACTGAAAGTTCCTAAGTCCTTTTTAATATGACCCTACTAGTCTTCAGTATCTTCTGGTCACTGTTTTTAGGCCCCACTTGTGGACAAAACCAGGAATTATGTACTTTTTAAACATAAAATTCATCACGTTTTCGTTGTTATCCAATTAAATTCAGGGCTATACATTTTAACTGGATCTTAATAATTTTACATCTGTATCTCTTTTCTCTCATGCTAAAAATCCGTTCTCAATGACATCAACTTAATTACTTGCAGGTTTTACCTTCTACTCAGTAGTCTCAGAATAACTACACCAGTATCCCTACACCGACAATATAACAGAAAACAGCTGAAGATTTTTGCAGTTTTTATTCTTAGAGTATATCCCATTAGGTATATATGGTTCAATTACTATATTAAATTTATTAGTAATAATAACTTTCACTTGGAATTGCAGCTTTCTGTGTACCTATACTACAAACGAGATACACAGTCATTTGTTTCATTTTACTTTCCCCTTTCCAGAATTAATTGTAAAATCTCAAATTCACAAAAACAAGGTATATTCAAACAAGTCTTGTTTCTAATCCTGTTTTCCTACACTGTTCTGTCCCTTCCCCATAGGTAGCCATTTAAAAATTTTTAAGGTTTAGCCTTCCATTCTAAAAATTACAAGCAAACACACACACAATTCATCCTTGCCCCCTCTTCTTTAGATTAAATAGTAACATACTGAAAAAACACCTCCAAAGCCTGCAATCTTAACCCTTAGGTACCATGTTTCTGAGGAAGTGCTATATTCCTTGAGTCTAAAGGACGAGGACTCCCCCTAAGGCAGAGTAAGTAATTCTGGAAATTACAGCAAAATCCTCTTCAAAAAAGTCTAATTAGTACAACATTAATATGCATTTTTAGTAAACAGATTTTCAAAGACTATTAGAAAAAAATGATCACAATGTTCAATTCATTATTTACTCTGAATTATAAAATACTGCCTTTAAAATGTTCTTGGGGTTTTAACTTCTCTGTAGCTAGTATTCACATCAATTAAACACAACGTAAGAGCAGATGTGTGTGGTTGGGAAGGTAAATTGATAACCAGAGAGTAAATGAGTCAATTACCATAAGAAAATAAGCGTTGTAATGGAAGATTATGCATTTTGTTACCAAAGAGATAATTAAGCTTCAAATTCTCTTTGACAGCTCCCTATTCCTTCTAATGCCATCATCATTCCAAGAATAATTTTAATTGCTAAATGTACAAGTAAGAATTTAATACTAAAACATATTATACTTGCAAAATTCTTTTACTGGAAACATCACTTATTTTCATCACTGTTTTGCAATGCTGGAAATTGCCACTCAATTCAAACAGAAAACAATGTAGGGCCAACACCAATGTTTCAAGGTTACTTTATTATGCTGTTATTTGGAAGATTATAACAGTTTTCATTTACATTAGCTCTACATTGTTGGAATTTCTATTGTTTGATTTTAAAGGTTTAAGCATTGGAATTCTTAAAAGGCTCATTAAGTAGAGAGATAAATCAATTCTGCCCATTTTATGTTAAACTGCACACGTGCTGTTCTTAAGCCTCTTTTCAACCATTCAGAAAATTACATGTAAGTCCTTAAAAGAAAAAAACCCAACAAATAAAACCTAAGCATTTTAACAGCCATACATCCCTTCACGACGGTGTTTGACAATCTAATCACAGGTCTGTTACAAGTACTGGCTCAACTAACAAAGCAAAAACACATTAGCACCCTCCCAACATTTCTTAAGAAAGCTTTTCATTCCAATGAAGGTGAATCCGTTTTTCTTAATTTCCAGAGGGAAATGGGAGAAATTATAACTATGAAGCAACATTCTGAACACATTTGCCAAATGACTCTGAAGTATATTCTACCCTTCCCCACATCTCCAGTTTCATCGCATTTCTTTAACTCTATCCTTCAGTTTAGCTAAAACTTCACTCATTCTTCAGACCTTAACCAAAAACATTTCCTGACCCACTTCTCCTCCCATTCTTGGCCATCGCTGCCCTATTTACCATTGAAACCCCAGTGGCCTAAAGCATAACAGATGCTAAATGTATATTTGTTGAAATACATCATAACTTGAATTCTAAAACTTCCATTAATCAGCACTGTAAGAGAAAAGATGTTCAGGGTAAGAATCTCTTCAAGGATTTTCAAATTTCTCACGGATTCAATGTTTTATACCATTGTTTCTCCAACAGGAGTTTAAAAATTTATTCTTTACTATAAGTAAATTTTCTGCATGAGTTTTAAAATTTGCTTTTAAATGTTTATGACAACGTGAAATTTTAGTAAGCATGTTATTTCAGCATTCATATTCATGTTCATGTTTACCAGTTGACTCTCTAATCACAGAATTCAATCCCAATGCAATGCTTCTCAAACTTGGGGTCTTACAGTCCTTAAAGACCTTAAATTTGAGAAACTGTGCTCTACACATTTTTTTTTTATTTTGAAGAATTCGCAAAAACCTTTACTAAATACAGGCTCCCCTTCGCTAACAAGGTTGAACATACTTACTCTTTCCATGGTGGCACAATATTACGATGATGAACACTAAAACTGTGTACCACACCTAAACAGAGAAGGTATGAAAGCCTCAAGGACAATTACTTTCACTTGGTACCATAAGTGCATTAGAAATGCTCCCTAACTAGGTGAATTCAACTTGTAAAGCCTTGTAGCAGCATACAAATGACTTAGGATGCGGTTTCTTTGAGTGAAATCCATAGACTATTTGAAGATATACACAAACTTAAGTACTGGGCCTTAGAAAAATGTTGAGTAGTTGGGTCTCATAGCACATGCTTGAGAACTGCAAAAGATGAGGCCACAAAATCTTCATTTTAACAAACTCTCTCAGAATATTCTCAGCCATGCTGAAGTGGGGGAACATTGCATTAGGGGTCACTGAAAGAGAGGACTATATACATCATCACAATTTATATACACAAAGAGCTCCCCAAATCTTGTGCCTTCTGGGACCACTGAATTCATTCATCGGCTCAATCACTGAACAAATATTTAATAAGCAACTACTAAGCTACAAAGACACTTTAGTAGATGCTGTGAGAGAGATAATAAAGACATGCTTAGTAAGTGTTACACAGATGGGAATTCAAAAGAAAGAGCTATAACTAACTATGGATGCATTGAAGAATATACAGAAAACTGGTCCAGTGGTTACCCTCAGAAGAGGGTAACTGGGAAACTGGCAAATAAAGTGAGATGGACAGTGAGTTGTTACATATACTTTCCCCCTCAAATTTTAAAACTGTGATAAAATAAACAGTATAGAAAATGTACAGTCTTAACCATTTTTAAGTGTACAGTTTAGTGGTATTAAGTACATTCACATCTCCAGAACTCTTTTTCATCTTGTAAAACTGAAACTCTATACCCATTAAACAATAACACCCCTTTCCTTCTTTCCCTCCTAGCCCCTGGCAACCACCCTTCTGCTTTCTGTCTCTATGGTTCTAACTACTCTAAGCACATCATATGAAATGAGTCATATGGCATTTTTGTCTTCTTGGGACTGGCTTATTTCACTTAGCATAATGTCACGGTGCATCCATGTTATCATAAAGCATGTGTGAGAACTTCCTTCCTTCGCAAGTCTGAATAACATTCCCCTGTGCATACAAGCCATGTTTTGCTTGTCCATTCATCCACCGATGAACACCTGGGTTGCTTCTAATATTTTAACTACTGTGAGTAATGTCACTGTGAACGTGAGTGTACAGTTAACTCCTGGAGACCATGCTTTCAATTCTTTCTGAGTATATATCCAGGAGTGGAACAACTGGATCATATGGTAATTCTATTTTAAATTTATTGATGAACCATCTTTCTGTTTTTTCAAGACAGCTACACATTCCCACTAATAGTACAGAAGGGTTCCAATCAATTTCTCCACATCCCCACCTATAATTTGTTATTATCTGTTTTATTTTTGAGAGTAGCTATCCTAATTGGTGTGAGATGGTATTTTATTGCACCATATACGCTTTTGTACCATTTGATTTTTTCCAGGTTCATAGACTGCCTATTTAAGAAAATTTTACTGACTACTGGATGGTTTGGATTTGTCTGCTCCCTGCTTCTCCCTAGTATTCTCTCAGCTAGTTCTTTCTGTTGACTGAGAGTGTCTTCTGCTTTTTTCTCCTCCTCTCTACTTTCATCATTTCAAATTTTAAAAGCTAAGTATTTAGTATAGAAGGTGTAAGCAACACATAAAAGAAACAGAAAACAGGAAACAGCCCTATACTCAGCCCCAAACTACCTGTCAGTACCACTACCCTCCCCAGAGATAAACGCAATTAATGTTTGGTGTGTAAGCTTCCCAAACTTTTTTCTGTGTATTTCAAAGACACCTCTCTCTCACACACACACATACACTTTAAAATACAGAATGAATCAGCCAATAAATACTCTTTTACAACTTGTGTTTCTCTCTTAATAATTTTACACAGTATTCTGACCATCTCTTTTTTGACAGCAGCACAGTGGCCCATAGTTTNCACTTTAAAATACAGAATGAATCAGCCAATAAATACTCTTTTACAACTTGTGTTTCTCTCAATAATTTTACACAGTATTCTGACCATCTCTTTTTTGACAGCAGCACAGTGGCCCATAGTTTGACTATACCACAATTTATTCATTCTCCTACTAATGGCCATTTGGTTTGCTTGTAATTTTTCTATTACAAGTAGTGCACATCTTCGTACATAGACCTTTGTACACATGTCTAAGAGTTTCAGAAAACTGTATTTTTAGAAGGAATAATTATGTCAAGGTGTTTTCTTTCATCTTTAAAAATTTTATAAATATTACCAATGGATGTATCTGTTTTATATTCCTGTCAGAGAATCATTATCAATGAGACTACTCAACATGCTATTAGAAGTTCTAATAATGCAATAAAATAAGAAAAAATAAAAGAAATATAAATACAGGGGCGGGGCTGGAGAAATTGTCCCCTGCTACTCCCCTCTCCCCAGTATACAATGGCAATGACTGTCTACTTAGAACATTCAAGAAAATCTCTCTCATGAGGAAATTTCAGTGTTCAGTGTTCAGCTGTACTATCGGGTGGGGGGGGGGGGGGGCGGCAATGACTTAGTCAACTGGAATATAATTAAACTATGGCACATATAGTGAAAGTATACGTTATAGTCCTCCTACTCAAAGTGTGAAGGGACCAACAGCACTGACATCATTTGGAAGTTTGCTGGAAACACAGTCTCTGTACCTTTTCTACTTGTAAAGGAGAGTACTAGCATTTTAATAAGAACTCTAGGTGGTTTGCATGAACATTAAAAGTTTGATAAGCAATGTTTCAAGCATTTAAGCATTTCTCTCTTTAATGCCCACTTGATGTAATGAGCACTGGGTGTTACATGCAACTGATGAATCACTAAATTCTACCCCTGAAACTAATAATATACTCTATGTTGACTAAACTGAATTTAAATTAAAGAATTAAAATTAAATAAATAGTAAATAAACTAATGACAAAGGTTACCTCTGAGACAGAGGTAGAAATGGGAAAGGGAAAATGAAGGCGGAGATTTACTTTTTTCTATAAAGGGGGACTAGGACACTGGGTAGTACTTCACCATCTATCATTGTTTATCTTCTACATACTTTACCTATTAAAAATCTTTAGCTAAAAATAACAGAAGTGGAGAGACATACATACACCTGGCTAGGCAGACTTGATTGTGCAAAAAGTCCAATAACAATTCTTTTAAAGTCAATCTACAATTCATTCAAATGTCATTTAATATCCCAAGAGAAATTTTAAGAATATTTGACAAGTGATACCACCTTTCTGCATGGCAACCTAGCAAGATGTATCCATATTCAAAACATGAATACCTCTTATTTTAGCAATAAGAGTCCTAGGAATTATCATAAAAAGATAAAGTATACAAATGCGTATGTACAAAGATGTTCACAGCAGTGTTATTTATGATAGTAAAGCACTAGACACCATCTAGGTATTTTAGTAGGGGGCTGGATAAACAAATGGAAATAGTGGAATACTATACAGCAGGGGCCAGCAAATTATGTTCTATTTTTACAAGTAAAGTTTTACTGGAACACAGTCACACTTATTAGTTTAGGTACAGTCTATAGCTGTTTTTCTGCTACAACGGCAAAAATGAGTAGTTGTGACAGAGACCAAAAGGCCCACAAGACTAAAACAGTTATTATGTAGTCCTTTAAGTTTGCTGATGGCTAAATGTCACTATGTATAATGTACATGTGTATATCCTGACACAGAAATATGTGACCATGATACCCAATTAAAAAAAAAAACAAGCAGAAGTCAGAATGAATGGTATCACTTCATGAAATAGCTTGAAATACATAAACTAAATGTTAACCACAATGCTATTTGTGAGTGATGAAATTACAGGCAACTTTTATTTTTCTTCTTTATACTTCTTTATATTTTCCAGATTTCTTTTGCTTTTTCAAAGGGAATAGAAAATATAAATTATTCCTTATAACCTAAGAAAGTGACAAAATTACTTTTGTAGTATCAATTTACATTCTGGAGAAATAATTTTGTAATCTCATTATGGAAACCCTGAATGAATGAATACAGTTCCCTGAAGAATAACCCAAACAAACCCAGTAAATGATCATTAAGCTTATGCTGAACTAATTTCTCATCTCTGAAGATGAAAAGCTTATTCTTAAACTTAGTCTTGATTTATCAAACTACTACTGGCATATTTATTTTTCACTCCTTACTACTCATGAAAACTCTCCAAATTGGAGTCCAGATATGGTCCCTCAACTCTATGGTCAAATAACCTTCAACAAAGCAGGAAAAAATATCCAGTGGAAAAAAGACGGTCTCTTCAATAAATAGTACTGGGAAAATTGGACAGCTATGTATAGAAGAATGAAACTCGACCATTCTCTCACACCATACACAAAGATAAACTCAAAATGGATGAAAGACCTCAAGGTGAGGCAGGAATCTATCAAAATCCTAGAGGAGAACATAGGCAGTAACCTCTTCGACATCGGCCACAGCAACTTCTTTCAAGACACATCTCCAAAGGCAAAGGAAACAAAAGCAAAAATGAACTTTTGGGGCTTCATCAATATAAAAAGCTTCTGCACAGCAAAGGAAACAATCAACCAAACAAAGATGCAACCCACGGAATGGGAGAAGATATTCGCAAATGAGACTACAAAGGACTGATATCCAAGATCTATAAAGAACTTCTCAAGCTCTACACCCAAAAAACAGATAATCATGTCAAAAAATGGGCAGAAGGCATGAACAGACACTTCTCCAAAGAAGACATACAAATGGCTAACAGACACATGAAAAAATGTTCATCATCATTAGCCATCAGGGAAATTCAAATCAAAACCACATTGAGATACCACCTTAAACCAGTTAGAATGGCCAAAATCAATAGGACAGGAAACAACAAGTGTTGGAGAGGATGTGGAGAAAGGGGAACCCTCTTGCACTGTTGGTGGGAATGCAAGCTGGTGCAGCCACTTTGGAAAACAGTGTGGAGATTCCTCAAAAAATTAAAAATAGAGCTACCCTATGAACCTGCAATTGCACTACTGGGTATTTACCCCAAAGATACAGACGTAGTGAAAAGAAGGGCCGTATGTATCCCAATGTTCATAGCAGCAATGTCCACAATTGCCAAACTGTGGAAAGAGCCGAGATGCCCTTCAGGAGATGAATGGATAAAGAAGATGTGGTCTGCATATATGATGGAATATTATGCAGCCATCAGAAAGGATGAATACCCAACTTTTGTGTCAACATGGAAGGGACTGGAGGAGATTATGCTGAGTGAAATAAGTCAAGCAGAGAAAGTCAATTAACATATGGTTTCACTTACTTGTGGAACATAAGGAACAAAATGGAGGACTCTAGGGGAAGGAAAGGAGAAGTGAATTGGGGTAAATTGGAATGGGAGACAAACCATGAGAGACAGTGGACTCTGACAAACAAGCTGAGGGTTATGGAGGGGTGGAAGGAGGGGGGATGGGTGAGCCTGGTGGTGGGTATTAAGGAGGGTACGTATTCCATGGAGCACTGGGTGTGGTGCATAAACAATGAATCTTGCATCACTGAAAAAATAATAAAAAAATTTAAAAGAAAAATTTAAAAAAGAAAACTCTCCAAATTGGCCTAGCTTAGAAAAATCTTTGTATACTTTGTCCATATGCAAATTAAAGCATATTTATTTGAAAATTCCACACAGCAGTTGAAAATAAGCATTTTAGTTCTTAGTAGACATTCAATAAATCACAAGCTTTAGCAGTTCAATACAAAGCAGAATATCTGCTTTTCAAACTGTTGACCCATTGGTGTACCAGGGCTGTCCAGTGGGCATAGTCAACTCTGGTGCAGGCAATAAAAAGGACACTGCCTATAGAGGTTAAAAACAATAATCAAACTGACTTAAAGTTAAAATTGGTCTGCTTTTATATTACCACCATGTGCCAGGAATTCTCAACGTCAGTGACAAAAGACTCCTCCCCATCAGAGCAGACTACTACTCATTTGTCAGTTGACCTACTGATGTTTCATGAAATCAATTTTTAAAAACTTGGAACAGGAAGGGACAGGATGGGGTGAAAAGAAAATAGTGCATCTCACACAGAATCAGTAGATATTGTTTTGTAAAACACTTGCTTTGGAGATAATCTCTATACAGAGATTATAGATAGATAGAAAGATATAGGATCCAATTACGTGTGTGTGCATGTATATATATATATATATATATATATATATATATATATATGTGTGTGTGTGTGTGTGTATATATGCAGTGGTGTGTGTGTGTATACATATATGTATGTGTGTGTATATATATATATATATATATATATAGAGAGAGAGAGAGAGAGAGAGAGAGAGAGAGAAAATTGTGGCATAAGATATATTTCTTACTATCTGTAGTTGTTAAAAATGTCTAAAAACCACTGGGAGAGAATAAGGACCCCCATGAAGTGATATATGCTGCTTGAAGAGTACTCAAACCAGGAAGAGGAGTTCTGGGTTTTTAATTCTAGTTTTGCCTTCAAGTATGTTTTGTGACTTTGAGGAAATTACTTTTCCTTCAAAGGATATAAGACATATGCATGTGAAAACTCTGTTAAATACGAAAGATATTTAAAGAATTTGCCAGGTGTACCCATACAATGAAAATGTAATAAAGTACAGATCATATTTTGTGAATAAAATAAAAGGTGCTTGATGATACTTCTACTATAATAAAACTTCTTGGCAAATAAAATATCTCATAATTCCACTGTCCTGTGCCAATTTAAAAAAATTCACCAGCAATTATTTTCAGTATCCCAAGAAAAAGGTTGAAGAGGAAAATATAATTTGGGGACTTTCAGAAGATTTATCAATCAGCAGATTAGTAACAATACCTCCTGTAGTTTTGTAAGAGAAAAGGGAACTAAATTTTGTGGAGTATTAGCTCCACGCTCACTTCATGAGTCAGGTATTATAACATGTACTTTATTAAATCTCTTTAGAGTCTCAAAATATAAAGTGCATTTATATGATAAGTATAATTCTGTTATATAATCACTGAAAATCAGTCATGCCCCCCTGAAAAGGGCTGACAATAACAACTCTGGCCAATGTAACAACTTGCTTACATACTATTTTCTCATTTTAACACACTGGTGTGATTTGGTGTATATCCTGCAGTTCTCTCTGATCCGGAGCTCAGGGCCAATCCTTCACAAAAAATCTACCTCCCAAGCATGGAAATAAAAAATTCTCAAGGGTTTTGAAGAAATGGTACTTTATTTCTGCTAATGTAGTGATTAAATTTTGTGATTAGATTTTTAAAAAATACTTGTAATTAGATGAAGACTAATATACTAGGCCAATTTAATTATTTACAGTAGGTAACAGATATTCTGAAGTAGCAGTTTATGGAGGCAAACATTTGGAATTGAATTGTGAATTACTGATATTTCATAGCACATTTTACATTATTCCTTTGCTTCAAGAGAAAATAAAATACCTATATTGAAGAAAATTTCAAATCCAAAAATAGTGAAAATATTAATGATAGCTAAAATTTATTCCTAAAGACACATAAAACCAAAGGCCTGAAATTATTATTAAAATTTTAAATTTTCTTTTTAAAATTTTTATTATATATATTTTAAAGATTTATTGGGGAGGAGGGGCAAAGGGAGAGGGAGAGAGCGTCTCAAGCAGACTCTACACTGAGCATAGAGCCCGATGCGAGGCTCAATTTCACGACACCGAGACCATGACCTGAGCCAAGCCAGATGCTTAACGAACTGGGCCACCCAGGTGCTCTGGTATTCTAATTTTTCTATTTTCCATGTCTTTCTGGTACAAATAATGAACAATTCCTTAACACAATAAAGAATTCTTTAGTATGACTGACAAGCAGATGCATCATCTACATATAAAATCAACACTGTTTAGAAAATTTAGAAAATACCTCACAATGCAAGATACAAAAATAACCAATAAGCAGATAGTAAAATATTCAACATGATTAATCATCAGGGAAATGCAAATTAAAACAACAGAGAGAGAACCATTACAAACCGACCAGGATGACCACAATTAAAAAGACTGACAACCCTCAATGCTGGCCAGGATGTAGAACAAAGAGAACTCACATACACTGTTGGCAGGAATATAAACTGGTACAACATTCTGGGGAAAGATCAGGCAAAATAGGAATACTCCTTATCAACAGAAAGACCCAGACTCCTAATACATGCAACAACCTGCTTTGTAAAAGAAGTCTTACATAAACAAACCAACCAATGACATGATTACATTTATACGAAGCTTTAGAACAGCAAAACTAATATACCCTGGGGAAAAAAGGGCCGATGCCTTTGGGGTGGTAAGGAGAGGATCTGCTGGGAAAGGACATGAGGGAATTTTCTGCAATGATGGTAATATTCTATATCTTGATAGGAATTTTGGTTATATAGGAATACATATCTGTCAGAACACATTAACAGCACACTAAGACTTGTGCATTTCATAGTATATAAATCTTACCTCAAAAGAAAAATTTTAAAAAGAACCACAAACAAAATATTATGCTCTAGTTAATGATCCGAACACTGAAGTATTTGGGTACATCTGCCTCTTACTATAAAACATATCAAAAAATTAAGATGGATGGATAGAGTGACAGACATGTGATACAGCAATTATAGTAAAATGTCAACTGAATACTCCAAGAGGTGGGTGTTTGCTGTAAAATTCCTCCAACTTTTTTTTTTATTTTTTTGAAGATTTTATTTCTGAGAGAGAGACAGAGAGAGCACAAGCAGGCAGAGTGTCAGGTAGAGGCAGAGGGAGAAGTAGGCTCCCTGCCAAGCAAGGAGTCTGACGTGGGACTCAATCCCAGGACGCTGGGATCATGACCTGAGCAAAGGCAGCTGCTTAAGCAACTGAGCCACCCAGGCAGCCCCTTCCTTCAGCTTTTTAATAAAATTTTTCCAACACAAAGAAATGTTGAAAAATTTGGAAAATATTTTTTTTCCTTAGGGAAAAGATTCTTCACCACCCCATCACTCTTACAACAAGGAAATTACTATGATTAAGAATCTTGAAAGAAAAAAAAAGTACTATCATTTTAAGAGAGAAGTAGAAATGGGTGGTAAAGATCAGCATCTTGGAGCACCTGCGTGGCTCAGTTGGTTAAGTGTCCGACTCGTGATTTCATCTCAGGTCATGATCTCATGATAGTGGGATGGAGTCCCACGTTGGGCTCCACACTCAGTGGGGAGTTAGCTTCAAGTTCTCTCCCATTGCCCCTCCCCCAACTCATGTGCATACTTTCTCTCTCTCTCTCTCTCTAATAAGTAAACCTTTAAAAAAAAAATCAGCATCTTGACAAATGATTTGGTTTTGACAATGACCCAGAACACCTAGCTGACTGTAGTCATTTCTCAGTGTTTCAGAGTTCACAAGACAAATTCTGTCCATGTAAATTCTGCTTCAAAACTATAAAAGACAACAATTTAGGCCTATGATCACCACTGAATTTTATCTTTTACATAAATATGCCATTCTTAAATAATATTTTTATTGAGGTAAAACTGACATATAACCTTATATTACTTTCAGGTATACAAGATAATGATTCGATATATGTATTATTGAGAAATGATCACCACAATAATTCTAGTTAACATCTATCACCACATATAGTTACAAACCTTTTTCTTGTGATGAGAACTTTTAAGATCTGCTCTTAGGAACTTTCAAATATATAATATAGTATTATTAACTATGTCACCATGCTATCCAAAAAAACCCTAGGATTTATTTATAACTAGAAGTTCGTGACTTCTGACCTCCTCCACCCATTTCTCTCTCTCTCTCTCTCTCTCTCACACACACACACACACACACACACACACACACCCTCTGACAACCACCAATCTATTCTCTGTATCAATGAATTCAGGTTTTTCTGTTTCTTTGTTGTTTTTTTTAAGATTCCATGTATCAATATGATCATATGGTATTTTTCTTTCTCTGACTTATTTCTCTTGCTAGCAAAATGCCCTCAGGGTTCATCCATGTAGAAAACGGCAAAAAATGTTTAAATGAAGTCTGCTGATTATCTATTTCTGATGTCAAGAATTCAAGGAATACATTAATCTGTTAAAAAGAACTAGTATCGGGCACCTGGATGGCTCAGTGGGTTAAAGCCTCTGCCTTCAGCTCAGGTCATGATCTCAGGGTCCTGGAATCGAGGCCCATATCGGGCTCTCTGCTCAGCAGGGAGCCTGCTTCCCCCTCTCTCTCTGCCTGCCTTTCTGCCTACTTGTGATCTCTCTCTCTGTGTGTCAAATAAATAAATAAAGTCTTTAAAAAAAAAAAAAAGAACTAGTATCAATTTTCTTCTTCTACTTTCTGACCAAGAATCACTGAAATCAGCTGGACAAGAATGAGTCTCACAGACAAAGCAGACCCATAATAGTGCAACTTTTATCATCCAGGGCTAGAAATGCCTAATTACTTCACTGTATCACCTACTGTACACATTGGGGGATGAAGACGGCACCCCATTTGCCATTCTGTCTCCAGCAATACTAGATTCTGCCTTCTGCTTAACTTGCACCAAGTACGGAATAAATATTTATTGAAAACATCTCTGAAATTACTTTTAAGATAGCCATTGAAATGCTGTATTTATAATCACAAATAAGAAAAATAATGACCCAAAGTATGAAGGAGATGGGGAATGGAGACTGTCCCCATCCTACTCAGCTTCCATCCGACTAGTTTCATGTTTATCTATTTTACATTTCTTGCTTACGAAGTAAGCTCTTGAGTTCCCTGCCTCCACTAGCCCCCCCCCCAACACCTACACACAAAAAAAGTGTGAAAAGCACTGACATGTTCTCACCTTTAGAAATTTCTCTGGACAAAAAGACCAGTGAAGTGTTCATTATCATTACAAAGGGATTGGAAAAAAGCAGAAGAGATTTAGTTTCATTTAGCTTTCTGTCAGTGATTCCCAGACTTTAGATCAATGCAGGGCAGTTAGCTTTCAGATACACCAAGGGTAACTGCTGGATTGATAAGATATTCTTTTGGGGCAAGATCCCATCCCTGTGCCTAAACTGGGTTTACCTGAGAGTGTCATCAATACACACTTAATGATAGGGGGTGCGAGTGGGTAAATAGGGAAGAAATATATACTAAAGAAGAAACTTGTCTTAGCTGTTCTTCCTGCTAGGAGATCAATGGTCAACTTTCTATTGACTATTCCAGAGCTTCTGAGTTCAATTTTTAGTGAGAAGGTGGTATATTTTAAATCATAAAATTGCTTCACTTTTCCTGCTGTTTGTAATTCTGGCTGTCATCTCTTTAATGAAGAGGAAGATAACTAAAATTAAGAGAATGGGAAGTTTAAGAGATTCAATATATTTAATATGAAACTTACTGTCAATATGACTAAAATTACTAAAACAGTTTTTGGCATGGATCTCTTTACCAAATCTGGAAAATTCAATAACACCCCTTGAGGCAAAAAAAAATATAGTTAGCAGAAGTAAAATAATAAATACTATGTGAAACACATTCCCTCAAAAAGACTGAATATATAACAGATTCAACAAAAGACAGCTAAAACTAATGAAAAAGAGACACGGAGTAAGCTAAGCTTGAAATTCTGAGGTCAAGACAGGTAACTTTACTAGGAAGTAGATTAATGCCAAGGATGACCACCAAACCTTCTTGCTGGTTTCTGAACTGGAAAAGGCATGACTTTGCCCATATTACTATTCTCTTGTTCTTTAAATAAATACTGAAAAATGTGTACTAATATTTTGTCCAATCTGCCAGAGCAGACAAGCAGGAGCACAGCATGCATGGATTTAGGTGAAAGCCTAAGAAGCTGGATTGGGCATAAGAGTGGAGTGTGGCTGGACTGCCTCACAGATAACAAAACATGGAGCCAAAGGTTATGGCATGCGACAAAACCAAAACAGACTGTCATTTGAGATGTCTATTTGAATGACCCAAGGAGGAAGCAGAATCCGGGTAAACAGGCAAAAAAAAGATATCAAAGAAAGAATCAAGTGAAGAGGGTTTAGATAGAAAGGAAAGATTCTTTGAACCCCAGCGACATTAGCTGAGGCACATTTACTAAATGCCCACACAGCACAGGCACTGTATTAGGCATCTTTGTTACATCATCACCACAAAGAAGGCATTCTCACCTCCATTTTACAAGTAAGAAAAATGAAGCTCAAGTAAATGGATTAATTTGCCAAGATTAGGTGGCCAGAGACTGGGAAACAGGGACACGCCTCCAAAAACAGAGCTCTCTTCATCATACCATATTCCTTCTACAAGGTGCAATGCTGATCTCTTAGTGGTCTTATAGAAACCAGGGATCCATTTCTACACCATTATTCCTGCTTACTTGTCCCACAAAGCTTCCTCCTGATTAGGGTCATTTGGTAACAAAAAAGCACAACAGAGCTGAGTTCCTCTCATGCTGCACTTTGACTAATGTACGAACAACAAACAGGTAGGATCTTCAGGTATATGAATGGCTCTTATATTTTGCAACATTTTCATGATCAGAAACAATGCATCTGTGGTCCACATAAATCTAGGTTCTAATCTTACGTCATATTTCATTTTATTTCATGTGGATATTCCTCATCTTTTCTAGAATACCTGCAGGTTATCTCCTGAAGGTGGTTAGTTACCACGGAAATGAGGTTATTGTACTTCAGAATAAATTTACGTAACTATTAGAAAATTATTTCAAGCTTATAAAATATGAGATTTACCTGAAAGCTAACATGACCACTGATGTGATAAAAAATATAAGAAGAACTGCAAACCAATTTAAAATGACTCAGGTCCCAATACAGGACTATAAAACAACTGTAAAACAATTTCTAATTTACAGCAGTGGCTTCAAAAATGAAACATCTATGAAGTGAAATTGCAAAATACCCTGGATATAGATAGAAACCTATAAAAATGTCCAAACATCTTATGCATTTTTTGTCAAAAATGTACTGTCAGGCACTATATTAGGTGCTATGATTCAAAAAGTTGACATGATGCAGGCCTGTTCTCAAGGAACTCAGTCTGGTAGGACAGAATGATAAACAAATTGAAAAAAAAAACACCTTAAGCACGATAAAGTAAAGTGAGAAAGATATATGCAAGTTATATAAGCAAAATCAAATAAGGTGGGGAGAAGATGGATGTAAGCAATGGGAGTAAACAAAAGCAAGTTTCAGAGATTTCTCAGGAAAGCCAGCCAAGTGTGTAGAAAGAGAAAAGACTCTAGGCAGAAGAGACAGGACAAACAAAAGAACTGAATGAGGTTTCTAAGAAGCTAGCTGTTCCCCTTGAAATTAAAATACCTTAAGAAGCAATGGCAAGCGGCACCTGGGTGGCATGTTGGTTAAGTTCTTGGTTTCAGCTCAGGATTATGAGATCGAGCCCCACATGGGACTCTGCCTGGAGTCTACTTGGGATTCTCTCTCCCTCTCTCTCCCCTATCTCCCTCTTCCTCTACCCTGGCTCCTCATGCTCTCTCTTCCTCTCTCTCTAATAAATAAATAAATCTATATAAAAAAAAAAGCAATGGCTATACTGGATTGAGCAGACTCAAACTCTAATTCTCTCTCAGCTTGACACTGAGAAGAAAAATGACCCCATTAAGACAAGTAAACATCCAATATTCTGAAAATTACAGATAAGACTTCAAAAGGAAGACATGTAAGGCTTGCTGTTAGTCTGTGATAATTTATAAAAGAAAGTCAAAGGACATGGCCCAGTTTAAAATAAATAATGTTATTTAATATATTTAAAGGATTTAATCTTGCCATTTAATAGTCTTCTAAAACATGACTTTTGTTAGATGCATAGTATTCTGATAGGGCATAATTTATTTTACCAATCAGTTATTGTTGGCCATTTAGATGGTTCATAATTTTTCTCATTAAAAATATGTATCATTCCAACAAATATATATCATTGCAACTCCTATGCATAAATCTTTACACACATCCTGGATTAATTCATGAAAAGAAATTACTAGAAGCAGAATTGTGGGCCAAAGGATGTGCAAATTTTAAGACTTTTGATTATATTACCAAACAGCCCTAGTAAAAAGGTTATGTTAATTTGTACTACTACTGGCAGTGTGTAAGAATCTTCATTTTACTGTAATTTTTCCAAGAGTAGATTATTTTTAAACTCTTTATTTTAAAATGAGCCAAAAAAGGGCTACTTTAATTTGTATTTCTTCTACTATTCATGAAATTGAACTTTTTCAGGTCAATTTTCCATTTTTATCTTGTTTCTGTAAACAGACTATTTTCTCTTTCCCCTTTTTTCAACTAAGGCATTTGTTTGGTTCTTGTTAATTTATAAATTCAACTTTAATCTGTGCCAATTATTTTTTCAAGTTTTTAACAGAAGATTTTTGTTCACTTCTGCCATTCTGAAGAATGGGTCTGAAGAAAAACCAGGTTAGAACAAGAAACACCAGTTAGGACACTAATGTAGGAGCCTAGGAAGGAGATTAACTGAACTATTATTGAACCAGGGGAGTGAAGACAAGAAGAAAGAGAACCTGAACTGGATGTGGGAAGAAATAAAAAAGACTGAAACGATAAAAAATGATTCTTGTGTTTCTAGCACAAGGGAAGAAGTGGGCAGAAACACCACTAAGATACAGAAAACCAGAGAAAGATTTTGAAGGAAGAAAGTTAAGTTCAACTTTGGACATGTGAAGTTTGAGGGACCTGTGGGACACCCAGCTGGAAATGTCTAATGCTCAGCAATGGGTCTGCTTGAGGAATTTGGGAGTTACCGTTATGTAAGTTATACCAGAAACCATGAGCTTGTCGGTTGAAGACAGAACTTTGTGAATATTAATATTTTGATGAGCATGTTGAAGGAAAGATGCTCATAAAAGAAAAGTAGAGGAGTGGACAGAGAAATAAAAGGAGAAACAGGATAATAATAGTGGAGCATCAAGATAAAATAGTGGAGCATTGCATCGGGTTGAAGTAAAGATGAAAGGATTCAATGCACAGTCTTGAACTACAATAGTAAATAAGGAATATAAGGGTTTTCAAGCAGCCATTTGGAAGAAAGCTCATCTTTAATGGCTTTGGTACTTTTGTTTAAGCTTTATGTTGGCTTATGGGAGGGATCAAAAGGTCAAGAATGGCAATGAATAAAGACGATAAAGCACTGTTTATAAACATACATATATATGAATGTGGCAATTATGGCCTCAGTTATATGTTAGGGTAATGATTCATCTTCCTCCAAAATAACTTTTCAGAAGATTTTTTTAATCCCAATTTCTTTTACATAAAAGTTTATGAAAAACAAGGTATAAAGGAAAACACGAGTAATAAAGTAACCACAAACATCAAATCATTCCAGTTGTCACAGTTCACAATTTCACTACAAAGTTTCATTCCCTCATTAAGTAATTACTTACTGATAATCTATTATGAAAAATCATAGTTAATACCAGTCCCTGGGGTTTTTTTAGGTTTATTTATTTTTAGTAATCTCTACACCCACATGGGGCTTGAACTCATGACCCTGAGATCAAGAATCACCTGCTCTACTGACTGAACCAGGCAGCTGCCTCAGTACCAGTCCCTATTGATAAGAACCTCAGTTCAGCAGTAGTGGGAAAAGACATATAAACAAATCAATGAGAAACACTACGGTAAAAAGAGCTATTTTGAGAGACATCATAATAACCTGAGGGTGAGAGGATGGTTATGAAAAGCCTCCCAGCAAGGTTAAGATTAGAACTAATCCTGGACTATCAGAAAATTTTCACTGAGGGTATGAGGATATAGGGGAACAGAGCTATCAAATAGCACAGTATGTTCAGGAAGCTATATGTAGTTTGGTAAAGATGCCCTTCATTTCTATCCCAAATTCAGGTGGAACAGTGCCAGAAGTTTATTTAGTCCTTATAACTTATTGGACTAAAAAAAAAAAAACTAAGACCAAGGTAAGTTACATAATGTGCCCATCTTCACACAGAGATAGAAATGAGACCCAAGTATGCTGGGTCCAAAGACAGCTCTTAACTACTCCACTTCTCAGGTAACAATGAAAAAGTTGCCTTTATATGAAGGGTTTGGCTATGTTTTATACATATATGCCATAAGAGTTAATTTTATCCTAGGCCGAGAAAACTGAGTTCTTTTTTTTTTTAAGATGGTAAATCTTATGTCTATTTTATAACCACCCCCTGCACACAAATAGCCATAACAATAACTAAAACGGAATTACACGGTCCCAAGAACTTTACTAAGTGAATGCTACTTTTTCCAGTCACTCCTTACAAAAACCTTGTAACTAGTGCTAAAAGTCCCAGTGTTACAGATGTTTAGAGCAGATTTTTCAGCACCCAGAGAGGAAGTTTGATTCTTCTCCAGCAGGAAGGGCAACTATGCAGTGTCTGTGGAGGCCTTGTTTCTTCCTGTTCCCGCCAACCAGCATTCCTACGCCCCTCTGATGAGATGCTTTGAGACCTGTAGGAGCTCATACAGAGATCTCTTCCTATGTCTATCAAGAACTGAGGGTTCTAACAAATGAGAGCAGACTATTGTAATTCATCATGAACTAAAAGGAAGTGAAATCAAGCAGAAGACAGACAGAAAAGGCGAGATCAATGTCAACGTAAGTAGAGATCAGACAGAGTTGAAGGATAAATGTAGAATGACATTAGGCTCTGACTTCAGAGAAAGATTGTAGAATCAGTTACAGATCTGTTATGAGCATTGACAAAATCAAGGAGGTAGCAATTCAAATTTACCAATTTATCCCACAAGAATACGAATGGAAAATTTTCTTTTTTGTGTGTGGGGGAGGGAATGGAGAAATGTATCACAGACTGTTATGAATGTTGTATGAGAAAAGGAAAAATTCCTCTTTAAAAAAAAAAAAAAACAACAACTCATGACCTATGGGTGTTATCGGCAATCTGAGATGACAGGAAATACACGGTGGGCTAATTCACGTCACAGCATGTGTAGAAATCCCAGGAGTTAATGATAAAACAATAAATTTGAAATACTTAACAGATGAAGAATGAACTTATAACCTTTTTCTGCATTAACACTCACTATGGCATTTCCTGTGGCTATAACTTCTTAAAAAATAACAGAAGTCAGATAGGTATGACAATATATATAGAAATAACTATATAAACACTTTATGTGTGTGTGTGTGTGTGTGTGTGTAATCTCCAACTATTTCTCATGAACTACTTTCCCCGTTTGAAAAAGAAAATACTTTCAGTTATGGGACAAAGTTCAAAATAAAATTTTCCAAGCTTTTTTTGTACATAATAACTTATCTGTAAACAATAAAAAAGAAAAAACCTCATGTGACACACATTAATACAGGTTCAATTATTTTAGCTACTGTCCAGATCAAGAAACAGAACACACCAGAGGTCCTGTTGTTCCACATTCAGTCACTACCCTGCCTTTGTCCAAAAGTAATCACTATCCTGATTTCTCAAACCATAGATTAATTTTGCCTATTTTTGAACTTTATAAAAATGGAATCATATGGTATGTATTCTTTTGTAACTGGCTTCCTTCCTTCAGTCGTGTTTGTTTTATCCCTGTGGTTGAATGTAGCAATGGTCTGTCAATTTTCACTGTTGATAATATGCCACTGTAGGATTAGAACACTACTCATCTGTTCTACTGTTGATGGATGTTGTAACTGTTTCCAGTTTTGATTTACTGTGAGTAAAGCTGGTGAGAACATTACTGTGTGTTTTTTGATGCATATATTTATACATTCCTGGTACATATAATCCTAGGAAAACAACCATTATATCATATGTTTGTATGCAGTTTCAGTAGGTTCTGCCCAACACTATTCTGATGTGATTATATCAATGTATGGACCTAACAGCAGCACATCAGAGTGTTCCTAACCAACATCTGCTGTCATTAATCTCTTTAATTTTAGCCACTCTGATGGAATACAGTAGTATCTCACTGTGGCTTTTATTTGCCTATCTCAGAAAACTAACGATGATAACCACTTATTCAGTAGCTACCTGGAGATATGTGAGGTAGCAGCTTAAGTCTTTTGATGATTTTTTACTGGTCTATCTGCCTTTGTTTACCTCATTGATCTGTTCTTTATAGGGTATACATCAAGAGTTGAAACTTTTTCTGAAAAGGACCAGAAAATAAATATTTTAAAGATTTTTTTTTTTATTATTCATTTGAGAGAAATACAGAGACAAAGACAGAGAGAGCACAAACAGGGGGAGAGGCAGAGGGAGAAGGAGAAGCAGACTTCCCACTGAGCTGGGAGCCCAACAGGGGCTTGATCCCAGGACCTGGAGATCATGACCTGAGCTGAAGACAGACACTTAACCATATAAGCAACCCAGGCGCCCCCAGAAAGTAAATATTTTAGAATTTGTGGGTCATGTGGTCACAACTACTCAACTCCATAGAAGCAGCCACGGTCAATATATAAATGAATATGACTGTGTGCCAATAAAACTTTATGGACAATTAAACTGAATTTCATAAAATTTTCATACATCACCAAATATTCTTCTGTTTCAACCATGTAAAACTGTATAAGCTATTTTTAGCTCACAGGCTATATAAAGACAAGCAGTCAGGCAGATCTGGTTTATGAACTGTAGTTTGCACACTCTTCGTCTAAATAAGGACCTTTGTCAAGACTTGCATGTAAGTCTTGTCAGGTCTTTATCAATGTTGCTATGCTTTACAAGGACACCTAACTTTTGGCTTTGCTGGAACTCTCTATTTTGAATGGCTTTTCCTATTTTATTAATTTTGGTCTTGTCATTACTTCCCTTCTTCTATTTCCTTTCGGGTAAGCCTGCTATTCTTGTTCTTTTTTTCAGCTTTTTGAGATAGATATTTAAGTCACTGATTTTTTTCAGTTTTTCTTCTCTTCTAATACCTGTACTTAAGCCTATAAATTTTTTCTAAGTATCCCATAAGTTTTGATAGGTCCTATCTCTATTAGTTCAAACTATTTCCTAACTTTCATCATCATTTCTTTTCTGACTCATGGATTATTTCAAAGTGATTCACTTAATGTCCAACCACCAGGTGATCTTTTTTTTTTTTTGTAATTAGTTCCAAACTTAATTTCACAGTAGTCAAATCTATAGAATTTCAATTCTCTAAAATCTGCTAAGAATTGTTCTGTAGTCAGTATGAGGCATATTTCAATAACTGTTCCCCAGGCCCTATTTAAAGAAAAACAATTTACTCATCTGTTTTATACAATAATTCTATAAATATCAATTATATTGCTCACATCTTACTAATCTCTTGAAATATATTTATCATGCTTATTTTTAATTCTTGGTTATTTTTTCCCACTAATTCTCCATCAAATGGAATCTATTATTCTACCCCACACTTGGTATGGTCAAAGTTTTTAGTTCTGGGTTATCACTGATACATTTTTACTTTGATTCTAGCCTTTTAAAAAACTTTTTGCACTTTCCCAAATTACTACTGCTGCACAGCAAACCAGCTCAAAACATATTGGCATAAAACCACCACCATTTTCTTAAGCTCACAGATCCTTGGGTCAGGAATTAAGCCAGCCCAGCAAGAATGGGTTATCTCTGCTCCCCCATGACTATAAAAACTTGAATGTGTGGGGCTGACTTAGAAAGCTAGGGGCTCAAATCAACTAGAGACTTCTTCTTTCACATATCTGGTCTCTTGATTAGATGACCTGCAAGGTGGGCTCAGTGGAGCTGTCTACCAGAGCACCTATAATGCAGCCTTTCCTTGTGGCTTGGGCTTTGCACAGCATGGCAGCTGGGTTCTGAGAGGGAGATCCCAAGAAGTGACTGGGGAGTGGTAATTCCAAAGGAACCAGGAGGAATCTACATGGCCTTTTATAAGCCTCAGAAGTCATATGACTCCACTTCCGTCATACTCTATTTATGCAAATAGCTCCAAGCCCACTCAGATTCAAGGCCAAGGGATATAAACCCCACTACTTATTAGGAGGACTGCCAAAGAATCTGAGGACTACATCTTAAAACTCCTGTATCTCTTGCAGCATTTCCTGAAAGTGTCTCTTCTTAAGTATGTATTCCAAAAGCATTTTCAATGTGTATCTTTGTACAGCAAACTCTCTGAGGTCTTGTATGATGAGAATTTTTATTATAACTCACATTTTGGATGGCTATAAATTCCATGTGGATTCAATGTTCTTTTAACACTTTAAAAAAACATTACTCCATTTTCCTCTTAAAATCAGGTTTTTCAAAATCAACACTAAGTGCAATATCATTCTTGTTCCTTTATAGGTGATCTGCTCTTTGTCACTGGAAGCTTTTAGAATTCTTTGTCTTTGATATTATCTGTCACTATATGGATCCAAGGGTAGGTTTTCCTTCCCACTCACACACAGAAGCATTTAAGCCCTTTCAGACTAAGGTCTTCTGTTATTCTTTAATTCTGAGAAAGTGATCTTAATTATTTCTTCAAATATTTTCTTCTCCCTTTCTGTTCTCTCTTCTAGGATTCCTATTTACCTGGATAGAAACTCTTCTACATCTAACTTTCATGCCTCTTGACTTTTATTCTATGTGTTCTCTTTATCATTTAATACTGTATTCTCAGAGTTTTTCAGCATAATCTTCCAACTTATGAGTTTATCAGCTATATGTACACTTTCAACCATCATCTAGTCTACTTTATTCTTTATTTTTACATTTTTCATACCTAATATTTCTACTTGGTTCTACATTATTTTTTCTTGTTTTTGCATAGTATTGCTATATTTTTCTAATCTTTTGAGATATATTAAGTTTATTTTTAATTCTTGGTCAATCTTTTTTAAAAAGTCTCCATCAGATGGTATATGTTATTCACTTAGTTGTCTTTCTTTGAGAGTAACTGTACTATCCTGGTGACTAGTTTGGCTATAAACTAATGTTTTTCTGTTTTTCTAGTAACATATATGGTTACCACCAGACCTCACTGTATCCAACCTGGTGAAATTAAGAAGAGAGGAGAGTGAGACCCAAGCAAAGAGCCCCAGCGACCTTAGAACTACTGCTGTTAACTCCAATTTGCTGGGCATTCCACAGACATTTCCTCTCATTTAAACTCAGGGAGAAACAACACTGGGTAAAGTCTTCCTAGGTTGAAACACACCAATGGGAGTTTGGGAGGGGAGAAAAAAGACAGTTACCCCCTATGGGTAATTTAGTCAGGCCATCCCCATTTATATTAATGTCATCAGAGCCCTAGCATATCTTTTGAATAATCATGGAGGCCTAGGCCACTGCTGCTCATTTCTGTGGGGAAAGAACAGGAAAAGACAGTTTCAGGCAACACCAGAGAGGAATGACAAGAGAACTGAGTAGACTTCCAATCTATTTTTTCACGGCTTCCATGTGCAGTCCTTAGTCCCAGGCTATGACCACCACCCCCACACATACTCGACCTACCCACAAACACATACAGATTCATGACAGCCTTAGTCTCCCCACACTTCCCTCTTACCCCTCTAGTTTCTTCAGAGTTGATTTTGGGTGAAGGTATCAACAGCTGGGACTAGTTTGATAGGAAATGCAAACCGGCCTGGAAACTATTTTCAGTGGTGTAGAATTTTTGTTCAATTTCAACCACTCATAATCCAGTTCAGAAATGTGATGCAAGGAGCACGTGGGTGGCTCAGGTGGTTGCGTGTCTGCCTTCGGCTCAGGTCATGATCCTGGAGTCCGGGATTGAGCCCTGCATTGGGCTCCCTGCTCAGTGGGGAGTCTGCATCTCCCTCTGACCCTCCACTGTCTCGCACTCTCTCTCTCTCTCTCACTCTCCCTCTCTCAAATAAATAAATAAAATCTTTAAAAAAAATGTGACGCAAAATGAAAAATTAAAATTTGTTAGTACAATATTGTATTACCAAAAAATTTACCTTGGGGCATCTAGTTTAGAGAGTAATGATAAGTGCTTCCTAATTCTTTCATGGACACCACAACAACCCTACCTTCCTACCTTCGAAAACACATTTTATTTTTTCTAATTTTTCATTAACCATGGATTTATAAAGCACTGTGTGTATAAACTTTTGGGTAAATTAAAAAAAAAAACCTCTATAGCTTTTCTGCTCACGAACATTTCTGACCTCTAAGTGTCTTTAAGCACCACAATTTCCCAGTCTTCTATTGCAGATCAAAGACCATGGGAGGTACCCTCAAACACACACGTACAACTATTAGCCTCAAGCTGTATGAAACTATGTCAGAAATAGAGAAGGTAGCAGACAGGATGCATATTCAATAGGAGGCAAGAAATGAAAGGACCTAACAAGTAAGGTTGGGGAGGAAGAGAAAGAATCGGTGGACAGTTGGTAAGACGTGATTAATAAATGAATTTGGCTGTTCCCAAAATAAGGGTATCAAAAAAGCTACTTCAAGTAAAAACTAAATTTCATTGAAGAATACAATCTCCAGTACCAATGAGGTAATGTTTTTGACCTATTCTGTACTGGCAATATGTTATCAATAATATCTTTCAGTTCTCTGCCACATGCTCTGGGGGTCAAAATCTTTTCAATTTTTGCCAATATAATGGTTGGGAAACATGATATCTTTTAAATTTGTGTTTTTCTCACTACTAGTATGGTTGACTATCTGCCAATAAAGAAATGCAAACAGCTAATAAGCTCTTGTTTATGAACTTCCTGTTTATATTCTTTATCAATTTTCCTCAGGTTATTTTTTTTATAATCAGTTTCTAGAAACTCTGTATTTTGAGGACTCTCACCCTTTCTCAGTTATGTGTTATAACTATTCTAGTCTACCATTTGCATTAGCATTTACAGGGGCTCTTCTATATAACTTAAAAAAAAATGTGTATGTCATCAACATTTGTTGGATTTTGCTTGACATGCTTTTTCCTATTCTGAGACTGTCTTTTCCAGCACAGATAATACAAACATTAAACCCATATATTCTTCATTTTTTCATATTTTGACCAACTTTATTTTCTCCTACCTGCAAATCTATTGTACCAATCAATACCCTTTAGTAAATAAAAGTTTTTTCCCTCTGAACTGAATTGCTACTTTGATAATATTTTTAAGTTCCATAATTACTTGTAACAGCTGGGTTTTATTCCTTTTGATTGCCTACTCTTGGGCCAATACCACGATGTTTAATTAGAGAAGGTCTGTGGTAATTTTTAATATCTAGATTTCCTTACTCTTATTCTTTCCTCGGTTTTCTAGATTGTACTCACTTAATGGGCACTTTCTCTAGGCACAGATTAAGATGTATGTGTTATCTTATAAGTAAAAAACATATAGTTAATAAGTTACTAGAAGTCTTAATTCAATTCCACACAATAAATAAAAGTTAAAAAGCAGAAAAACAACCACATGGACAAATGCAACTGACACATATGGCAGACACTATGCCTCACATTTGAGGTCCATAACAAAGTACTTTACAGTAGAGGAAACTGAGGCACAGGTTAGAAAATGGAAGAGAGTGTTAGGCCAAGAATCTGACTAATGGTAAAAACAAAAGAGAAAACATCTAGTGAGGGAGGCACAGGAACCAAATAAGATGGAGTTCACTAATATTTTACTTGTAGGATCCCACTCACACAGAGGTAAGGAAATAAAATGGGTAAATAGATAAATAGAAACAGTAATTGGTCACTCTGCAATTGGTCGTAACCAACCTTCCACCTAGCCAAGAATGATGTTTGAGCTCAGGTGAGGCAAGAGTTACGTAAT
Source organism: Ailurus styani (assembly GCA_002007465.1). NCBI lineage: Eukaryota > Metazoa > Chordata > Mammalia > Carnivora > Ailuridae > Ailurus > Ailurus styani. Next base: position 697,075 of record LNAC01000583.1, read on the forward strand.
TAACTTGAATAGTTACAGCCTAAGGCTTGCTCTTTTGATTTTCAGAGATGATGAATCTATCCATAAATAGCAATAAATAACATAAACATTCTGTGCTTTTGCCAGCATAGGAGAACCCCAGCAGTCTATTCCCCAATTCCTATCAAAAACAAACTCGAGGGGAACCTGATTTCGGGGTCGTGAGTTCAAGCCACATGCTGGGTGTAGAGATTACCAAAAATGAACAAATATATATATATAAAACCAAACAAATTTGAGTCCTCTGGTGACTACTGAAAGTGTAAGTGTAGCTATCATACTTCGTACTCTGAAAGCCACCAGTGACCCAAGAGAAACAAACTTTCATAAAAATATGAAATAACCCTAAACCACACATTAGGAAGTACTATATCAAATACAACTTGAGACAAATAATGAATATCATGAGCCAAAATATACCTCTACATATCCAAACAATGTTGGATTTTCATAAAAGTAATAAGAAAGGTCTTAAAATTTTTTAGTTGAAACAAAGATAAAATGAGGGTGTAGACACATTATAGGAGAGATAGCAAATATTCCTCCAAAGGTATATTTCTTTTTTTTCCTCCCCCTCTACCCCAGGGTACATTTCAATATGGAGGAAGGGAAAGGGACATGGAGATAAAGAAGGGATTATGCCATGTTCATTTTCTCTGACTTCTAAATCAGAGAACCTTATGTAAGGGAAGATGCTATGATGACCAACATTAGTTGAAAAGAAAGAAATAAATCATCAAGTCATCGAAGAGATGACCATGTTACATCGAGAGACACACTGCATTCTGTCCTGGGTGATCTATTCTCCTACAAGGAGGAAACACCAATGCTTAGGAGATAAATGGTTCTGGGTCAGAGTATAAGAAGTCTCTTTGAGACAACAAAAGTGAACTGAACCTCCAAATGCCTCAGAACACAGCCTTCCCCATACTACTATTACATAGAATATCAATAATTAACTGGGCTCTTATCATATTCTGGGAGTTCACAAGTATTAACTCTTTCAATCCTTAAAACAACCCCAAAGAGGTAAGTACTCTTGTTATCTCAATTTTACAGATGAGGTAAATGAGGGTCAGAGAGGTTAAGTAAATTTCCTATGGTTATACAGCTAGGAAATAAAAGACCCAGAATAGAACCTAAGCAATCTGGCATAAAGCTCAGGGTTTTACCTACTATGCTGTATTGTCTCTTCTACTTTAATGTTAAACAATTAGCAAACCCATAAAGGACACAGAATTTATTTACACAGGAAATATTTACATACCTTGTACTGTAAGCTCTGCTTGGGCTTCAATTGTCTCATTTCCATTATCAGCTATACAAAAATAAGTCCCTGCATCATCCTCAGTAACATCACTGATCTCCAGACTACCACCTGCCAGCAGCACCAATTTTTCAGAGCTGCATAAAAAAATATTGACACATTTCAGAACTAGGAAAATAATACCTGAGAAACTCTCCACACAAAACAGAGAAAACACTTAAAAAGCATTATTATTTACATGGCTACAGAGAGACTAACAAAATTAGCAGAATTTAATTTAGTCCAATTTACTCTGCTCATACTTAACATGCATAAATATCACAAATACAAACCAAAATGTTACAGTGAATTTCTCTAACACTTATTTTTTCTGAGAGAGAGAGAAAGACTGTGCAAGCTTGGGGTGGGGAGGTGCAGGGAAGAGGAAGAGAGAGAATCTTAAGCAAGTTCCTTACCCAGTGTGGAGCCCAAAGTGGGGCTCAATCTCACAACTCTGAGATCATGACCCGAGCCAAAATCAAGAGTCAGATGCTGAACCGACTGAGCCGCCCAGGTGCCCCTATCTCTAAACACATCTAATTATTCTCAAAGGTGTACTACTTTTGTATCCAATTCCACTCCCCACAATCCATCCCTGTCTCCCAAATCTGCCCATTTTTTCTGCATATGATTTAATTTTGAAGTCTGGAATAATCTGAGAGTCACTCCACTACAGCTACACCGCACCGAGAGAACTACTGGAGAGGATAAAATGTCAGAGCAGAAACAGAAAGCCATGGGGCCATGATGCCTACTCAAAGCTTCTTCTGGTGGTTTGGCTAGGAAAGGGAGGAAAAGGGACAGGGAAGGGAGAGAACAAAGTTGGCAGAGAACAGCACCCTGGGTGTGGTTACCAGGTAAGAACCCGCTATCATGGGGCACCTGGGTGGGCTCAGTAATTGGGCATCTGCCTTCGGCTCAGGTCATGATCCCAGGGTCCTGAGATCAAGTCCCATACTGGGCTCCCTGCTCTGCAGGAAGCCTGCTTCTCCCTCTCCTACTCCCCCTGCTTGTGTTCCCTCTTTCACTGTCTCTCACTCTGTCAAATAAAAAAAAAAAAAAAAAAAAAAAAAAAAAAGAACCTGCTATCATGCCATTATCAACAAGGACACTGACCACAATAACCCAAATTTGTAGAGTGATTTAAATCTTTTAAAGAAAAAGTAAAGTGATCCTATAACATCAAGGAAAAAAATCAGAAATGAATATTCTCAAAAAGTTTTTATAAAGTGAACAAGTTTAGTTGATTTGTAGTTTGTGGAGTTTCAATTTTATTTTTATTTTGAGGTTCTAGGTCTAAATTTGTTTTCATAGGCAGATTTTTCTCTCAAATCTTAATACTGTCACATTTCCTATCTGTATCTACACTTAACAAAAAATATGGCTTTTCATATAGAATTCCTGACAGGGGAAGAAAGAGGGGAAATGACTATTCAGTCTGTGCCACATTTATAATTCTCATCTTAAGTAAAGATGCATTCTGGCTTAAATTTCAGTATACTGTGAACATGAGTAATTAAGCTTCCTGAATCTGATAAACAAGATTAAGTTTCTGGACAAAGAAAGAGGAAACCCAGAATCAGGTTTGGTGGCATCTCTATGAAATATCCTAAAAGGTCATGACTCAGCTTTATCCAGTGGCCTTCTATTAGACCGACCTCAAATCCCAATTTAATGTGATGAGATAGAGAAGCAATAAACATATCATGGAACAGAGTTCTTGAACTACTAGGATAAAATGGAGAGATAAGACAGGGTTTCCATGCCTCGCGAAGTAAGAAAAATTTACAAAATTTAAAATCCTCTATTTCACATGAAAAAATTACTACTAATCTTCAGAAATGGAAAAACAGTGCTCACAAGTGGAAAATCAGCAATATATACATAGGATACCCAGCTGAGGGGAACATAATCTAGGTACTAGCTGGGTACTTCTACTAGGGTACTTCTGAACTGAGATATAGTAATTTCCATTTAATAAGTATACTAAAAAAATACTCCTGATATTTGCTTTGTCTCACATTTCCCATAACTGAGTGCCAGTGCAGAAGTCAATCTTTCTTAAAGGAATTGATTTTACTCCCTTGAAAGAAGCCTGGGAGGAGGAATGGCTGTTAGCTTGGCAGAACTCATTTAACTTATTCACACGATGATGTGGTAGCTTATAGTAAGACGGCAACCAAGTCTTTAGAACTCCAAAATTCAGATATAAGCAAAAGGAACAGTATGTGAAAAGTAAGCATGGTCACTGGACCCAAGTTAGGTTGAGTGCTGGTGGACAAAGGAAGTGTGTGTGTGCATGTCCCTGGGTAGTCGGGGGTCAGTCTAGGAGACCTTGGTGTGCTAGGGAGACTTTTTGTTTGTTTGTTTCGCCAAAGGAAAGGCCTTGAAGGAGATAAATCACACAATTTAGTGAAGGACAAAAGGAATGGGAAAAAGACTAGAAGCAGAAAGTATGATTGTGAAATTATTGTAATGGTCCAGAATTAAAGAGAAAAAGATGAACTCTGCAATAACAGCAGAGGTAAAAAGATGGCAAAAAGTATTGACAACTCTTAAAAACAATGGATGATGAAGTAAGGAGAGGGATTTATCCACTCAGCAAATATTTAGCGGTATGCTTCTTTGTGTCAGACAGCAGCTGGGGAAGCAGCAGTGAGCAAAAACATAACCAGTGCTCCTGTGCAATTCAGGGGGAAAGACACACATGAAAGATGATAATTCCACAAAATACTGTACCAGAAGAACCTACCAGGAAATTAGGAATGAAATTTTTTGGACCAAACTAACCCTTGAACTGAGATCTGAAGAACGAGAAGCAGCTAACTAATAATGAGAAGGAGAAAAGGATTTCAGAAAGAAAGAATAGCATATTCAAAAGAACAGTGGCAGAAAGGACCATGGTGTGTTCAGGATCTGAAAATAACCACAGTGGCCAACTTTAATAGAGAAAAAAAGAGAAAGGTGAGGATGGAGCCAGATCATACAAGGTCTTGAAAGTTATTTTAATAATTTGAGTCCTTAACCTAAAAACAATGAAAATCCATTAAACATTTTTAAAAGTAGGGAGGGGGTTGACAATGATGTCATGAGATCTGAGCTTTGAAAAGATCACTTTGGTAGGAATGTGAAGATGTATCTGGAATGAAGCCAGATCAAATACGGGAAGAACAGGAGAGTCCTGAGGTAACTGGTGGTTTTCAGAGATAGTTGGGAGGTTCCATGATAGATCTTGTAGATGGATTAGAGAGAGAAGCTGAGGAAGAAACACATGTCAAGGAAGATTCTTAAGGTTAGGGTAGTATGTGTCAAGGGGAAAACAAAAGGAAATTTGCTTGTTAAATTTAGTTTCTTGTGTGTTGTTGTTTGAGTGAGATAAAGGTAAGCCTTTTTATAGGCAAAAAGAGAAGGAGCCAATGGAGAGGAAAAAATTTGAAAAGAAGATTCATAAAAGTGCTGGAGAAAATGGAAAGTAATAAGATCTAGAGCACAAAAGGACATCTCTTCTTTTAAAACAGCAGGAAAGGAAGGGAACAATATTTATTCTCTTTCGTTTTCTGTTTTTCATTAAACTTTTTATTATGAGGTTAACTGCAGTTTTAAGAAATAATACAGAGAGGGGACACCTGGGTGGCTCAATCAGTAAAGCATCTGCCTTGGGTTCAGGTCATAATCCCAGGGTCCAGGGATGAAGCCCCACATCGGGCTCCCTGCTCGGCTCGGGGGGGAGGGGGGTCTGCTTCTCCCTCTGCCTGCTGTGCTCGCTCTCCTTGTGTGCTCTCTCTTTCTCTCCCTCTGACAAATAAAAATCTTTAAAAAAAATAAAAATAATACAGAGACGTATTGTACGTACATCTTTACCCGGTTTCACCCAATGGTAACCTTGTAGAGTACAACATCACAACCAGAACACTGACATTTCCATCACCACGAGGATCCCTCCTATGGCCCTTTTAAAGCCACACCCCCTTTCCTCCTCTCACCTCCTCACTGACCCCTGGCAACCATTAATCTGTTCTCCATTTCAGTAATTTTATCATTTCAAGAAGAGTATTATAGGGCGCCTGGGTGGCTCAGTGGGTTAAAGCCTCTGCTTTCGGCTCAGGTCATGATCTCAGCGTCCTGGGATCGAGGCCCGCATCGGGCTCTCTGCTCAGCAGGGAGCCTGCTTCCTCCTCTCCCTGTCTCTCTGCCTGCCTCTCTGCCTACTTGTAATCTCTCTCTCTGTGTCAAATAAATAAATAAANTCCTGGGATCGAGGCCCGCATCGGGCTCTCTGCTCAGCAGGGAGCCTGCTTCCTCCTCTCCCTGTCTCTCTGCCTGCCTCTCTGCCTACTTGTAATCTCTCTCTCTGTGTCAAATAAATAAAATCTTTAAAAAAAAAAAGAGTATTATATAAATAAAATCATACAGTATAAAACCTTTAGGGATTGGCTTTTTTCACTTAGCATAATTCTCCAAAGATTCATCCAGGTTGTTGCATGTAACAATAGTTCCTTCCTTTTACTGCTTGGCAGGAATTCCACAGTATGGCTTATACCTTAGTCTGTTTAACCATTTGTTCAATCAAGGACATCTGGGCTATTTCTACTTTGGGGCTATTATGAATAAAGCTGCTATGAATACAGATATGCAGACTTGTGTATGAATATGAAGCTCATTTCTACAGGATAAATGCCCAAAAGTGTTAATGTTAGGTCATACAGTAGTTGCAACATGGTTAGCTTTTAAAGAAACTACCAGTGTTGTACAGGGGTTGTACCACTTCCACATTCCCTCCAGCAGTGTCAGAGTAATCCCAATTCTCACATCCTTGACAGGGTTTGAAGCTGTCAATTTTTACAAAGTGTGGCTATTCTGATAGGTGCATAGCAGTATCTTACTGTGATTTTAATCTGCATTTTCCTCATGGCTAATGATGTTAAACAACTTTTCTTTTCTTTTTTTAAAGATTTTATCTATTTGAGCGAGAGTAAGAGCTAGAGAGAGAGGGAGCACACACAGAGAGCAGAGGAAGAGAGAGAAGCAGGCTCCCCAGTGAGCAGGGAGCCCAATGTGGGGCTCAATCCCACGACTCTGGGATCATGACCTGAGCTGAAGGCAGACATTTAACCAACTGAGCCACCCAGGCATCCCGTTAAACAACTTTTCTTTTGGTTCTCTGCCATCTCCATATCTTTTCCAGTAAAAAATTTATTCATGTCTTTTGCCTATTTCTAACTGGATTATGTGCTTTTTTGTACTGTTGAGTTTTGAAATATTATTATACATTTTAGATACTAGTCCTTTGTTGAAGATGTGGTTTGTAAGTACTTTCTTCCACTCTGTAGTTATCTTTTTATCCTCTTAACAGGGACTTTCGTAGAGCAAAAGTTTTTAATTTTGATGAAATCCAATTTTCAACTTTTCCTTTTATGGACTGTGTTTTCGGTGTCAAATCTAGTAACTTTTTGCCCAGCCCTAGATCCTGGTATTCTCCTGTATTTCTTCTCTCAAATTTCATTTTGCATTTTACATTTAGGTTCATGAGTTAATTTTTTATATGAGGTGTGAGACATAGGTTGAGACGGGTGACCAACTGCTCCAGCAGCATTTGTTAAAAATGCTATCTTTCGGGCGCCTGGGTGGCTCAGTGGGTTAAAGCCTCTGCCTTCTGCTCAGGTCATGATCTTGGGGTCCTGGGATCGAGACCTGCATTGGGCTCCCTGCTCAGCAGGGAGCCTGCTTCCTCCTCTCTCTCTACCTGCCTCTCAGCCTACTTGTGATCTATCTCTCTCTGTGTCAAATAAATAAATAAAATCTTTTTTAAAAATGCTATCTTTCATATGATCTCTCTGATATGAGGAATTTGAGAGGCAGGGCAGGGGTTTATGGGGGGTAGGGAGAGAAAAAATGAAACAAGATGGGATTGGGAGGGAGACAAACCATAAGAGACTCTTAATCTCAGGAAACAAACTGAGGGTTGCTGGGGGTTGGGGGTAGAAGGATAGGGTGGCTGGGTTGTGGACATTGGGGAGGGTGTGTGCTATGGTGAGTGCTGTGAATTGTGTAAGACTGATGATTCACAGATCTGTACCCCTGAAGCAAATAATACATTATATGTTAATTTAAAAAATGCTATCTTTCTTCCACTGATATGCTTTTACATCTTTGTCAAAAATTAGTTGGGCATTTTTGTTTAGTCTAAATCTGAATTCTCTACTCTGCCCCAATGATATATGTGACTATTCCCCATCAAGGCCATACAGTCTTGATCACTGTAGCTATATGTGAAGTCCTGATGTCAGGTAGACTGATTCTTCTCACTTTTTAGAAAAACTGTTAACTACTCCAGTTCCTTTGCTTTTCCATCTAAATTTTAGAATAAACTTGGCTGTATCTATAAAAGATCTTCCTGGGATATTGACAAGAATTGAGTTAGCCTGTGTATCAATCTGAAGAACTGATATCTCTACTACTGAGTCTTCCAATCCAAAGACATAGTAGATCTATTTATTTGGATCTTCTTGATATCTTTCATTAGTATTTTGTCCTTTTTAGTATACAAATCTAACAAGTTTTGTTAGATTTTTAACTTAAGCATTTCAATTTTTTGTGAGTGACAGTAAATACTATTATATCTGTAACTTCAGTGTTCACATGTTCATTGCTAGTATAAAGAAATACAAACAATATTTTCTTCATGGTCCATTCATCTGTATTTTTTTCTACAAAAATATTTTAAACGGGAAGATATACACTTATATGCTTATAATTGCTTTGCATAAAGTTATCTCTGAGCATTTGTTCATTATAAACAGCCAAGATCATCTTAGGCAGTTTTCCACCATTTCTGAAGGATGGCCATCCAGTTTGTTCTCAGTGGCCAGGAATGTTCTCCACTCCTCCTCATTCTCAACGACTAAAACTGTCTTAAATTCTTCCTCAATGAGATTTGACGTTAGAGCAGCCTTCAGGAAGAGAAAATAAGAGCAGTAACAGGTCGTGTCTTTTCTTCAGTGACTTTGAATTACCCTTCTCAAAACATACTTGCTTACCCTAGCTTGGCTTTTTCCTTTGCTACCTTGGTCTGAATTTACCCAATCTTGTTTCCTGGTGCCTAATTAATGTTTTATAACCTAGATTCTTTCTTTTTCCATCATGATAATTGTGCTTTTTAATCCCCATCACCTGTTTCACCCATTCCCCCACCCACCTCCCCTGTGGTAACCAACATCTTGTTCTCTATAGTTAAGAGTTTGTTTCTTGGTTTCTTTTTTTTACCTTTGCTTATTTGTTTTGTTTTTTAAATTCCACATGTGAGATCATGCAGTACTGACTTTCTTATGTTTTTATTATCTAAATTAAAAATTTTCTACTTGGTTCTTGAAATCTGCTATTTATTTGAGAAGACTTCTATGTTTTTGCTGAAATATTCTATTTTTTTCATTTGTTTCAAGTGTGTTTGTAATTATTTGTTGAAGCATTTTTATGATGACTGCTCTAAAATATATCAGATAATTCTAATATCTGCCATTCAATGTTAGCATCTGTTGTCTTTTCTCATTTGAGATGTTCCTGGTTCTTGGTATGATGAGTGATCTTAAATTGAAATATGGTTATCTGGGGTATGTTATGAGACTCTGGATCTCACTAAATCTTTCATTTTAGCTAGCTGGCTTCTTCTGACACTGCTCTAGAGGAAGGGGGAGGAACAACCTCATTACTGTCAGATGGAGGTAGAAGTCCAGGTTCCTTATTCAGTCTTCATTTCAATACCCAAGGGGAGTTGGGGATTCCTCATTATTCCTTAACAGGGTTGTGAGTTCTGACTCCCCATTTGGCCTTTACTGATACTGTCCTCTGGTGGTGCAGTAGGAATACCTCATTACCATTCCACACATGGTGTAGACTGACACCATTGAGGGGGGCCTCAATACTACATGATGATGAAAGTTCTGACACTCCACAAGGCCTCTTTGGGGCCCCATGGGGAAGGGAAGAAATGTCTATTACTGCCAGGTGGGATAAAGGTCCATGCTTCCTATGTGGTTTCTACTAACACAGCAAAAGAAAGGGCCTTGATACTACCTGGTTGAGATGAAAGTTTTGGCTCCTTATTTAGCCTCTGATACCATATAGGTTGCAGGATTTCATTACGACCTGGTAAGGGCAGCAGTTTAGCCTTCCCACTTGGCTTTTGCTCACATGGGTGAAGATAGGGCCACAGTTTCTTCTGTAGTGGTTAAAGTAGGAGTGATTATAGTATTACACTTTTTGTCTTGCTACGCATTCCCTTTCCTGGTCCTCTGGCTAAAGAGGGCACACATTTGTTAAGAACTTTGGAGACATATCTAGTAAGAAGTTGCTACGGTCAAGGTCAAAAGGTTGCTGCTTGTGTTCTCCTCTAGGATTTTGATGGTTTCCTGTCTCACGTTAAGGTCTTTCATCCATTTTGAATTTATTTTTATGTACGGTATAAGAAAGTGATCCAGGTTCATTCTTTTGCATGTTGCTGTCCAGTTTTCCCAACATCATTTGTTTCTTTTTTTATTTTTTAAAATTTATTATTATTAACCAACATCATTTGTTGAAGAGACTTTTTTCCACTGGATATTCTTTCCTGCTATGTTGAAGATTAGTTGATCATGCAGTTGTGTGTTCATAATTGATCTATGTGTCTGTTTTTGTGCCAGTACCATAATATTTTGATGACTACAGCTTTGTAATATAGCTTGAAATTCAAAATTATGATGCCTCCAGCTTTGCTTTTCTTTTTCAAGGTTGCTTTGGCTTTTCAGAGTTTTTTGTGGTTCCATACAAATTTTAGGATTGTTTGTTCTAGCTCTGTGAAAAATGCTGTTGGTATTTTGATAGGGATTTCATTAAATGTATAAATTGCTTTGGCTAGTATAGACATTTTAACAATATTTGGGCATAGAATGTTTTCCATTTCTTTGTGTCCTATTTAATTTCTTTTTTAAGTGTTCTATAGTTTTCAGAGTACATATCTTTTACCTCTTTAGTTAGGTTTATTCCTAGGTATCTTATGGTTTTTGGTGCAACTGTAAATGCAATCGATTCATTGATTGCTCCTTCTGCTACTTCATTATTGGGTGTATAGAAATGCAGCAGATTTCTGTACATTGATTTTGTGTCCTGTGACTTTACTGAATTCATGTATCAGTTCTAGCAATTTTTTGTTGGGAGGCTTCTGAGTTTTCTACATGGAGTATCATGTCATTTACAAATAATGCCAGTTTAACTTCTTCCTTGCCAACTTGGATGCCTTTTATTTCTTTTTGTTGTCTGACTGCTGAAGACTAGGGCTTCCAGTACTAGGTTAAAAAACAATGGTGAGAGTGGATATCCTTGTCTTGTTCCTGACCTTAGAGGAAAAGTTCTGTTTTTCCCCACTGAGGATATTACTACCTCTGGGTCTTTCATATATGGCCTTTATGATGTTGAGGTATGTTTCCTCTATCCCTACTTTGCTAAGAGTTTTTATCAAGAATGGATGGTGTACCGCTGAGAATCACTACCTTTGTGTCTTTAGGATAAATACCCAGTAGTGCGATTGCTGGGTCGTAGGGTAGCTCCATTTTCAACTTTTTGAGGAATCTCCATACTGTTTTCCAGAGTGGCTGCACCAGCTTGCATTCCCACCAACAGTGTAGGAGGGTTCCCCTTTCTCTGCAACCTCGCCAACATCTGTCGTTTCCTGACTTGTTGATTTTAGCCATTCTGACTGGTATAAGGTGGTATCTCGCTGTGGTTTTGATTTGTATTTCTCTGATGCCGAGTGATGTTGAGCACTTTCTCATGTGTCTGTTGGCCATTTGGATGTCTTCTTTGGAGAAATGTCTGTTCATGTGGATGGGTTACGGACACTGGGGAGGGTTTGTGCTTTGGTGAATGCTGTGAAAGATGTAAGCCTGATGATTCACAGACCTGTACCCCTTGGGCAAAGAATAAAAATAAAATTAAAAAAAAAATGCTAAAAAAAAAAAGAATGGATGGTGTACTTCATTAAATGCTTTTTCTGCATCTATTGAGGGCATCATATGGTTCTTACCTCTTCTTTTATTGATGTGGTATATCACATTGACTGATCTGCAAATACTGAACCACCTTTGCAGCCCAGGAATAAATCCCACTTGATCATGCAATGAATCTTTTAATGTGCTGTTGGATTTGATTTGCTAGTATCTCGTTGAAAATTTTTACATCCACGTTCATTAGGTATATGGACCTTTAGTTCTCCCTTTTAGTGTGATCTTCATCTCCTTTGGGGATCAAGGTAATGCCGGCCTCGTAGAATGAGTTCGGAAGGTTTCCTTCCATTTCTATTTTTGGAACAGTTTGAGAATAGGTATTAATTCTTCTTTAAATGTTTGGTACAATTCCCCTGGGAAGCCATCTGGCCCTGGACTTTTGTTTTTGAGATATTTTTTAATACTGATTCAATTTCTTTACTGGTTCATCAGTCTGCTCAAGTTTTCTATTTCTTCCTCTTTCGGTTTTGGTAGTTTATATGTTTGCAGGAATTTATACATTTCTTCCAGATTGCCCAATCTGCTGGCATATGATCTTTCATAATATTCTCCTATAATTGTATTTCTGAGGTGTTGATTGTGATCTTTCCTCTCTCGTTTGTGATTTTATTTACTTGGGTCTTTTCACTATTCTTTTCATAAGTCTGGCTAAGGGGTCTGTCACTTTTATTCTTTCAAAGAAACAGCTCCTGGGTTCATTCATCGGTTCCACTATGTTTCTGTATCATTTATTTTTGCCCTAATCTTTATTATTTCCCTTCTTCACTGGCTTTAGGCTTCATGAATTGTTCTTTCTCTAGCTCCTTTAGGTGTGAGGTTAGGTAGCATATTTGAGAGTTTTCTTGCTTCTTGAGGTAGGCCTGTATTGTTATATACTTCCCTCTTATGACAGCTTTTGCTGCATCTCAAAAGTTTTGGACCATCACGTTTTTATTATTATTTGCTTCCATGTATATTTTTTTTATTTCTTAATTTCCTGGTTGACCCATTCATTTTTTGTGGATGTTCTTTAACCTCCATGTACTTGTGGTCTATTTTCTTGTGGCTGACTTCAAGTTCCAAAGCATTACAGTCATAAAATATGCATGGTATGAACTCAATCATTCTGTACTTGTTGAGGTGTGATTTGTGACTTAGTATGTGATCTATTCTGGAGAATGTCCATGTGCACTCAATAAGAATGTGTATTCTGCTGCTTTGGGATGAAATGTTCTGAACATATCTTTAAGTCCATCTGGTCCAGTGTGTCATTCAAAGCCATGTTTCCTTGTTCATTTTGCCTAGATCCTCTGTCTGTTGCTGCAACTAGGGTGTTAAAATCCTCTACTATTATTGTATTATTATCAATGAATTCCTTTATGTTTGTTATTCATATTTGGGTGCTCCCAAATGGGAAGCATAAATATTTATAATTGTTAGGTCTTCTTGCTGGAAGACTAGGGCTTTTTTATTATGATATAGTACCTTTCTTCATCTCTTATTACAGTCTTCAGTTTACAATCTAGTTTGTCTAATGTAAGTACTGCTACTCTGGCTTTCTTTTGATGTCCATTAGCATGATAAATGGTTCTCTATCCCCTCAATTCCAACATGCTGGTGTCTTTAGGTCTAAAATAAGTCTCTGGTAGGTAGCATATAGATAGGTCTTTTTTTCCCCTATTCTAACACCCTATGTCTTTTGATTGGTGCATTTTGTCCATTTACATTCAGAGTGATTACTGATAGATATGAATTTAGTGCTTGCTCTGTCATTTCTGGAGATTTTCTGTTTCTTTCTAATCTTTGAAGATTGTGGTCTTTCTTTCCCATTCAAAAAGGCCCCTTTACTATTTCCTGCAGGGCTGGTTTAATGGTCATGAACTCCCTTAGTTTTTGTTTGTTTGGGAAACTCTTTGTCTCTCCTATGCTCAATGACAGCCTTGCTGGATAGAGTATTCTTATCTGCATATTTTTCCCATTCAACATGTCCAATATATGATGCCACTCTCTTCTGGCCTGCCAAGTTTCTGTGGAGAAATCTGCTTTTAACCTTATTTGTCTTCCCTTGTAAGTTAGGGACTTCTTTTGTCTTGCTTCTCTTAGGATTTTTTTCTTTATCTCTGTGTTTTGCAAATTTAACTACAATACATCTGGGTGTTGGCCTATTTTTGTTGATTTTGATGGGAGTTCTCTGTGCCTCCTGGATTTGGATGTCTGTTTTCTTCCCCATGTTAGCTAAGTTTTCAGCTATAATTTTCCCAAATAAACCCTCCACTCTTTTTTCCCTCTTCTTCTTCTTCTGGGACTCCTACAATATGAATGTTATTATGCTTTATGGAGTCACCATGTTCCCTAAGTCTACATTTGTGATCCAATATTTTTCGTTCCCTCTTCTTTTAAGCTTCGTTATTTCCCATAATTTTATCTTCTGTACCCCTTATTCATTCCTCTGCTTCTTCCATATTTATGGTCATTATATCCAGATAGTTTTGTAACTTGGTTATAGCATTTTTTATTATGGCTTGACTAGTTTTAAGGTCTTTTATCTCTGTGATAAGGGATTCCCTGGTATCATCTATGCTTTTCTCAAGCCCAGTGAGTAACCCTATGATTGTTGCTTTAAATTCTGGATGAGGCATTTCTATCTGTTTTGATTAGATCCCTGACCATGACCTCTTCTTGTTCTTTCTTTTGGGATGAATTCTTCCATCTTGGTATTATGTCTTCTATGTGTTAGGAAAGTCAGACTGTTCTGTTTCCTGCTCCTGAGAGTAATGGCTTTATAAAGAAGAGGTCATACACTGTCTAGGGCCTGGCATTTCAGGAAGTGTCTCTGGTGCACGCTGTATGCACTCTGCTGCTATATTATGGTGTTCTTTCCCTCAGGTCAGCCCTCTGCAGGATTTCTCCTTGCCTGCAGTGGGGAGTGTTTGGACCTTGGCCAGAGTGTGGTGGTTTTTAACTAGGTGTGCTCTGGTCTGCTTATTAAAAGAGACCTAATGCTATTTCCGCTAGAGCTGAAGCTTTGCAGAGCTCTATGGTCAGTCGACCTGGTACATGCAGCGGTTTTACACTGGCATTCTGGGGAAGGGGCCTGCTGCTCTGGTTCTCAGGCAGACTTGCTTGTGAAAAGCAGCACCTGCAGTGTGCAGCAGCTTGGGACTTGGTATAGGTTGCCTGGATTAGGTTGCCACTGCTGGCACTATGCTACTTGTTGCAGTTAGTTTATGCTGAGGAGTAGGGGAGAGAAATGGCACCAGCGCCCTCCCTTGTCCCTAGAGAGGGGAGTTCACACCCACTGCTGCCTGGGAAGTCCTCCCAGAAGAGTGAACAATCTCCCCTCATGTGTCCCAGGTGTCCTTCAGCTCACTGCCTTCACCCTGTCTGCATCCGGGCCATCTGCCTACCTGGCAGCTCAGTGCACCCATGTTCTATCCCAGGCACGCAGGCCGGGGAAGGGAGGGGAGGGAGAGAGAGAGAAAATCCCAAACAGACTCCCTACTGAGTGTGGAGCTCAGTGCAGGGCTGGATCTCATCACCCTGAGATCATGCCCTGAACAGAAATCAAGAGTTGGATGCTTAACCAACTGAGCCACCCAGGAGCCCCAGCTTTCCTACTCCTGATAAAGATTTTGTTCTAATATGAAGCCGATCTAAATTTCTACTCTAAGAGAGCTTCAAATTTTTTAAAGGTTCCCTATGTTTCAGTTAGCCTAAGTTTTAAATATTCCCCTTGAAGTCTTATAAATTCTTTGCATAATATTTAGCCAGGGAAAGGAGTGGGAAGAAAGGAAGTAAAATATAGGCAGAAGTAGTTGGTGACTGGATGGGTGCTGAGAAAGAAAAAGGTGATATTGGAGATGATACCACCAATTTTGCTAATGAAACACCTTAGTGCATTCTATCATTTCCATCTATCACTGAAGGTTGATCACCAAGCTAACTGGAGAGTTACCCCTTTTCCAGGTCTTGGTTACTTAAGTACACAAATTAAGACTGTCTGCTTTCTTTGGATTACTCAGTTGGGAATCTTTAGACCTGCTCAGTCCAAATCAACAGCCACTAGCCATGGGTGGTCTCTGACACTTGAAATGTGGCTAGAAAGACTGAAGAATTTTTATTTAAATGTAAAAGCTGAAGCAACACTAACCACAACTTTATTATTTTGGTAGCACTATACTCCACTTTAACTGGTGCATCATATAAATTATTATTAGTGCATTTAGTATTGGGGGTTACATCTTAGTTTTTTTATCTAGCTACCAAAATTTTAAATTACATACATGGCTTGCATCAGATTTCTATTGGACAGCACTGCTCTGCAACAATGGTCCTCAACTGGGAACCATTCTGTCCCCCAAGGGACATCTGTCAACATCTAGAAACATTTTCAGTTGTCACAACTAGGGAGTGCTACTGGTATCTAGTGGGTTAAAGGCCAAGGAAGATACTGAACATTCTACAACACACAAAATAACTTTGTTTTGGAAACAAAATATACCTAAATACCACCAGCACCACTACCTCAGTTCTTTTATCAGAATACAACTGAGAAAAGCACCCATTACATATGTCAAGTAGCCATTACATAAAGAAGTAATGAGGGATGACAGGATAGCTGATGTTAAGAGAAATGGCTTTTGTGGAAGAGGAAGAATTTATGATCATAGAAGAAGGCTGGTATGATTTTAAAAGGCAAAAAGAGAAGGATGAGGAATACATTCTCTTTTATTGTTAGAATAAATGAAAAAAGAAGTCAGGCTAGTCAGGACCAGAAAGTCTGCAACAATTTAGGGAAGGCAGTCTTGAGGCCTTAAGCTAAGTATACTGCAGCTCAGAAAGAGCAAATGGAATAATTACCCCTTAATATTTTGAAAGCAATTTTTTCTTTAAACATCCTAATCAAATATAGCATATAAACTATTGCAAGAATGATAAATGAGCATTATAATGTGCTTAAATAAAAATAGATTAACCATTTTTTTCATTATTAATCAGTAGTCCCAAATTAGATTAGACCAAGTCTTAAGCCAAGGCTGAAAAAGGCTTTTAGGCAGCTATTACCTTTCTGTGTCCAGTGCCTCCTCATTTTTCATCCATCTAATGGCTGGAGTAGGAAGTCCTGAAGCAACACATGGCAACACCGCATTCTGACCCATGACTCTGACTAAGGAAGAAGGTTGTTTCAAAAATACCAAGTTTGAAGTGAATTCAGGATCTAAAAAATTAAAAAATGAAATACAATAATTAAGAAAGCATTTTACTATTTTAATGACAAGGAATGGCAAATTCCTGTTCAGTCTGTGTGGCTTTGTTATTTTATTTTAAATAGACTCTATCCCCAATGTGGGGCTTGAACTCATGACCCCAAGATGAAGAGTTGCATGCTTTACCAGCTGAGCCAGCCAGGCGCCCTATGTGGTTTTACGTAACAAAATATTTTAAGCAAAAGTGACACAGGAGAAGTCCATTTAAATTAGCAAACATTTCAGGGTGCCTGGGTGGCTCAGTTGGTTAAGCACCTAACTCTTGATTTTGGCTCAGGTCATGATCTCAGGGTCATGAGATCGAGCCCTGCTCTGGGCTCCGTGCTCAGCAGTGAGTCTGCTTGAGATTCTCTCTCTCCTCCCTCTGCCCCCTCCAAAATAAATAAAGCTTAAATAATAAATTAGCAAACATTTCCTTAATCACTTAAATGTGTAAAGCACTGTGCGAGGCTCTCTGGGGACCTTAAAGAGGAGAAGTTGTAGCTCCTAACTTCAAGGTGTTTACTGGTCAACTGAGGGATATTTAACAAAAATCCCCTTCACATTAAAAACACTGAATGAAGTAAATGTTTCATGAGTGGTACAAAGACAGAAAAGCCTGTGCAAGCTCAGGACCCCTAACAGCACCCTCTCCATTCCCAGGGATTTCATAAGAGGTTTCCTTTACATCTCTACATCTGTGTGTTACTTCTGAAAATCTTTCTGAGTTTCATCTCTAACTCAGTCTGTCAATCCCTTGATTTTTATAATGGTACAACTATTAGGCCGCCACTGTTTGTGTTTACTTTATATAGTGGCTTTCTCTTTTGGACATCTGAAAAGGCCACACTCTAACGGCTAGAAGACAGGGTTCTCTACTCGATGGAGCAGTATTTCCAGTGTTCAGTTCTGAGGGGAAAACACTGTTTTCAGGTAAAGAGAAAGGACTCTTGTCCCCATATTCTCGAGAAAAGAAGTTCTACAGCCATGGTTAACAACCACCATGCCTGGCTTTAAACTTGTGTAACTAATCGATGACAGTTCTGTAGCCATGGTAACAAGAAAACACTGTCTAATGGATAAGTGACAGTTTGCTTCAGTGAACAAGCCTTTGAAAGCCAGCCAATGAGTGACAGCCTCAGGCTTTAAAAGTCAGTCATTCAGCAGTGGAATCACTTGCTTCTATAGCTGACATTAACCTGCTCTCACCTCTGAAACCAACCATAAAACACGCTTCCATGACTGACAATCAACCCACTCTTGCCCCTTATCCAACACACAAAAAAATAATGTCCTCCCCAAAATTCTATATGTGATCAGCAGTTTGCATTAAGACGACGATGCTTAACAACTATGGTTTCCCCTCACTGAAGTAAATAAAACATTCAGTATTTTGGTTTTGTTTCAGATACTGAGTGGTGGTTCATCCTCTGACACTGAAAATCTTGTTTCCTTGGATCTGGTTTTGAGGATTTGCTTGAATGGTACCCCAGGTACAGAGAAGAAATAGGACCTCTACCATGTAACAGCAAGTCAGGAAGTAGACTGGGGGATGCTGCAATACGGCAATAGTTTTCTTTTTTTCCCATTGGGATTTAGCTAAATTTAATCATATTTTAATAGAAACAAATAAATTTGAACAAATATTTGCTGGCTTCTATGTGCCAGTTACCATTTTTGGCGGCAGACAAAATTCCCTACCATTGTTGACCTTATATACTACTGGGGAGAGAGACAAGAAATAAAAGACATTGTATGTCAGACAATGGATATGCTCTGAAATAAAATTAAGGGGGAAAGAGGAAAGTACCAGGACAGACATGGAAGACTGTTGTTTTAAACAGTGAGCAAGGAAGGCTTAACAATGGTGTGATATTTGAGAAGAGAAATAAGACAGTTGTGTCAGGCAGGTATCTGAGGGAAGAGGATTCCAGGCAGAGCAAAAGGCAAGTAGAAAGACCTCAAAGCAAAAGAATGTCTGGAGTGTTCTAGAAATATAAGGTGGCCACAATCACAGAGGGAGAGAAGAGTACCAGATGGAAGAAGAGAGATGGGGAGGAAAGTGGCATTAAGATTACACAAAGCCTTACAGGCCAAGGACTTTAATGTTTACTCTAGGATGAGAAATGATCAGGTTTTGAGTAAAGATGTAACCTGATCTAATATACATTTTATTTTACAATCTAATATGCATTTTAAAAAATAATTGTGGCTGTCGAGCTGAAAATACACAGGGACAGGAATGACAAAGGCATGGATGATGATGACAAAGAAAGAAACTGCATTAAAAAAAAAAAATCAGTTCAAAGCCCAACAGTAACACCCTCAGGCATTGCTGCTCACAACGCTGGGCTCACCTTGCAAGCCAATCCACAGACTAAAAATTAGCCTATGAAGTAGTTGTATATAAAAAAATTTGCCTAAACAATGTAAAGATGGCCCCATTATATTCATAAACTCAGGTCTGAAGGAAGAAATGTGCAATCAGTCACCCAGAGGGAACGGAAAGCTGAAAGGCCAGGAGACAGCAAGAGGCTAACAGGACTGTGATGAGCAACATGTGAGAGGAAGTTATGAGTAAGCAGAAGTTACAAATCTGAGAAAAGACACATGGAACAGAGGAGGAGAGCCAGCAGGGGCAGAAAGAGTGAGAACCCACAAAGAGAGGGAGGAAGGGGCTGAGTTTACATTAAAATGGGGGAGTGCTATAAAGATCCAAGAACTCTTGCTTACCAGTGTCTCCAGAGCTGCTGTATTAGTTACGACTCCGCCCATCCCCTGTACAAACTAGCCCAAGTGAGTCCCAGATTCTGACAAGAGATCTAACTATATGAAGTATCCCATTACAGGGAAGGAGCAGATAGAGGCTAGATAAAAGACACAGACCTAGTGTGTCTTTGGCCAAGAAGAATACCATAGATATTAAATACATTTTATCACTTGATAAATTTCTACTAATGTATTCTCTTAAGAGTGAATCCTTCTGGGGCAGCTGGGTGGCTCAGTCATTAAGAATCTGCCTTTGGCTTGGGTCACGATCCCGGGTCCTGGAATTGGAATCCCTGCTCAGGAGGGAAGCCTGCTTCTCCCTCTCCTACTCTCCCTGCTTGTGTTCCCTCTCTCGCTGTCTCTCTCTCTGTCAAATAAATAATTAAAATCTTAAAAAAAAAAAAAAAAGTGAATCTTTCTGGCATGTTTTCTTCTTTTCTCTGCCTATAAGAAGCTGAGACTCCTTATGCTGACATTAATTTGTCACACCACATATTTAACGGTGTTTATTAAAAAAGATAATTCTAAGAGAATAATTTTTAGCCACTAATAAACATGAAACCACAAGTCCTGATAATAAATTAATACCTGGAAGAACTTTCAATTCAGCTTCATCGCTATACTTTGGTGGCCCACCACTTTCAACTATACAGCGATAAAGTCCCCCATCTCCTTCAGTAGCGTTGCTGATAACCAGTGTTCCACTTGGAAGTTTGATAACTCTATCATCCAGAAGAAGAGGCTGTCTGTTCTGTTCCCACCTCACAAATGGGACCAAATCTACATTAACTTCACAATTCAGAATTGCACTGTTCCCAGCATAAACTGAAGAAGGTTCTGGTTGGCTGGCAAATCTTGGAAGACCTGGACAATAAAGGAAAAGAAGAAACAAAATGTAGTTAAATATTACTTTAAAATGTAGTCACGGGAACCAGGAGCAAGTCAGCCCATGTGGTCGTATGTACAGTCAAGAAGAAGGTCCATAGGTCAGGAAACTGGCTACAACAGGGATACAGGTCAAGTAAGTAAATGTACTAGGGAAAATTGGAGTCACATTCCTCATAGTTGGAGAAACAAGGTACAAATATGGAAAAGCAGAAGGGTAGAATAAATCCCATGATATTGGTAGAATTGAAGCATCAGCATAAACTTACAGTGTTATATAATTACACAGATATAGTTAAACACATATAAAGATATAAATACATACGTGTAAAATATATATATACATTTCATACACAGTCATTACATACATATATACATATACATATATATGTATAAATCTGGGTCTGTCCAGAGGGAGTCCAAAATCAATGCCATTTGCAATATGGACATATCAAAAGGACACAGAAGTCAGACTGAAGGGAGTTTCCTCTGGCTAAATCTGGGATAATGATAACTGATGCAGAAAAGAATGAATGGATTCTAAACTAACTGGTGAAAGTTGGATGAGGAATAGGATATATAGTGTCTCAAATTAGCTCTTCCCAAAATACTTATTACTAATTAGTAAAAGTACAAAATGTTTAACTTTACAGTGGAGAAACATAGCACAAACCATTAACAAGGTAATAAAGATTAACATCACTAGTAAATAAAACATCATACACTTCCTGATATGACGCACTAAGAACACAGCATCACTTACTTCTATGATATTCCTTCCCAAAATAAGAAACCTGAATCTATTCATAGGGGAAAACTGGAAAACACAAAATGAGACAAGGATAAACTGAAGAATAGTTTGAGACCAAAAGAGCCTAAACTACTAAATACAACACGTAATCCTGGACCAGAAAGGAGTGGGAGAGGGGCAAGTTTCTGCTTTTGTTTTTTGCTATTAAGAACTTTATTGAGACAACCAGTAAAATCAGAATGGTATCTATGGTAGTAGTGTATTAAGGCTAATTTCCTAAAATTGATGGATTGTTATTTAAGAGAGTATCTTTGTTTTTAGGAAATATACACGGAAATATTTAGGTGAGGGTAATGCCTCCAACTTACCCATAATAATTCAGAAAAAAACAGATTTGGGTATGTGCATATTGTGGGAGATTATTAAGGCAGAGTAAAATGTTAACAAATGGGTAATCTGGGTGAAGAATATATGGGATTTCTTGGTTTTATTCTTGCAATAATTATATGAGTTTGAAATTATTTCAAAATAAAATGTTAACAAAAATGTAGATACCACAGAATGTAGTGGTTAAGAGCCTAAGTTCTGGAGTCACATAACCTGAATGTGAATCCCAACTCCACCACTTCATGGCTGTGTGACATCAGCAAGGTACTTAACCTCGAAGCCTCAGTTTCTCCATCAGTAAAATGAGAACAATAAGAGGACTCATAGGGTGTTAAAAAGGTTAATATTTAACATAAATACTTCATAGATAGCATACTGCCTGGCATATAAAAACTCAAATAGTAGGTGTGCCTGGGTGGCACAATTGGGTAAGCATCTGACTCTTGGTTTTGGCTGAGGTCATGATCTCAGGGTCTTGGGATAAAGCCCCACATGTGGGTCCACACTCAGTGCAGAGTTGGCCTGAGATTCTCTCTCCCTCTCTGCCCCTCCTGCTCAGCTCTCTCTCTCTCCCTTTCTCTCTCTCTCCCTCTCTCTCCCCCTCCCTCCCTCTCTAAAATAAGTAAATAAATCTGGAAAAAATACTCAAATAGTAGCTGCTATTATTATTAAGAGTAACATCTAAAAAGTGACTCTGAGATGTGAAAAACACAACAAAATGTTTCTTTAAAGAACAAACATAGTAAATGATAAGAAACAGTTCCAGGTTTTGTAGTTTTATGATGGATGGTGAATTAGTCCATATGGAAACAAGACACAAGTTGTCTAGCCTTCTTACACATTTTTTTTAATTTTTTATATCAAGGGGATTTTTGAAGGAAAGAAAAATAAAATTAGCCATATATCTATTTTATGGAAACCAAAAAATTAGAAGAATGGAACTAACAAAGATAAACAGAGAAACTAGTAAAGTGGGAAAAGGAAGCTGAAATAAAACCAAGAGCTAATTCTCTTTTTAAAAAGTCAAATATTCTCCCCTCCTGAGGTCTCATGAAAATGAATAATTTTAAAAAAATATAAGCTACGACAACAAATGTGGCATGGGCAGACAAGAGATTTCTCAAAGTTTCTGACCAGGGAAAGCAGATGGAGGAACCAGTACTGATACATCACGGCAGAGACGGCTACAGCGTCCTGCCCTCACAAGGAGGAGGCCAGTCTGTCTTGCTGCTTCCACAGAACCGCAGGAGAAAGGAAAGGGAGTAGGAGCGAGACACGGGCCTGATAAAGACGAGATTAACAATGTCTGTATTCAGACCACCAAATTCCTCCACCGTTAGGCACAAAACACTCAGTCAGGCTCCTGCCTAGGCGGTTAAACAAAAATTTCTGCTGTGGAGAAATGAGTGCAGGGAAGACAACTTCTCCTATTTAATTTTATGAGCTACTACCTACTTTGTGTTCTTTAAAAAATTCCCCTTCTTACTTGATTGGCCAGAATCAGTTTCTATTGCTTACAACCAAAGAACACTAACAAATGTTCTTTTAGAATGGCAATTTGGCAGTATCTTCTTGAAAAAATATTAGTTTTATTGAGATATAATTTATATACCATAAAGTTTATCATTGAAAGTCCACAATTCAACAGTTTTTAGTACATACACAAAGTCGTGCGACCATCACCATAATCTAATTGGAGAACATTTTCATCAGCCTCCAAAGAAACTGTGTACTCACTGGCAGTCATTCTCCATTCCCTGGATTCACCAGCCCAACCCCCTGTGCCCTTACCTTCCCTCCCCCATCCTTACCCCTAGAAAACTATGAATCTACTTCTTGGCTCCCTATGTTCGCTGCTTCTGGACATTTGTTACATACAAAGTCATACAATACGTGGCTTCTTTCACGTAGCATCATGTTTTTCAGGATTATTCACATTGCAGTACGTATCAGAATTTCATTCCTCTTTCTTGCTGAATAACATTCCATGTATGAATAGACCACATTTTGGTGAGCCAATCATCACTTGATAGATTGTTTCCACTTTTTGGCTATTATGGATAATGCTGCTGTAACCATTCATGTACAAACTGTTGTACAGACCTATCTTTTCATTTCTCTGGGGTTGATACCTAGAAATGGAATTGCTCAGTCATAAGGTAACTCCATGGTTAAAATTTTGAGGAGCAGCCAAACAGATCAGTGCTCTTTTTGAAATACACACACAAGTATATTCTATGATCTAACAACTAATACAAATACTAATTCTGATAATCTTTTCTATAGAGATTTATAAAAGACTGTTCACTATACTACTGTCTTTAACATAAGACAATTTTTATTCATGTAACTGTTCATCAAAAAGGGGATCTTTGGATAAATCACAGTATATCTGTGATATATACCAATATTCAATGGATACTATGCAACTATTAAAATAACTTTTATTCATCTCTTAGCTCAGATCTTATTTCCTCCTGATGATACTCAGGCCATGAGTGAGTTAAATAACTCTCCTACAGCCAAAGAATTGACTACATTGTATTAAAATTGCTGCTTACTATGACATTAGACCTAAAATGCTTCCTGAAGGATATAAAAGTTAAAAAGAAGGATGGACAAACCCAGCAGAGTAGAAAGAGAGGAAAAAGTAAAGGACAGGAGTAACAGGCAGTGGGGAAGCCATGAGCAAAGGCCAGAGACAGAGAATAAAAGGGATTTGAAAATATTCAGTACGGGCAGAGTTTAAAATGTGGTGAAGGTGGTCCTGCTGCTGCTGATGGAAGAGGGCAGGGACAGAGGTAAGGCGGAATGTTAAGAAATTAAGCTAGAGAGGGGTGCCTGGGTGGCTCAGTTGGTTAAGCACCCAACTCTTGATTTCAGCTCAGATCATGATGTCAGGATCCTGGGATACAGCCCCACATCAGGCTCCGTGCTGAGCTGGGAATCTGCTTGAGATTCTCTCCCTCACCCTCTGCCCTTCCCCACTGCCCCCAAAATAAATAAATAAATCTTTAAAAAGGGAGAGGGAGAGGGAAGGAGGGAGGGAAGGGAGGGAGTGGAGGGATGGGAGGGAGGGATGGAGGAAGTCAGGAACCTGGAGAAGTGGAGGCCAGCTCATGGAAAGACCTAGAGGCCTGTTCAAGAGTTTAGACATCCACTTGATGTTGTCACTGAGGAGCTACTGAAGGGTGAGGAGAGAGCCTGACCACTGGACTGGAAGACGGAAAGAACGAGGCAGCAGACAGTGACAGGCTGTGTGTGGTGAGGGATGGTGAGGACAAGCCTCAGGATCAGGTACACAGGAGCTAGGAAGCAGAATTCACTGAATTTGGTGATTGGCTGTGGAAGACCGCTGAAAGGAAGGAGTTATGATTAAAGCGAAGCTTAAGAACGTAAATGATAAACAGCTTACCTAAGTGACACTGTAGGGGCAGTCACAATGCTAACTTATTTGTCAGCATGTTGGAGAAAGCCTAGCAAGCAGATTAGAGGAAGAAAGGAAGGGAGGGAGGGAAAGGAAAAAAGGAAGGAAAGAAGGAAAAGAAGAAAGGGGGAAAAAAAGAGGAAAGGCTAATTACCAAAAGAAGTGACTTTTTTCCCCTTTTCTTTTTCCATCCTCAGTCTGTGATTATGGAATAATTACAGTAGCTCCACATCACACTCAAATTCAGCTTTAAGTATCTGGTTCCAAAAAGAAAAAAAGCCGTCATACTCTGAATAAATGAGCAAATATAGCCTGGACTGAGTGGGAAATGGGGAACTATCACCTACAGTGGAAATGAGATGGGAAACTACTGTTACTCATGTTCTTTTTTACACGTTAGCATTTTACCAAGATGAATATAAATAAAAGACTTAAACATAAGACAATTTTTGTACAATGTGACCCTTAATAACTACTTCATCCAGTAATCAAGTAAAGAAACACTGACCTGAGGAATACCAGTATCTGCTACGAGGCAGGTATGACTTATTCAGCTTACACTTCCATTATTCTTAAAAGAAGAATGCTCTAAAAAGGGAGTGAATGTTTGTCTCTTTACAACTTTCTGCTCTTCACCTAAACCACATCCTACAGGTTTTTAAATAATTAATCCAACTAAATGTCATTTCCTTGGTTGGGGCATAAAGGAACCAAGATTCTGGTGATACTGCAAGTTTTACAAAGCCATACTCAGTGGTTATGCTGGGGAGGATAAAAGTTAGCAATCAAAGGGAATCAATTTTCCTATACAACTTCCTCTGTCATTTCCAAGTTAAAAAGAAGAACAGAACAGATTTAATACTTCTGATTGCAACTATAAGCCATCTAAATGACAGAAAGAGGAAAAGTGCTACAGTTTATTCCCTACGGCACTAAGCAAGTCTTAGCATAATGCCATGTACCTAGCAGATGCTCAACTGGTACTTGTTAAACTAGCGCATTTCTTGTTACCAGTTAAATGAAAACTCTAGCATAACAATGCTTTTTATCAAGATACACCTTTTATAAAAATTTAAAAATACAAGTAAATTTCTTTTAAAAAAACTTACCTGCTACTGTGAGCTTGGCTGTTCTGCTAACAATAGTTCCAAGACTCTCAACAGTGGCCACACACTGATAATAACCTTCATCAGGTTTATTGTGTTTGGAATGCACCACATTACTGATAAATAAAGACCCATCTGAGAGAAGCTGGCGTCGGTCATCTGATACTAAGTTTAAAAAAGTTCCGTCTTTTTTCCATTCAATTTTTGGAGAAGGTTCAGAATATGCTGAACAGTTCAATATAACAGAAGACCCTCTAACTGAGAGTGTATCCACTGGTTCCACCAGAAAGTAAAATGGAGTGAATGTTCGAACACTGGATCCTACAAAAATAATAAAAAGAACAAAGTTAAGCAAAGCTTTCTTCTTCTGTTTGTGTCAGAAAATATAATTTGTATAAAAGTTGTTGTTAAATAATTACGCTGTTTGGATATGATGCATAATAAGTCATTTCACTCTGAGTATCTAATATATAAAATTTCTTTTATTAGGAAATCAAAATATGACCCATTTATTTATTTACTTACTTATTTTTTAGAGCTTTGCATGCATTATTTTATTCAATCCTTAGACCAACTATTACTTCAACTTAATAAATTAGGAGTTTTACAGATGATTGATAACATGTTCACATTCCTAGAGCTGATAAATGGAATTGTACAATGCACTTTTTCACCATCTAGTGTAAAATCAACCACATTTTTTGAATATGGTAACCCCAATCCTGACACAGTTTTCTTTTTCTTTAATTATTGTTGAGCTGAGAAAAGCTAACATCTTCTCTATCATATATTTCCACCTTTATGTTATTCCCCATTCTGGAAGGATACCTACCTCCCCCCAACTTCCTCTGCTAACCTATTTGAATACACACAGGAACAGCTCCTCATTATTCTTTCCTAAGAATTTAGTTGTTCTCAAGTAAACTAAATGACATTAATTTCCTTCTACTTTTAACTTTTATGGAATAGCATTCAATATTGAATTTCATTCATTCAATCATTCACCTATCTATTCATCTAGTTAAGAAATAACTAAGTGAAAATATGACCCATTTAAAAGAAGAGGAAAAAAAGACTCTGCCAGGTGAGATAACCCAACCTTGTTAGATTACATGAATATCTAATATGTTTTATTTCAAACCCTACAATGGTATTATAAATATTCAAAGTGAAATTTTCTATGAAACATAAAGGAAGCACAAAACTGAAATGATTCTTTGTTGTTAATAAGGTATGTTTACTGGTTGCTATTTGTTTCATAAATTCACCATAAATACACTTTGTCTATTTTTCTAGTGGATTACTCATCCTATTGATCTAGCAATCTTTGGACACAGCTATCATGTTTTGCAAATATTCCTTTTTCCACTTTGACTTCATTTTTACTATAAGAAAACAAATTTTAACCTCATAAAATTAAATCTATTATACTTAAAAAGACTTTTATTCCAAGATTATAAAAAAATTTCAGCTTTGTTTTGTGCGAGTACTTACATGATTTCTCAGTTTCTACATTTAATCTTCATCTATAACTCATTTTTTAAGTAGGGAGCTCACAACCCTGAGATCAAGACCTGAACTGAGATCAAGAGTTGGAGGCTTAACCAACTGAGACACCCAGGTGCCCCTAGAATTCATTTTGATGTGAAGAGCACAGGAGGGATCAATTTAATTTTTCCAAGTCCTTGGCCAGTTCCTTGAACATGAGAAGAACATAATTTGTAATTTCTCTCTCTGTGTCAAATAAATAAATAGAATCTTTAAAAAAAAATAAAAAAAAATAAAAAAAAAAAGAACATAATTTAAAAAATTTGCTATAGAAACCTCCATACTCTTTTCCAGAGTGGCTGTACCAGCTTGCATTCCCACCAACCGTGTAAAAGGGCTCCCTTTTCTCCACATCCTCGCCAACATTTATTGTTTCCTGTCTTGTTAATTTTTGCCATTCTAACTGGCATAAGGTGGTATTTTATTGTGGTTTTGATTTGTATTTCCCTGATGGCTAAAAACAGAGCTACCCTATGACCCAACAATTGCACTGCTAGGTATTTACCCCAAAGATAAAGACATAGTGAAAAGAAGGGGCCCCTGCACCCCAATGTTCACAGCAACGATGTCCACAACAGCCAAACTGTTGGAAAGAGCCGAGATGTCCTTCAACAGATGAAAGGATAAAGAAGATGTGGTTCCTATTTACAATGGAACATTACTCATCCATCAGAAAGAATGAATACCCACCATTTGCATTGACAAGGATGAAACTGGAGGGGATTATGCTAAGTGAAATAAGTCAAGCACAGAAAGACAATTATCATATGGTTTTACTCATATGTGGAACATAAGGAATAGCACAGAAGACCATAGGGGAAGGGTGGGAAAACTGCATGGGAAGAAATCAGAGAGGGAGACAAACCATGAGAGACTCTGGACTCCAGGAAACAAACTGAGGGTTACAAAATGGAGTGGGTGGAGGGATGGGGTAACCAGGTGATGGGTATTAAGGAGGGCAAGTGATGTGATGAGCACTGGGTGTTATATGCAACTAATGAATCGTTGAACACTACATCAAAAACTAATGATGTACTATATGTTGCCTAACTGAACATAATAAAAAAGATTTCTATAAATCTTATATTCTCAGCCAGAGGCAACTTTCCAACTTAAAGCTTTACCTCTTTTCTTTAAGAAGAGTATTGACCAACTCCCTTGTAATCGGACTATAATTAGTTCTAATCAGATTCCTTCATGTGAACAATTAGGGAGGCTTAGTTCAATAGATGAAACCAAGTCTGTTTTCAAAATACATCTACACACCCCTTACCTATGATTTATTTACACTGTGAATTTAAGAATGACACTAGTTCTTTACTACATAATGAAAGAGTGGTTCTAAATAAATATGAAACACACTGGCAGGGGGAAGGGACTAATATTCAGTTGTTTTAAGATTTTAAGATTTTTTTAAGATTTTTTTTCATTTATTTTTTTTAAGATTTTATTTATTTACATGACAGAGAGAGAGATTACAAGTAGGCAGAGAGGCAGGCAGAGACAGAGGAGGAAGCAGGCTCCCTGCTGAGCAAAGAGCCCGATGCGGGACTCGATCCCAGGACCCTGAGATCATGACCTGAGCAGAAAGGCAGAGGCTTTAACCCACTGAGCCACCCAGGTGCCCTGTTTTAAATTTTTCTAACAATGAGAATCAAATTCCAAACAGACTAATCTTCCTTTCCCATACACCACGAGGTGGGTTTCATCCCTATTTGATGATTATGAAATTGATTCTTCGAGTCTTAAAACTAGAATGAGCTTAGGAATTTTTCTGAAGTAACCTGAAGTGATTTACTTATTACTGTAAAAAATGTTACACTGATACTATAGTCAAATAAAAATATCAACTCCAGGGTAATACAAAATGATAGCTAAACTAAGAGAAATTATTTTTATACCATTCCTGCGTAACATTAAATCTTTACTATACCACCCAAATTAAACAATTCAGGAACTTAAGAGATAAATGCATTAGACTGGCAGTCAAAATATGCAAATTATCAATTTAAAATAATTATTAATAAACAAATTTCATTTTAAAATTTGGACAGCTTTTGTCATTTAAAAAATAAGTACATAACTGTCAATGTTTCACAACTTAATATTCTATCTTGCTTTTGATTTTCTTCCTTTTTTTAAGATTTTATTTGAGAGAGAGAGAGAGAGAGAGAGAGAACAACCCAGGGGAAAAGCAGAGGGAGAGGAAGAAGCAGACTCCCCACTGAGCAGGAAGCCCCATGTCAGGCCCCATCCCAGGACCTTGGGATCACGACCCAAGCCATGATTAAGGAAAATGCTTAACCAACCAAGCCACCCAGGCACTCCTGACTTTCTTTCATTTTAAAAGTCCATATCAAAGAAGTTGAACAAGAGCATATGCCTACAAAAAAATTTTTTAATTATAGGAAAGTTTACAAATGCCTCTGAAAATCAAGGCCCTTCAAAACTTTACCACGAATATGCACTCTACATTACTTAGAATACAGCATTACTTAAATATTTATGTATATCATCTTTGTATTTTATTCCCTCAGTAAACACACAGTGACCTAAGGTACAGTTAAGTTCCTTCATTTAAAATCCCTCAAAGAACAAGAATCAGCATAAACTAAAAACTAGGGGACTAAACCCCAAAGACATTAGGTATCTAAATTATCATAAAATTTTAAATGTTTTATATGTTAAACTATGTTTAATATGTTAAGATATGGTTATTTTATTAAACAATTTAAATTTTAAAAGATAAAATAAAATAAAATCCCTCAAAGGCTTGCCACTGTCTTTTACAAACTAAATAAACTTCCTAACTGGACTTCCACGTCACTGTGTGATCTGGCCTCTGCCTACTCTCCAGCCTTCCCCCAGCATCACTCTCCCCTCACCTTCTAAGGTTTGCTGAACCCCTGTCACCCTCCACAGCTCCTGCCTTCTTCACACACGCTGTTCCCACCACCATCCCTCTCCAACTGACTCCCAGTCTTCATTTAAGCTCAGCTTAAATACAACTTTCTCAGAAAGGCTGTCTGTCCCTGTGCCCAGACAAGATGAGTCCCACCTTGTTACAAGCCGGCATGGCACACAGTACCTACACAGCACTTCAAATGTTCTTAATCTTTAAATATTTGTAATAACTTGTTTGTTAGGGCACAGAAGTTCTCAAAATTTCTTGGCTCCTGGTACCCTTATTTTTTAAATTTTTTCGCAAACTCCCTAGGCTAAAAGAAATACCTAACAGTTTTGTTTATCTAATATAGTTAGGTTCAAATAAATGAATTATTTATGTCCTAATAAATTAGTATCCTACTGAAAAACTAATACAAGAAAATTGAAAAATATTTTAACTTTTAAACAACTACCACTAATTATTATGGGATGTGTGTACCGATTGGACACTGCATGAGTTCTCAAACCTTGAAATCAAATTGGATACTGCCATCCTCATTTCCTGTTCCACACTGATTTTTGCATGGTACTTCATTTTTATCCCAGCAACCACCAAAACCCAATTTCATAAACATCACAGCACTGAAATGAAGATAGTACAATCAAATGTTGAAACTATAAACTACCTTCACCTAGAAGTTTGTACAGTGTCCAATAGATGTCACTTCATTTCCTTAGAAAGCTTAAAATACCCCTGGGAGTTGTGTGGAGATGGCTTGGGGTATCTTGGGATATAGTCTGGGAATAGATGGTATTAATCTTCAGATGATACAACCAGACAATCTAAGAACTTCCACTCCTTGAAGTATCAATGAGACCACAGGTTCCATTCCAATACTAGCCAATTAGTATCACTCTCTTCTACAATAAAACAGATGATTGTAAGTTTTGATGAGTCCTTAAAAAATTATATAGAAGAGCAAAGAAAGCCAAGAAGAGCCAAAATAATTTAGAATAATAAAATAAAGGGACTGCACTCATTAGTTTTCAGTATTTATTAAGCCAGTATGGCTCTGGAGCAGGGATAAACAGCTCCATAAGCTAGAGAGCCACAAAACAGAGCTTTATATATGTATTTGGAAACTTAATATGCAATAGAGAATGCATTTTATATCAACTGTAGAAAAGGAGAAACTACTCAATAAATGTTTCTGGGACAACTGGTTATCCTAGAGGGAAAAAACAAGAAGCCTACTGACAACAGGTAGTAACAGTAAACACTTAACATTTTTCCAGGTATCAGAGACTGCTCTAAACATTCTCTATATACTAACTACTCATTTAATCTCCACTACTACCTTATGATAGGTACTATTATGATTCTCATTTTACAAGAGAAAATTAAAGCACAGAAATGTTAAATACCTTGTCCCAGGTCACACAGGTAGGAAGTAACAGAACCAGAATCTGTGATCTTAACCACACTACACTACAATGCCACTCATATACATATAGAAAAATACATTCCAGATCTACAAAAACAAAACAAAACAAACACTACGTAAAAGAATTTTAGGGGGTGCCAGGGTGGTTCAGCTGGTTAAGCATCTGCATTCAGCTCAGGTCATGATCCCAGGGTCCTGGGATGGAGACCCACATCAGCAGGGAGTCTGCTTCTGCCTCTCCCTCTGTCCCTCCACTCTCACTTGTACTGTTTTTTCTCTCTCACTCTCGCTCTCCATCTCTCTCAGATAGATGGACAGACAGACAGACAGATAGATCAATCTTTTAAAAAATATTTTAGGAAAATACAAGGATAACCCTGGAGTCAGGTAACCTTTTAAATCAAAATAGAGAACTTCAAAGTTAAAAAAGATAGATACATTTCACTTCATTCTATTTAAATTTTTAAAACTTTTAAGGCAAAAATATCATAACAAAGCAAAATATGACAAGACTGGGAGGAAACATATTACACACAACAAAGAATTTTAAAAGTCACATCACTCAATAGAAAAAATGGATAAGTCTGTGTTCCAATAAAACTTTATTTATAAAAACAAGCAGCAGGATGCATTTGATCCATTGACTATGGTTTACTGACCCCTGCCTTAGAATATTTAGCCTGGAAAAAATAAGTGAGTCACATTTCACCTGACCTTGAATGAACTCTGAGAAAAATGAACAATGCAGACAGGTATAAATAATAAAATGTCATGTGCATGATGTGCACTGAGAAAGTAGAAAAGTGTACCAGGTTGTTACCATTGATTTAGTGGGAGGAGAGGGAGGAGATGGGTAGATAAAAATCTTCAAGCACATAGAAAATAATTTAATAAAAATCAACTTGTGTATATAATCCCCTTTATAAAATATTATACATGTTTGTGGTAGGTGTGGGTATATGTGTGAATACCTAAAGGTGTACGTTTTTTAAATACTAATAATTAAAATGTAGATTATCTCAGGGTGGTAAGATTTCAGTTGACTTTTAATTTTTTCTTTCACCTTTGCTATTGTGTGAGTATTTTACATGAAACACAATATTGTTCAAGCAGAAATAAAGCTATTCTCAGATATAGTCTGCACAGGAGAGGGACAATATGAAAAGTCTGGGGTATATTCACATGTCAACATTCAAAAATTGTTAAAATATATATCCTGTTAAATAAAAAATACTCAAGTTCTAAATGCATATAGTATGACCCCACTTACATGAAAACATATATACATGACGTGTGTGTGTATGCATATGTAAATAATGCAGGGAAGGGGTGCCTGGGTGGCTCAGTAGGTTAAGTCTGACCCTTGATTTCAAGGTGACCCTGGATCTTGGGGTGTGGGATCAAGCCCCTCATTGGGCTCCGAGCTCAGCAGGGAATATGCTTGAGATTCTCTCCCTCTTACTCTGCCTCCCCTCCCCCCTCATACACATGCTCTCTAAAATAAATAATCATCATACAAAACATCAAAAACTAATGATGTACTATATGTTGGCTAACTGAAGATAATAAAAAAAAATAAAAGGGTCATGATAAAAGTTTTAAAATTGAAAAAAATTAAAAACAAACAAATAAATAAAATCTTAAAAAATAATAATAATGTAGGGAATGGGCTAAAAGAATAAACACTGAACAGTTTGACAGTGTTTTTTCCCCACTGGAAGTAGTGGGATACAGCTACTGATGGAGAGCATACAGGGGGAAGGCTTTTTACTCCACAGATTTCTGCACTGGTTACTTCTTAAACTATGAACAACTGCTTATGCATTCTTCTTATCATCATTTTCTGTTTTAGTAACAACGTAACTTTTTGTTATTGGTAGTAAATAATCCTTTCTTGGGAAGAGAAGATTTTTTTAAAAAAAGATATATCATCATTTCTTTATTTTATTAATTTTTATTTAAATTTAATTAGTTAACTTACAGTGCAATATTGGTTTCAGGAGAATTCAGTGATTCATTGCTTACAACACCCAGTGCTCAGATCTATCACCACTTCTTTAACCATTTTTCGTTTGTCACAGTAGAGAATTATCAGACTTTGTATAAAATCTCCTTGGCTGAATTTATATAAAAACTGGCCTATACTTCCCACCAGGGTCCTAATTCCCTATCCATTTAAATTTGCTTAATTTTAGTTTACTATGACCAGAGTCATGATACACATTATTCTGAAACAGGCTTAATGATCCTGTGTAATCTCTTCTACATTCCCTGGTCTCTGCAAATTTCTCACTTTTTAATGGAATAGCTCTCACTTCTTGATAGACTATTCCTCACTTTCTGATAAAATACTTCACACTTCTTGATAGAATTCCATCTTATGAAAGGAAAATATCCACAGGAAACTTATCTCAGTTGTAATTCCCACACCCCCAACTATCAACAAATCATACCACTCACTGCACATCAACATGGCCAATAATTCTAAATTTTATCAAGCCCAGAGTTAAAAAATAACATATAGTATTTGAATACTGGCAGAAATCAAATGAAATCTGTCTTACTGCCCACAGAGCTTCAAAGTTTGACAGCATCAGAAATGCAGGACAGAAAGATAAGCAAGCCTTTTTTCATACCTATAAATATAAGCATTCTGTGTATGTTATTCATCCTATAAAAATTATGTCTTCATTATAAACTAAGACACTAATGCCAGAGGACTTCATACCTCATCTACTCCTTAACAACTTTACTTTTGACTACCCTACCCTAACCAGTCAGTCTGTAAATCCTACATTTCATCCTTCCTGAGCCTGTGGTGTCAACTCGCCATATAGCTTTGTCTCTCTTGCTTCAAGTTCTCAATTTAAAATCAGAAAGTCTAAAAATTAGAAAGTTAAAATAATACTCAATTCAAACACTCAAAAAGACAATATATTCACATTCCTGATTAAGAACAAGCAATACTTAAGAGTTAAATGTTTTGGGTTATGGACATTGGGGAGGGTTTGTGCTTTGGTGAATGCTGTGAAAGATGTAAGCCTGATGATTCACAGACCTGTACCCCTGGGGCAAAGAATAAAAAATAAAAAATTAAAATTAAAAAAAAATAGTTAAATGTTTTCCACCCTCTTTTGCTGCATAACAATTAGGGCTCCCAGCTCCGGAGCTCAGCGCCTCTCTGCCCTGCACAGCCAGTTTCTCCAAAGACAGAATCTACAGAGATGCAGAACTGCTTTCCTGGAATTTCAAGTAAGGCATGTGGTTAGCTATTAGTATTATATGGATGGTTTTACTTGTGTGATATACATAGACTGTGAAAAACTGTGATGGTATGGGTATACCATAAAACATAGATGTGAACTTTTTTTTTAATTTTATTTTTATTCTTTGCCCAAGGGGTACAGGTCTGTGTATCATCAGTAGATGTGAACTTCTAACCAAAGCTGGATCTGAAATTATTTTTCAGGCTACTGATATCCTATTAGGGAAATTCGATTCAATTATTCTAATTTATAGCATCTAGTTTCCCAACCATTTCCCCAAAATGAAAAATACCTGAATTTGTTTATTGAAGAAACATTTGTTATAACAAGAATGCTTTCCGGGGCACCTGGGTGGCTCAGTGGGTTAAAGCCTCTGCCTTCGGCTCAGGTCATGATCTCAGAGTCCTGGGATCGAGTCCCGCATCCGGCTCTCTGCTCGGCAGGGAGCCTGCTTCCTCCTCTCTCTGCCTGCCTCTCTGCCTACTTGTGATCTCTCTCTCTCTCTGTCAAATAAATAAATAAAATCTTTAAAAAAAAAAGAATGCTTTCCTTTTCTTCAATTTTCAGCCTCCTCATCTTCCCTCTCCCACAAAAAAAACAGCCACAGTGGAAAACTCTTTTGTAAAATGAAGTCAAGCAAACATAATTTCGAATTCTAGCTCTGCCA
The DNA here is from genome assembly GCA_002007465.1 of Ailurus styani. NCBI lineage: Eukaryota > Metazoa > Chordata > Mammalia > Carnivora > Ailuridae > Ailurus > Ailurus styani. The sequence goes on from LNAC01000583.1 coordinate 732,795, forward strand.
TTCTAGCTAATTTCTGTGTCTAAAATTCTCTCCCTTATGAAACAGGAAAAATAATGCCCTCCTTTCAAGGAAATCTGTGAAGACAGGTATAAAGCACCTATCTCCCTGCTTGGCAGATAACAAGTTCTAAAGAAAAAACAACGATTCATAGTTCAAAAGCCTATAATATTTTCTCCCAAACAGCTAACAGCTACCACCTTAGTTTTCACCAATCACATTTTAGAAACTGCTATGTAAAATATGGACCTTATTTTTTTTTACTTTTAATCACATTTTGACAATTACATATAAAATAATATTAAGTGATCTTAAAATTCAAGTCTAAACATCTTTCTCCTCTGTCGAATTTTTCAACAGCTCCCCCATTACAACAAACGTAAAATCCAATCCATTACCATGACATTCAAAAGGGGCTGAAGGATCTGGTCCCTGCCTCTCTACAACCTAATCTCATATCATGCTCCCTTCAACTCAACAAGCTCTGGTCATTGTTCTTGAACAAGCATGCCACATTCTTTCCCATCTTACAGCTTTTGGATCTGGTGTCCCCTCTGCCTGAACACTGGCTCTGCACCCACTCTTTCATCACACAGCTAGTTAGCTTCCTTTCATCTTCCATGTTTCAACCAACTGTCACTTCTACAGAAGCCTTCTCTGACAACTATCTCTGTGAAGGTCCTAGTCTCTTAATTCTACCCTTTATGTTTTTAAGGCCTGTTTTCCCCGGGAAAAGGCCAGAAAACTGGATAAAATAAAACCAAGATTAGGTAAAGAGACTAATTACCACAGTTTGCTCTATTCAAAAAGGTGTATTAAATTTTTAGATAGCAAAATTTCAAGAGCTTAAGTAACAATGACAAAGATTTATGGGCTTCAAGGCTTATTAAAATAATAATTTATATATTAATCTTCCAAAAATATTACTAAGGGTCCACTATGTATTAAGAACAAAAAAGTTCTTTTTTATTATTTCTCACTTCACCCTAATCCACTCCCATCCCCATAATACAAGCTTGAGGAGAGCAGGAACCTTGCCTGATATCTATAGTGGGTACTCAAAACTATCTGTTGAATGAATGAAGGATGTTACACACCTAAATTACAATGGCAAGACAGTAGTACCTACTCTCAGAGTGCTGACAGTGGAAACACACAATGATATAATCATGGCTCACACAAACACAATCAGAACAATGTGGTGGGAGTCATGACAGAGTGTGTACAAGGTGCAGAGAGAAGCAAATAGGCCTAGAGAGTCAGGGAGGACATTCTTGCAAAACATGATTATAAACATGAAACCTAAGGGATGCCTACTCCTAAGGGAGCAGGAGCCTAGCCAGTAAAGGGCAGAATGCACCATCAGTGGAACAGCAGGTACAAAAGCTTAGAATAAGGTAATAGTGGAAAGGGCAAAAGTACTCAAAGAAATTCAGAAGTGGGTAGACAAGGACAGACTGTAAGGATTTTTATATGCTAAGAAGTTAGTAAGTTTGGCAAAGGCTTTAAGATAAGAAGTAAAGATCACATTTACTACTTATTAAAAGGATAGTGCTTGCTACAAAATGGAGATTAGTCTGAAGAGAACAAGGCTGGAGAGAAGGAAACCAGTCAGGAAGCCATTACAGTTACCTCGGTTGAAACCCAATAAAGTCCTATTTAGGAAAGTAACAACAGTAACTAAGAGATGGAAAGATCTGAGGAATCCTTAGGGTCAAATCAATAAGCCTTGGAGTATGATTAAATGTGGAAGTGAGGGTGAATAAATGTAAAGTGAGGGCAGTGGAGGAGTCAAGGGTGACTGCCAAGTTTCTGGCTTGGACAATGGCTGAATGGAGATGCCAGTCACTGAGAAAGAGGACACAGTTGGGAAGATCATGGGGTCTGCTGCAGACACGGAGAGTTTAAGGGGCTCAAAGGACATGGATGTGGATGTCGCACAAGCTTCGAATTCAGTACAGATTCACGCGGAATTCATGAATTCCATTCATTAGATACATGTGGAAACAGAAGTTGCAAGAGAAAATGAGATATAATAAGAAATGTAAAATCTGAAGAAAGCCCAGGGCCACATTCTGCAAAGCACCAAGATTTAAGAGAGAGGCAGGGAAAAAAGGCCTTCAAAAGTCATGTAAATCAGAGGACAAGAGAACAGGCATCTCAGAAGCTAAAGAAATATTTCAAGAAGGAGGATGACCTGCTGAAAATACAATACAAATGGACACTCATTCATTGGATATATATTGAAAAGGTCACTGATGACCTAGGCAAGAACAGATTTAGCGGTGTAGTGAAGACAGATGCCAGACTACAACGCACTCAGGAACAAGATGGAAAATAAAGAAATAGAGCCATAAAATGAACAACGGCACTTCTCAAATTTTAGTTTGCATACCAATCACCCTGTTAAATCCTGCTAAAATTCAGATTCTGATTCAGTAAATCTAGGGTGGAGCCTGACAAGTGTGTAAGTGATGCAGATTCTGCCAGCCCACAAGCAACACTTGTGAGAAGCAAGGATATATACAGAACATTTTCAAAAAGTTTGGCTATAAAAGGCAGGAGAGAAATTGGTAAATAAAGAAAACCTGAGCTTGGTCTTCTCTTATATTCTTTATAACAGAAGAGAGACTTGAGCATGCTGAAAGATGGAAAGAACCAGTACAGTGGGTGAAATCAAATATTCAGGCCAAAAGATGGTAAGAATGGGATCTAGGCTTCTGGCCATTAAGGAGTAAACAGAAACCAGACTTACCATCCTGTCTTAGACAACTAGAAAACTGGAAAACAATCAAAGAAACGATGTTTTTTCAGACACTAGACAACATGAAATGCAGGACTGTGACCCCTGAGAGATAGGAAACAAACAAGATGAGCTGTAAAATCACCCCATCTTAGCCTATAGATAGCCCATCCTTCCAGTCCTCAGCATGAGAAAGGGAAAGCAGAGACCTCTGAAATCTTACAGTTGAAGAAACAACAGATCAGAGTTGAGGAGGCCAAGGTTACTACAATTTGCAGAGTACAAAAGAGGAGGGAGCTGCTGAGAGAGAGAGAGAGAGAGAGAGAGAGAGATGCACACAAACTCTGGAGTTTGTTAAATCTGTGGATGATTACTAATGTGCAAAGTATATCTCCTAACCACAATGGAACTAAACTAGCAATCAGTGATGGATAGCTGGAAAATCCTAAAATATTTGGACATTAAGCAACATACTTCTAAATAACTCATAGATCAAAGAAGAAATCACATGAGAAATTAGAAAATATTTTCAACTTAATGAAAATGAAAATACAGCATGTCAAATTTGTGCAATGTAACTAAAGCAATGCTTTGAGGGAAATTTCAAGCATTAAATGTCCATATTAAAAAAAATAACAATTAATTAAATTAAAAATCAGACAATTAATTCTGGATCAGAGAAAGGCCAACACTTCTTTTGTTGTAACAAGAAGGAAAGATAAGGATATGAGTAAGCCCGGTGTTAGTTACAGGAGTCATAGTTAATTGGTTGTACAGTCACTAAAGTAGGAGTGAGCACAACTGTTGCTAGTGTGGACAGGCTGGGCAGTCAGGAAGGGTCAGAGGTTTGCAGGTGGTGGTAAACATCTGAGGAGCTGTGGTGAGAATGGATGGGGACCACCAAAAAGGGGAACAGGATTACTGGCCCATACTGACAGCACAGTCAGGTTGCTAACTGTATTTAAAAAGAAGTACAAATATGAGAATGTGGTTTTGCAGACTACAGAAGGAAGTGAACATAGACATTTAAAACTGAAGCTTCCTAAGTAGTGAGTAACAAGTACAAATGAAGAGGGGTGAAGATACCAGCACATGGCTGTCAATGGAATCTAAAACAGACAGGGAAGAAAATACACAAGAGTGAACACAACATGGTTAAGAATGGTGCTGGCACAATGTGAGAAACTTGGAAGGACAGGAGACTGTGATGAGACTGTGATACTGTTTTCATAGTATTTCAGCACTGCTGAGTGATGACAAGGGCGAGGGTGCAATTCTGGAACCTGGTATTTGAAGTGGCATGAAAGAGAAGCCACTGGAGATAAAGGTGAAGAACTGAAAATGGTACTAGAAAGTAAGCTAAGCAGACATTCACATTTTCCAGAACAATGACAGACTTGCAATAGAGAAGACTGTAAAACAAGACCTAAAGTTTTCAATGAATGAAAGTGAACATTAAGTGCACAGATGACAGAGAACAAGCAAAACATAAAATTTAGTGGCCTACAACTTGAAAAAGCAGCAATTTTTTGAGTAATTATTTCTTATTTTTGAAAGCTATTTTTCCATTATTCTTCAGTAATCAGCTATGTTTTAGAGAGCTGATATTGCTCTAAATATTGCTAATAGAGTACTTTTCTCATACGGACAACAAGCATTACAGATTTTATGTGACTATACTACCATATGTTTACGAATTGTTACCAAGTTCAGCTAAAAAAATTCTGAGTAAAGATGCTAATTCTTGAACATAGAAAACAAATGGCACATGAATAATTTATTGAAAGCTTTGCTATCGGCAGCTTTACTAACAGAAGTAATATTTATGAAATCCCACAGGACAATCTAACAACCTAAATATATGCAAAAGAGAAGAACATAAGACTAAGAATCCATAATAATGAATCTTATAGTATCAGAGCTATTTTCTGCAAAGAAAGCTGTGTGTGCATAAGCTTTCAATCCAAAGTAAACAGATGTTTCAGAAAGATCATGTCATCATTTCACAAGGCCTGTAAACCAGGTTCTAGAATTCTTCTGTTCAACTGTGTATTTAATGATGGAAATAAACTGAATTCAAAAACTTGTTAAAGCCTGATTAACCTAAAGCTAATTCAAGCCTACATTAGTAAGCTGACTTATTTTTTTTTAAAGATTTTATTTATTCATTTGACACAGAGAGAGAGATTACAAGTAGGCAGAGAGGCAGGCAGAGAGGAGAGAGGAGGAAGCAGGCTCCCTGCTGAGCAGAGAGCCCGATGTGGGCCTCGATCCCAGGACCCTGGGATCATGACCTGAGCCGAAGGCAGCGGCTTTAACCCACTGAGCCACCCAGGCGCCCAGTAAGCTGACTTATTAAGTCACAAATTCACATTTCATTCACTGAGTTCTTACTCTCTTGATAACATATTTCTGATAGGAAATAATCCTAGGGGGGAGGAGAAAAGGTGACTGAAAAATCCAAGAAAGTTGTTAACAGTATCAGAAGGATAAGACACAAACCCCAGAATATTCACAATGAAGCCACATATATATTAACCAGGCAGTTGTAAATACATCTGTGAGAGTAAAATGAGACTTTTCCATGCTATTATAACTGCATACCATTTCCACACAGATGTAGAATTCGTTACTAAAATGAAATGCAAATGGTCCTTAATCATTTTAAAAGATACTCAACCTCACTCATAATAAGAGAAATGCAAATTAAAACTACACTGAGATACACTTTCTCACCTAACATACTGGCAAAAATACAAATGTTTAACAACATATTCTGTAGGCTAAGAATAGGGAAATAGGCTAATGGGAATATAAAATGACATCGGCTATAGAGGAAAGTTTGCACAATTATAATTGCATTTTCCCTTTGACTTAGTAATCCTATGTCTATGAATCTATCTCAAAAATACACTGGCCAAAATATGAAAACAGGTACAAACAAGACTTTCCACTGCAGCACTACCTGTAGTAGCAGCCGGGAGACAGCCCTGAACACACTGTGGTACACTGACACAATGAGGTCCTATGCAGCAGTAAACCAGGCAATAGAATAACTTTACCTTCTACCATGGAATGATCCCTAGAATAAATTAAGTGAAAAAGCAACGTTGTAGAGAACTGGGTATATTTATCTAAGAAAGGTGGGATAGAAATAGATACATATAATTTTTAACCCATACGAGGAGATGAAATATGGTTAGAGGAGACAGGAATTGAAGCTAGATGTCTCTGAATAGAACTTGTACATAGATTTGACTTTGGGATCGTGCAAATATTTTACAAATTTAAAATACAAAACTAAATCTTAAAAATCCCTAAACATTGAAAGCAGTTATGAAATAAGCCTACATCTCTAGTTGTCATTATAACCACCCAGGCAAGAACTAGTGTAAGATAATTTAAAAACACAATAACCGAACTATACTTAGTGGAATATGCCCTAAGGACCAAAAGAACTGCAAAAAAAATTTTTTTAAGACTTTATTTATTTGATACAGAGAGAGAGAGATTACAAGTAGGCAGAGAGGCAGGCAGAGAGAGAGGAGGAAGCAGGCCCACTGCTGAGCAGAGAGCCCAATGCGGGGCTTGATCCCAGGACCCTGAGATCATGACCTGAGCCGAAGGCAGAGGCTTTAACCCACTGAGCCACCCAAGCGCCCCTTAAAAAATTTGAACTGTATTAATAACCACTTTGTTGTAGTTACCATTGGTACTGTTATTCTAAGACTGGTGGGTGTGCGTGTGTGTGCTATAAAATAAAACAAATGAGTAATTTCATTAACATCATGAAGAACAGGATTCTCAGTGTAGAAGAAAAGCAATATAGATGTAAAATCAATGAGGTGATCTGTCAGAATGATTAAAATCAACAACAAAAGAAACAACAGGTGTTGGCAAGGATATGGAGAAAAGGGAACCCTTGTGCACTGTTGGTGGGAACGTGAACTGGTGCAGCCACTGTGGAAGACAATATGGAGGTTCCTCAAAAAGTTAAAAATAGAAATACCCTTCAACCCAGCAATTCCACTACTGGGTATTTACCCAAAGGATAAAAAACACAAATTCAAAGGGATACATGCACCTCTATGTTTATAGCAGCATTATTTATAATAGCCAAGACAAGAAAGCAGCTCAAGCGTCCATCCATAGATGAATGGATAAAGAAGTAATATATGTATTCAGCTCTATTAGAACAATGAAATCTTGCCATTTGCAACAACATGGACAGAGCTAGAGAATATAATGCTAAGCAAAGTAAGTCAAAATAAAAAAAAATGACCAAAGGAGAAAAGAGAGAGAGAGAGAGAGAGAGAGAGAGAGAGAGACATACCAAGAAGCACTCTTAACTCTAGAGAACAAATTGGTGGTTACTAGACGGGAGGTTGGTGGGGGGATGGGTGACAAAGGTGATGGGGATGAAGGAATGCATTTGTGATGGGCACCAGGTGTTGTATGGAAGTTTTGAATCACTATTAAAAAAAAATCAATGAGGTAAAGTAAAAACCATCTATCCCTCAGCTTTAATCTCAAGTACCAATATGAATTTGTATTTCACTTGTCTAAAAAAATATGTATTACCTAGCACACTTAACTGAAAAGGCCTAGTAACAATGACCAAACCAGTGAAATTAAGTAATTTCCACAAAAAGACTTTGGCTCTAAATTTCATTTTCCACACAAAAGAACCTTTAAAAAACTGGCTAATTCCATGTCTGTAATTGAAACAGAAGATGAAACTGCAACATCTTGTCAGACCAGAAAAGAAAGCTATCAAATGACTATTAGAGTCATCACAAAAGACTCAAGAGGTTTTTACTGGCCAAATACGGAAGAGTTAAGCATCAATAACGACAGTAAAAAATTGAAACATTCAAATATGTTGAATTCCATTATTTTATAATATCCCCAAAACAAAAAAACAAAACCAAAACAAACAAAAAACACAAAACACAAAACAAAACAAACTGATCACCTTTGGAGGTTGTTACAGAACCAGATTATTTTGAAAAGTGGCACGTAAAACATTTTTCCTAATCAAACTGTTTCTTATGGCAATAAAATTGTTGATAAAAGTTAATTTCTATTACTAGATGTATTCCACCTAATAATAAGGGAGTAATACAGTATCACTATTTTGCAGGTCCTACTGAACTGACGGCTCTGGGTAACAAACATCAATGGCCCAGCAATCAGCAAACTTTCTCTTAAAGGAGCCAGACAGCAAATATGTTAGGCTTTACAGGTTACATACAGTTTCTGTCCCATATTCTCCTTTGTTTTTAACTGTTCTTTTTTCTACAATACGTTAAAAATGTAAAAACTAACAATAGCTCATGGGATGTACAAAAACAGGCCACAGACCAGATACAACCCATAGGCCACAGTTTGCTGAACACTGGTGACTAAGAGCAATAATATTCAATGGAGTATTATTCAGCCTTAAAGAGGAATAAAGTACTTTAAAAAAAGGGGGAGGGAATAAAGTACTAATACAAGCTATAACATGGGTGAACTTTGAAAGCATTGCTAAGTAAAAGAAACTCAATGCCAAAGAACTACATACTGTATGATTTCATTTATATGAAATGTCTGGACCAGGTAAATCCAGAGGAAAAAGTGTTACATAGGCCAGAGGGGAGTGGTAGGGGAGAGAACACAGGGAATGGGAAGTGACTGCTAATGGGGCACAGGGTTTCTTCCCTGTGAAGGGAATGTCTTCCCTGATGAAAATGTTCTAAAGTTAATTGTGGTATACCTACTCAATTCTGTGAGTATACTAAAACTGAATTGCACATTTTAAATAGGTGAATTACAGTACATAAGTTATATCTCAATAAAGATGCTATTAAAAATAATAGTTATCAAAAGAACAGGGCTCCATGGAAAAATGGCTAATTCTAGGATTGGGGCAAGAAATATAATAGGTAAGTCTGGAGTACACTGTGGTGCCAGAAAGTAAGGAAGAGCTTAAAAACAAAACAAATCAAAAATTTGATAGAGCTATAGCAAAGGGACAAATGAGCCAAAAACTTCCAGTGTCCAAAGCTGGGAACAATTTGAGCAACAAAATAAGTATTATATTATAATCCAGAGTATAAAATAAATACCCATGAGTTCATACTGATAGAAATGGTTGAATAAATTTAAAAACAGAACTCTCCCATGGAGAAGAATTGGCATAGACACCCCACCCTCAAGGCAGGTGTCTTAAAGTGTAGGCTGCGCACAGTGACTTCCTTTCAAGAGGGAAGAGGGCATGCTAACTTTACAGTGGAGAAACTCAGCAAACATTAACTCAGCCAAGTTGATCAAGGTCAACATTAACAGTGATAAGTTATGTTGATATTAGACACCCTGGAAATGAATGATTTGATGATTGTAACTGGCATCTTTCCTCTGTGGTCTTCCCCCCCTAATGCCATAAACCCAGTCTGAGAAAAACATCAGACAAATCCCATCAGAAGGACGCTCTATAAAACACTGAACCAGTTATCCCTCAAAACTGTCAAGGTCATCAAAAACAAGGAATGTCTGAGAAACTGTCTTAGGTCAAGAGGGCCTGAGGAGAGATGACAACTAAATGTAATACGGCATGCTGGATAGGATTCTGGAACATGAAAAAAAAGGGGGCATTAAGTAAAAACTGGAAATCTGAATAAAGTACAGACTTTAATTAATAATAATGTGTCAGTATAAGTGCACTAATTGCAACAAATGTATTACTCTAACGTAAGATGTTAATAATAGAAACAGGTGTAGAGTATATGAGAAGACTGTACTATCTTTGCAATTTTTCTGTAAATCTAAAACTGGTCTAAAAATTAAAGTTTATTAAGAAGCTGTTATGACATTTATAAAACAATTAGAAATATAAACTGGGTGTTTTGTGATACAGTAATTATTTTCACTTGTCATTTTTTAATGTGCGAAAACCTTCGCAACTGACATAAAATCTAAAGGAGGGCACTTGTGATGAGCAATGGGTGTCTATGTAAGTGATGAGTCACTAAAGTCTACACCTGAAACCAACTGTACCATATATGTTAACTAGAATTTAAAGAAAAACTTGAAATACAAAATTTAAAAATTTAAACACTGAAAAAGAACAGATACAGAAGTTACACTGAGCAAACACCAACTACATTCAAGATCAATGGAATAATGAAAATTTACAATGAAACTCACCAAATAAATGCTATATTTAATGCAAAATTTCGTAGAAAGATCATCAAAAGTGCCATCAAAAAATAATTTAGCAAGAAGAGCTCTAAGTTGTTAGATAACCATATGTTTTGCTCTTATTTTAAAAGACATCAAATCCACCAAGTGAGCTTTAAAATAAAGTTCTTAGTTGCCTCCCTCAACACAACTGTACCAACTGACTCTTGTCTAGTACCTAGGTTCATCTACTAAATTGAAACTCCACCTCCCAAAGATAAAAGAGCAGTAACTAATACCGGTCCAAAAAGAAAGCAATCTAATCCTTCCTAAATTACTAATGTGACTTCTCTGTATGAACCTGTAATTTTACTCTATTTCAATAAAAGCATAAATACATGTGCTAAAGGCAAACAAGGAACCTGGGGATTATCCACACACATTTCTCCATGTGAACATAAAGTTCAACTTCATGAAATTTTATTGAGTAATCACAAATCATGTTAAGTGTTCATTTAAATTGTTTTTCTTGCAGAGGTCATATGAAAGAATATAGCTCACTATGCAGAGAAGCAGAATTTTTGAAGGCACCAAACACAGTGCTGAGTTCACTGCTGATTTTTATGAAAGACTTTCTAATTATTTAAGAGAAATATACTTGTTTTCCATAGGACATCTTTTTTTTTAATTTGTTTTATTATTTGCCCCAGGGGTACAGGTCTGTGAATCATCAGGCTTACACCTTTCATGGCACACACCATAGTACAAACCCTCCCCAATGTCCATAACCCAGGCACCCTATCCCTGCCCTCCCACCCCCCAATAACCCTCAGTTTGTTTTGTGAGATAAGAGTCTCTTATGGTTAGGACAACATCTTTAAAATACTGAAACTCAACTGGAAAAAAACATAATTATACAAATTTTCATATACTCATATACACAAATCTTCAGGAATGTAATGCATCAGGTAAGGTCAAATAGTACTAAACCATAACTGCATGCATAATGCCCATAGTACCTAAAATAGGCTACTGCACAATGAGGGCACCACTTTGTTTAAATACAAACTTATGAGCTTCAACTTTTAAAGCCTATAAACTAGATATATAACTAGAAAAATGGCTAAGTGAATTATAGCATATTGATATTATACAATCACTAAAGAATTATAAAGGGAGATAATAAGAATAGTGGATAAGAGCATGACTTGAAGAGTCAGGCTGTCTGAGGTCAAATCCCACTTCTGTCATTTGCTAACTACGTGGTCTTGGCAAATTATCTAATCTCAAATTAACTCATACTTCAGTTGCAAGGATTAAACTGTATAATACATGTAAACCATTTAACACAGTAGCTGGAATACAGCATGCTTTCATAAATGCTAACTACTAGATTATGGCAAAAATACATTATAGAGTGTAATCTTTAAAAAAATACATATGTGAAATTATACCTGTGCTCTGATTAGCAGTATGTAAGAATTATGCATATGCAGATAACAAGAACAAGAGGCAGTCTGAGAACTTCACTGACTTGTAATGGTGGAATGATAGTGATAACATTTTAAATTTCCATTAATACATTTTTAAAAATACAAAAGTTATTATCTATACAGGACAGAGTACAATAAAGTTAAAATTCTTATATTAATAATTTTATTAATACTTTCTAGTTAAAAATCATAGCATCTGCTGGCAATCAACAGTTCCATCCTGTTGCTTTTATTAAAAAAATAAATCAACATACGCTCATTCATGAGGTTGACACTTCCTCCAGAGGTTATCATATTAACATATTCGTGTGAATTCTTCCACACCTTTTCAATAGATCCTCTCTCTCATTGTGTTTCATTCACACACACGCAAGTTTTAAAAAACAAAAGGGATAGTATATATTGTACTGCAACTCATTTCTCTCCCTTAATGTATCTCGACTATAGCTCCAGCACAGTGCATACAGCTCACTCTTTTCACAGATACAGTGATCCATGTTATTAGTGTGCATATATAATAAACATATAAGTTATTATCCAAAACAGGACACTACTGAGAGTGAAAGAAAGTGCTCTTAACAATTATGCTGCTAGCACATGTGAAAATCAGACCCATCCCAAACTATCTGGGACATATGATCACACTATGTACGAAAGCTACATCTACTGGCTAACGTTTAAATCATCTCCAATTTTTGGCTACTATAAACAGTGCTTCAGTGAACATCTTTGCATATGTAAGAGGATAGATTTCTAGAAGAAGAATTACTGAGTCAAAAATAATGCAAATCTTAAATTTTGATAAATACCACCACCCACCAAAAAGGCTGTATCAATTTATATTCCCTTTAATAGAATATAAGATAGACTTTCCCCCTTTCCTTTGTCAAAATCGGGTGGCTTTTTTTAAATTTATTTTTATTATTATTATTTGCCCAGGGGTACAGGTCTGTGAATCATCAGGCTTACGCCCTTCACAGCATTCATCATAGCACAAACCCTCCCAATGTCCATAACCCATCCATCCTATCCCTACCCTCCCACCCCCCAGTAACCCTCAGTTTGTTTTGTGAGATTAGGAGTCTCTTATGGTTTGTCTCCTTCCCCATCAAAATTGGATAGCTTTTAAATGTTTACCAAGTTAATGGGAAAAAATGATATTAAATTGTTTTACTTTGCAGCTCCCTCAACATGAGTAAAGTCAATTCTCTTTTTACCATGTTTGTTATTTTCGATGCACTGCATATTTTTATTTGCTTATCAAAGTCTTTATTCTATTTTCTAGAAGTACTTCAAAAGTTAAAAATTACAGAATTAAAAATTGTTTTAATTTAGGACAGGAAAGAACCTTAGCTACACCCTCATAGTGAGGTAGATATCTAAAAAAATGAAGCGACTGGTCCACTAGTTCATCCTCTAACATATTTCAAAACATTTTCATTTATATCCAAAAAACCTGTCTTGCCTATCAGACACTTTTTGTCTAAGATATCAAAAACAATGAATACTTTATCAGGTTATTTACAAATCGCTGAGCAAATTAATTTTAATTTGTACTCCAACTCGTACAATTATGCCCAGTCTTTTAAAAATACAAAATTTCCTACTTCTGAACAGAGCATGAAGGGACAAAAATTTTTAATCACATATAAAATCTAGTATCCACTCATAACCAAGAGTTGTCTTTACAACAAAAGCAAAACAAATATGACTACATCAAACTAAAAAGCTTCTGCACAGCAAAGGAAACAATAAAATGAAAAGGCAACCTACCAAAGAGGAGAAAATATATGCAAAGCATATACATAATAAGGGGTTAATATCCAAAATACATAAAGAACTCATACAACTCAATAGCAAAAAAATAGTAATAATCAATTAAAAGTAGGCAGAGGATCTGAATAGACATTTTTCCAAAGAGAACATAGACTGCCAACAGGTACGTGAAAAGGTGCTCAACATCACTAATTACCAAGCAAATGCAAATCAAACCACTATGAGATTATCATCTCACATCTGTCACATCTATTATCAAAACAACAAGAAATAAGTGTGGGAGAGTGGATGTAGAGAAAAGGGAACCCTCATGTACTGTTGGTGGGAATGCAAACTGGTACAGCCACTACGGAAAATGGTACAGAGGTACCTCAAAAATTTAAAAACAGACTACTATTTGATCCAGCAATTCCACTTCTAGGTATTTATCCTGAGGAAATAAAAGCATGATTTCAAAAAGACATCTCTGCTATAAACATTGGGTGCACGTGCCCCTGAGGATCACTACCTTTGTATCTTTAGGGTAAATACCCAGTAGTGCGATTGCTGGGTCGTAGGATAGCTCTATTTTCAACTTTTTGAGGCAATGTCCACAATAGCCAAACTATGGAAAGAACCTAGATGTCCATCAGCAGATGAATGGATAAAGAAGATGTGGTATATATATACAATGGAATATTATGCAGCTATCAAAAGAAACGAAATCTTGCCATTTGCAACGACATGGATGGAACTGGAGGGTATTATGCTGAGCGAAATAAGTCAATCAGAGAAAGACAATTATCATATGATCTCTCTGATATGAGGAACTTGAGGGGCAGGGTGGGGGGTCGTGGGGGGTAGGGAGGGAAAAATAATGAAACAAGATGGGATGGGGAAGGAGACAAACCATAAGAGACTCCTAATCTCACAAAACAAACTGAGGGTTACTGGGGGGTGGGAGGGTAGGGATAGGGTAGATGGGTTATGGACATTGGGGAGGGTTTGTGCTATGGTGAATGCTGTGAAAGGTGTAAGCTTGATGATTCACAGACCTGGGGCAAATAATAATAAAAAAAAAATAAAAAAAAAAAAGACATCTCAATCCCCATGTTCAGTGCAGCATTATTTACAATACCAACACATGGAAATAACCTAGGTGTCCATCAATGGATGAATAAAGAAAATGTGGTATACATATACAATGGAATAATATCCAGCCATAAAAAGAAGGAAATCCTGACATTTGAGACAATACAGATTAACCCTGAGGGCATTACGTTAAGTGAAATAAGTCAGAGAAAGACAAGTACTAAATGATTTCACTTACATGTGGACTCCAAAAAATAAATACTGAACTCAGAGATACAGAGAAGAGACTGATGCAGGAGGGTGAATATGGGTGGTTAAATTGATAGAGGTGGTCAAAGGTAAAACTTCCAGTTATAAGTAAGTCCTGGGGATGTAATGTACAACATGAGGACTACAGTAAATATTGTATCGTATACTTGAAAGTTGCTAAAAAGAGATCTTAAAAGTTCTCATCACAAGAAAAAAAACTATAAGTTGACGGATGTTATTCTGGTAATCATTCTGCAAAATAAAAAACATATAGATATCTACCTCAAACCATTATTCTGAATATCTAAGACACGTTATATGTCAATTAAAACCCAATAAAAAAGAAAGGCATAGCAAGATAGTCTGAAAATAATCAGGCACTGTTGATTTATTAGCCAATAAAAATAAAATTATCTTTTATCTGTATTTATTTTCTCAAACCATTTACTCCTCGTCCAGACTCCCAATTATTAACTGTAACAATGATGCACAAATCTGAATCTCTTCCTTCACATCAACTCAAGCTCAACCAATTAAAACCTAACATCTCTCTCTCTTCTTATTGTTTAGATCTTAAGAAGCATCACTGTTTTTCTACTCCTCTAGTCTCAAAACTTTATTCTCTTCTACATTACCCACTCTCAGACCCAATTAATTTACCAAATTAACTGGGGTGATTTCTTGTGAATGAGCTCATCCTCTCCACTCCTAGAGCTTCTCCATTAATCCTAGTCTTCACTAGACATAGACCACTGCCTCATTAACTCATCTTTGTCTCTCTCTAGTTTCACATTCTCTAAACTATATACCCCAAAACTTTTCACTCTTTTTGCCCTGAGCCCATTCTATTAAGATGGCCCTGCCTATTTACTGAGAAAATGCAATCCCTTTTTATATAAGTTGGACTTGTCTTCACACTTCAAATTTTATTTTCATCCTTCCTATTTATTTTGTGTCACAAACATCAGGTGAAACCACTTGAAATAAAAAAGAATTAGGTAAAAACTGGTCAATATCAGCAATTTCATATGGTTCAACCCTAAAAGAGGCCCAATTCCTTTGATCTCTCCATTTCTCTCTTTGGTGTCACTCCCCCCCCATATGTTCATCTAGACCCTATTTTATCATTTGAAACAACTCTTGCTCCCTTGCTCCTGTTCAATCTCTTCCTTTCTACTGTCTCTTTGCCTTGATCTTGATCTCCAGTTATCAAATGAAAAAAATTTTTTTTAATCTTTCCCTTATCCTTGCTACGCCTCTCTCACTCCTTCCCTTCTCTGTCAAACTTCCTGAAATCGTCTGCACTCTGGCCTCCATCTTCCTTACTTCCCATTCCTTAACAATAACCTGGCTTATCCACTCATCTGCTCTACTGAAACTTTTTTCTGGAACTACCAACAATCAACATTTTACCAAAAATCAAAGCCTTTAACTTCTGAAATCTTCGAGTGTTTCATGTTGACCCCCTGCCCCCACCCTCCCCACACTGTCCTGTCACAGTGCACTTTCAAAGCTCTCCTTTATCTCTACCTCCCTGACACTTCTCCTAACATTCTCTAAATGAAAGTATTTCACAAAGATCAGTCCTTAGTTTCCTCTTTTCTTTTTCTGTACTCTTTTCCCATGGTAATTTGTGCATATTTTCTGGCCTCAACTATCAAAACCATTTCTGAGATCCTGTAGTATCCTACCAAATTCACCTCTCTGTAAAGAAATCTCCTATCCACCCTGAAACGTTCATTGTTCTCCTATCCTGAAACCCATGGACAATCTGGTCATTTCTCTACAGCCTGAAACCAAAGAACAGAAAGTGACTTCAGCACTCTTCTAACTTTCTACTGATACTTCCAAAACATTACTACAAATTTGTATAAACAGTCCTTCTCCTTTGAAGCTTGTACCAGTTATTAATTTATTACCTCTAAGTTTTATTTTTTTTCAAAGATTTTTATTTATCTGTCAGAGGAGAGGGCAAGGGAGCAAGAGCACAAGCAGGGGGAGCAGCAGGCAGAGGGAGAAGCAGACTCCCTGCTGAGCAAGGAGGAGCCCAGGGATCATGACCTAAGCCAAAGGCTTAACGGACTGAGCCACCCAGGTGTCCCTACCTCTAAGTTTTAAATCCACCCTCACTGGTCTGCTTTTTTTCTACTAGAACTGAATTCTTTAGACTCTGTGCTTCCTCTCAGTTGACTTGTTATCAGGCTCAGCCAAGACAAAGGTGCTAAAGGGATGCACCTAGCTCTATACACCTTAGAGTTCTCTTTTACTCCTGTTAGTAGGTAATTGCCTTTGACCTGAATAACAATTATCAAAATTTCCCTGCTCAAATTACTGGTATGGCTTCTGTATCTGCTTGGATCCTATACAGGGCTTATGTCCTTTAGCTGTAGCACTATTACTGCCTTCTTACTGCTTCTTGCCCTTCCTTCTCCTGACCTGTTACTTTAACTTCATGATCAAACCCTCTAAATGATATTGAGACAACTCTGGCCTCACATAAACCTAAAACTATGTTCTAAAATGAAGCTCTTCATAGATGCTGGTAAATCACAAGTCTGGTGACCTTCATGTGCTGGTTTCTCAGCTTTTGTCTTCAGTTCAGGGGCAGTCAATCCTCTTCGCATTGTTTTTATTTGAAAGAGACTTTGGGGCAGCTTTGTCCATCTTCACTATGATGGCAAAAATATGATGGCCCCATTCAAGCCTTCTCAAAGTGTCAACTGTTATAATGCTAGGTAATTTTATGACTGTTACAGGTCGAAGCTCAAACTCTACCTTTTCCATGTCACTTTCACAGATCACCATATAGCTATAAATGTTCTCTCTCTCCTCTAAGTAACTCCAAAAATCACTGCTATAGATGGTGGTGGTGTGTTGGCACTTCTTCAGCTCAACAAGTACTTATTGCTTTTATAATGCAGCAGGCCGTTTGCAAAACAATACAAGACCATCTCTGTCCTCAAGTTTACAACCCTGTTGGAAAGTAAGTCTTATACTTATGTGATGGAGCGAAAGGCAATTTTGATTACAAACAACAGAATTCCATGCAAATTCATTTAAGACAAAAAATTTTTAAATTTTTTATTTAAATTCGATTAATTAACATATATTATTGGCTTCGCAGGTATAGGCCTGTGATTCATCAGTCTTATATAATACCCAGTGCTCATTACATCACATGCCCTCCTTAATGTCCATCATCCAGTTAACCCATCCCCTCCACCCCTCTCCCTTCCAGCAACACTCAGTTTGTTTCCTATGATTAAGAGTCTCAGGGCTCCTGGGTGGCTCAGTCGGTTAACCAGCTGCCTTAGGCTCAGGTCATGATCCCAGAGTCCTGGGATCAAGCCCCGCACTGGGCTCTCTGATCAGTGGAAAGCCTGCTTCTCCTTCTCCCTCTGCCTGCCGCTCTGCCTACTTGTTCTCTCTCTCTCTAGCTCTCTGTCAAATAAATAAATAAAATCTTAAAAAAAAAAAAAAGGTCTCTTATGGTTTGTCTCTCTCTCTGGTTTCATCTTGTTTCATTTCTTTCCTCTCGTCCCCTATGATCCTCTGTTTTGTTTAAGACAAAAATTTTAAATAAAGTTACAGAGGTAGTCTCACAGTACCACATTTCTGTTTCAATCTGATGTGAAACCCAACTGTACTTCCTACCGTGACAGTTCATGAGATGAAATGTAAATTGAGAGGGTATGGCCCAAAGCATTATATTCTAAAGAATGTGAGACCCTGAGGAGATACTTCAGGACAGTGCTGTCCAACAGAAATACAATGAAAGCCACATATCTACCTTTAAACGTTCTAACAGCCACATTAAAAAACAGATGAAATTAATTAGTACTATATCTACTCAACTATACCTAAAAATCACTTAAACATGTGATCAATAAAAAGAGTATTAGTGGGATATTTTACATTTGTTACACTAAGTCTTTGAAATCGTGTATATTTTACACTCACAGTAAGTCACAAATCGAACTAGACTCACTTCAAGTGTTCAAAAGCTAGTTAGTGACTACTATACTAAACACAGCTTCAAGAATTCTTAAAATATTCAGTAGTCTTTAAATATAAAATGTACACTGCAATAAATTATATGCACATTCAAATGTGTCACAGTAAAAAAAAAAATCTTTAAATGACAAATGCACTGCATTGTGCATCTAGATTAACTTGCTTTTAAGCAGACCCAGAATAAAACTTCTCTGTAACTGGACTTACAACTGAACACTTTATAAATTTGTCATTGATAAGAAAAATTGTTACTTTAGTACTAGGATTTTGATTACATTTAAGCCTACATAACAATTCACATAAAATGTGTAAGCAAGAACAACTGTAAAAATGCATCTAGCATGATTAAATTCCAAGCAAGACCTAGGAACTTCTATTCTGTATACGTTCATGTAAATTATATAGGAATGAGTGAATATGTAACACATTGCACCAGGATATTAGGGTTCCAGGACTTATTTTAAGTTCCGGGTACTTAATGCCTAATTTTAGTAAAGTATATGATTAGTGTTTGGGCATTTTGAGTATCTCTTTACCATCATCCATAAACATCTACCACATTTCACTATAATTATGTGTTTAGGGGCACCAGAGTGACTCAGTTGGTTAAGGGTCGACTTTTTTTTTTTAAGATTTTATTATTTGACAGAGAGAGATTACAAGTTGGCAGAGAGGCAGGCAGAGAGAGAAGGAAGCAGGCTCCCTGCTGAGCAGAGAGCCCAATGCGGGGCTTGATCCCAGGACCCTGAGATCATGACCTGAGCTGAAGGCAGAGGCTTTAACCCACTGAGCCACCCAAGGTGCCCCAAGGGTCGACTCTTGACTTCATCTCAGGGTCATGGGATCGAGGCCCACATCAGGCTCCACACTCAGCTCTGTTCTTCTCCTCTCTCTCTCTCAAATAAATAAAATCCTTTAAAAAAATTATGTGTTGACTTTTTGGCACGATGGTGGAGGAAGAGGAGACCTAACTTTCCTCTCCTCCCAGGAATTCAGCTAGATAGTTATCAAACCATTCTGAACACCTACAAACTCAAAAGGAGATCGAAGAAAAGAATAACAACAATTCTATGAAAAGCAACCACTTTCTGGAAGGTAGGACATGGGGAGAAGTGAATCCGAGGAGATATTTGGGAAGACAGACCAGGGGGAGGGAGCCTCAGTCAGCCTGCTACCTGCAAGTAATAGAGCAGCGGAGCTTAGAAGTCAGCTCCGCAGAGGTATGTCGCTCCAGTGGCTGAGCAGGGGGATAGAAGCCTTGCTGGGACAGTGCGGTCTCAGGACCCACGGGGTAGACCAGGGTGTCTGAATGCAGCAGAGCTCCCAGGTATCAGAGGGGGCAAGCTGGCTGCAAAGACAGAGCTGAATAATGGGCTCTCAGCTCAGGGCTGCCAGAAACTGTGATCCATGGCTCAGCTGGGCCACTACTCTTCCAGCAGGAACCCAACAAGTGGCAGATCCGGGGAGTCTCCCCTTCCTCCTCCAGGAGGAGCAGCACGGGAGCGGCTATAGGAATCTACTGGGTCTGGAGACTCCAAATGGAGCTGTGCACCAGAGATAGAAATGCTCAGTCACAGGCCAGGTGAGCACAGAGTGTGGCTGGAGACGAGGGAGATGGGAGGGACTGACTGCTTTTCTCTGAGGGCACATTAAGGAGTGGGGTCCTGAGCTCTCCGCTACTCCAGAGCTGGAGATTGGGAAGCCACCATTTTCATTCCCATCCACCAAAGCTGTATGGAAAGCTTTCAGGGAATAAAAGCTACCAAGAGCAAACCCAGCCAGATTACTTAGCCCGGCCCCTGGCAAGGATGGTGCAATTCTGCCTTGGGCAAAGACATTTGAGAATCACTGCAACAAGGCCCCACCCCCAGAAGATCAGCAAAAACATCCACCCAAGAACAAGTTTACTGATCAATGAGAACTGCAAAACTCCAGTGCTAGGGGAAAGCAATACACAGAATTAATGGCTTTTTCCCCATAATTCTTTAGTCTTTCAAAGGTAATTCTTAAATTTTTTTTCCCTTTTTTTGTTTTTAAAATTTTTCTTCTTTCCATTTTCAACCAACATCTTATCAATTCCTGTTCTAAAATCTTTCTCAATTTTCATTTTTAGTCAGATTCCATCCCTTCATTGTATTTATCCTTACTTTTTGTATACACACAAGTTTTTCTTTCTTTAAAATTTTGGGATACAGTTTCTTCTAACAGACCAAAATATACCCTAAATCTAGTGTATGGCTTTGTTCTAGTCTCCAGCCTGATCACATTCTTTTTTTTTTTTTAATTTTTTCTTTCATTTTCAACCAACTTATCAATTCCATTTTTAAAATCTTTTATTAATTTTCATTTTCACAGTCATATTTCATCCCGTCATTGTATTTACCCTGATTTTTGTATATAAATGTTTTTCTTTATTTAAAATTTTGGGAGGCAATTTCTTCTAACAGACCACAAAACACCCAAAATCTGGTGTGGGGCTCTGTTCTGTTCACCAGACTGATCTTATTCTTTTTTCTCTTTTTTCCTTTCTTTCCCCCCCAGTTTCAAGTCTCTTCTGATTTGTTTAGTGTACATTTTTCTGGGGTCGTTTTTACCCTTTTAGCATTTTGTTCTTCCATTCATCTATTCTTCTCCAGACAAAATGACAAAATGGAAAAATTCACCTCAGAAAAAAGAACAAGAGGCAGTACTGACTGGCAAGGACCTGATCAATACAGACATCGGTAAGATGTCAGAACTAGAGTTCAGAATGATGATTATAAAGATAATAGCGCGGCTTTAAAAAAAGCATAGAAGATATCAGAATCCCTTTCTGGAGGAATAAAAGAACTAAAATCTAAACAAGTCAAAATCAAAAAGGCTATTAATGAGGTGCAATAAAAAATGGAGGCTCTAACTGCTAGGATAAATGAGGCAGAAGAGAGAATTAGTGATAAAGAAGCCCAAATGAGGGCGCCTGGGGGGCTCAGTGGGTTAAAGCCTCTGCCTTCGGCTCAGGTCATGATCTCAGGGTCCTGGGATCGAGGCCCGCATTGGGCTCTCTGCTCTGCAGGGAGCCTGCTTCCTCCTCTCTCTCTGCCTGCCCCTCTGCCTACTTGTAATCTCTCTCTGTGTCAAATAAATAAATAAAATCTTAAAAAAAAAAAAAAGAAGCCCAAATGATAGAGAATAAAGAAGCTGAAAAAAATGAGATAAACAACTGGATCACGAGGGGAGAATTCTAGAGATAAGTGATACCTTAAGATGAAACAATATTAAAATAATTGGGATGCTAAAAGAAGAAAAGAGAGAGAAGGACAAAAGACAAACTGGAGCAAATTATAACAGAGAACGTCCCTAATTTGGGGAAGGAAACAGGCATCAAAATCCAGGAGATCCAGAGAACCCCCTTCAAAATAAATAAAAATAGGTCAACACCCCATCATCTAATAGTAAAGTTTACAAATCTCAGAGACAAAGAGAAAATCCTGAAAGCAACTCGGGACAAGAGGTCTGTAACCTACAATAGTAGAAACATTAGATAGGCAGCAGACCTATCCACAGAGACCTGGCAGGCCAGAAAGGACTGGCATATGTTCAGAGCACTAAATGAGAAAAATATGCAGCCAAGAATACTATAACCAGCTAGGCTGTCATTGAAAATAGAAGGAGAGGGCGCCTGGGTGGCTCAGTGGGTTAAAGCC
>LNAC01000583.1:755109-785606 GCA_002007465.1 Ailurus styani
AAAAAAAAATAG
Source organism: Ailurus styani (assembly GCA_002007465.1). Classification (NCBI taxonomy): domain Eukaryota; kingdom Metazoa; phylum Chordata; class Mammalia; order Carnivora; family Ailuridae; genus Ailurus; species Ailurus styani. The sequence goes on from LNAC01000583.1 coordinate 755,122, forward strand.
AAGGAGAGATAAAAAGCTTCCAGGACAAACAAACACTAAAAGAATTTACAGACACCAAACCAGCCCTACAGGAAATATTGAAAGGGGTCCTCTAAGCAAAGAGAGAGCCTAAAAGTAAAAGAACAGAAAGGAAGAGACACAATATACTACTGTATACTGTATACTGTTACTACAGTCACCTCACAGACAATACAATGGCACTAAATTCATATCTTTCAATAGTTAGCCTGAATGTAAATGGGCTAAATGCCCATCAAAAGACACCGGGTATCAGATTGGATAAAAAAAACAACAAGACCCATCAATATGCTGTCTGCAAGAGACTCATTTTAGACCCAAGGACACCTCCAGATTTAAAGTGAGAGGGGGGAAAACCATTTACCATGCTAATGTACAGCAAAAGAAAGCTGGGGTGGCAATCCTTAGACAAATTAGATTTTAAACCAAAGACTATAATAAGGGATGAGAAGAACACTGTATTATACTTAAAGGGTGTATCCAACAAGAAGATCTAACAATTTTAAATATCTATGCCCTTAACATGGGAACAGCCAATTATATAAGCCAATTAATAATAAAATCAAAGAAACACATCAACAACAATACAATAATAGCTGAGGATTTTAACACACCCTCACTGAAATGGACAGCTCATCTAAGCAAAAGATCAACATGGAAATAAAGGCTTTACATGACACACTGGACCAGATGGACATCACAGATATATTCAGAACATTCCATCCCAAAGCAACAGAATACACATTCTTCCCTAGTGCACAGGAAACATTCTCCAGAATAGATCATATCCTGGGTCACAAATCAGGTCTCAACCAGTAACAAAAGACTGGGATCATTCCCTGCATATTTGCGGACCACATGCTTTGAAACTAGAACTCAATCCCAAGAGGAAAGTTGGAAAGAACTCAAATACATGCAGACTAAAGAACATCCTACTAAAGAATGAATGGGTCAACCAGGAAATTAAAAAAGAATTTTTAAAAATTCATGGAAACAAATGAAAATGAAAACATAAGTATTCAAAATCTTTGGGATGCAGCGAAGGCAGTCCTAAAAGGAAAGTATATAGTGATACGAACCTTTCCCAAGACACTAGAAAGCTCTCAGATGCACAACCCAACCCTATACCTAAAGGAGCAGGAGGAAGAACAGCAAAGAAAGCCTAAACCCAGCAGGAGAAGAAATAATAAAGATCAGAGCAGAAATCAATGAAATAGAAACCAAAAGATCAATGAAACTAGGAGGTGATTCTTTGAAAGAATTAATAAGGTTGATAAATCCCTGGACAGACTTATACAATAGAGAAGAGAAAGGACTCAAATTAATAAAATCATGAATGAAAGAGGAGAGATCATAACCAACACCAAAGAAATACAAACAATTATAAGAACATATTATGAGCAACTCTACACCAGCAAATTTGACAATCTGGAAGAAATGGAAGCATTCCTAGACACATGTAAACTACCAAAACTGAACCAGGAAGAAACAAAAAAAACCTGAATGGACCCATAACCAGTAAGGAGATTGAAGCAGTCATCAAAAATTTCCCAACAAACAAGAGCCCAGGGCCAGACAGCTTCCCAGGGGAATTCTACCAAACATTCAAAGAAGAATTAATACCTATTCTCCTGAAACTCTTCCAAAAAATAGAAATGGAAGCAAAACTTCCAAACTCATTTTATGAGGACAGCATTACCTTGATCCCAAAACCAGGCAAAGACCCCATCAAAAAGGAGAATTACAGACCAATATCTTTGATGAACATGGATGCAAAAATCCTCAACAAAATACTAGCCAATAGGATCCAACAGCACATTAAAAGGATTATTCACCACACCAACTGGGATTTATTCCTGGGCTGCAAGGTTGGTTCAACACCTGCAAATTAATCAATGTGACACAATACATTAATAAAAGAAAGAACAAGAACCATATGATACTCTCAATAGATGCAGAAAAAGCATGTGACAAAGTACAGCAACCTTTCCTGATCAAAACGCTTCATACTGTAGAGATAGAGGGCATACCTCAATATCATAAAAGCCATCTATGAAAAAACCCACAGCAAATCATTCTCAATGGAAAAAACTGAGATCTTTTCCTCTAAGGTCAGGAATGCAACAGGGATGCCAACTATCACCACTGCTATTCAACACAGTACCAGAGGTCCCAGCCTCAGCAATCAGAAAACAAAAAGAAATAAAAGGCTTCTGAATAGGTAAAGAAGAAGTCAAACTTTCAATCTTTGCAGATGATATGATACTTTATGTGGAAAACCCAAAAGTCTCCACCCAAAATGGCTAGAACTCATACAGGAATTCAGTAAAGTGTCAGGATATAAAGTCAATGCACAGAAATCAGTTGTATTTCTATACATCAACAGCAAGACAGAAGAAAAAGAAATTAAGCACTCAATCCCATTTACAATTGCACCCAAAACCAAAAGAATAAATCTAACCAAAGAGGCAAAGAATCTGTACTCAGAAAACTATAAAGTACTCATGAAAGAAATTGAGGAAGACACAAAGAAATGGAAAAATGTTCCATGCTCATGGATTGGAATAACAAATATTGTGAAAATGTCTATGTTACCTAGAGCAATCTATACATTTTATGCAATCCCTATCAAAATACCATCAACTTTTTTCACAGGAATGAGACAAACAATCCCCAAATTTGTATGGAACCAGAAATGACCCCGAATAGCCAGAGGAATGTTGAAGAAAACCAAAGCTGGTGGCATCACAATTCCAGACTTCAAGCTCTATCACAAAGCTGTCATCATCAAGACAGTATAGTACTGGCACAAAAACAGACACATTGATCAACTGAACAGAATAAAAAACCCAGAAATGGACCCTCAACTCTATGGTCAACTAATCTTCGACAAAGCAGAAAAGAATGTCCAGTGGAAAAAAAAAGACCGTCTCTTCAACAAATGGTGCTGTGAAAATTGGACAGCCACATGCAGAAGAATGAAACTGGACCATTTTCCTTATACCACACACAAAAATAGACTCAAAATGGATGGAAGACCTCAATGTGAGACAGGAATCCATCAAAATCCTTAAGAACACAAGCAGTGACCTCTTTGACCTCAGCCACAGCAACTTCCTAGAAACACCACCAAAGGCAAGGGAAGCAAGGGCAAAAATGAACTACTGGAACTTCATCAAGATCAAAAGGTTTTGCAGAGCAAAGGAAACAGTCAAAAAAACCAAGAGACAACCAACAGAATGGGAGAAGATATTTGCAAATGACCTATCAGATCGTTTTTAGTATCCAAAATCTATAAAGAACTTATCAAACTCAAAACCCAAAGAATAATACAATGAAGAAATGGGAAAAAGACACGAACAGACATTTCTGCAAAGAAGACATCCAAATGGCCAACAGTCACATGAAGAAGTGCTCAACATCACTCAGAATCAGGGAAATGCAAATCAAAACCACAGTGAGATACCACTTCACACCAGTCAGAATGGCTAAAATTAACAAGTCTGGAAGCAACAGATGCTGACGAGGATGAGGAGAAAGGGGAACCCTCCTACACTGTTGGTGAGAATGTGAGCTGGTGCAGCCACTTTGAAAAACAGTATGGACGTTCCTCAAAAAGTTGAAAATAGTCACCCTACAACCGAGCAACTGCACTACTGGGTATTTATCCCAAAGATACAAAAGTAGTGATCCGAAGGGACACGGGCACCCCAATGTTTATAGCAGCAATGTCCACAATAGACAAAGTATGGAAAGAGGCTAGATGTCCATCAACACACGAACGGATAAATAAGATGTGGGATACACACACACACACAGGAACACTATGCAGCCATCAAAAAACCAAAATCTTGCCAATTGCAATGACATGGATGGAACTAGAGGATATTATGCTAAGCACAATAAGTCAGTCAGAGAAAGACAATTATCATTTGATCTCACCGATATGAGGAATTTGAGAAACAAGACAGAGGATCACAGGGGAAGGGAGAGAAAAATGAAACAAGACGAAACCAGAGAGGTAGATAAACCATAAGAGACTCTTAATCTCAGGAAACAAACTGAGGGTTTCTGGAGTGGAGGAGGGTGGGAGGGATAGGGTGGCTGGGTGATGGACATTGGGGAGGGTATGTGCTATGGTGAGCGCTGTGAATTGTGTAAGACTGATGAATCACAAATCTGCATCCCTGAAACAAACAACATATGTTAATTAAAAAATTACATGTACAAATATTCAGCCTTCTCCACTAGATTTCATGTACGATAAGAGCGAGGACTGTGTCTTATTCAGTGCTTATCCCAGAGTCTAGACCTAGAACACAGTATGCATAAACTAAATCTGTTAAATGTCCCATAATTTTATGTTATACAGACTGTATTTCTTTTCTTACTGTCCTAAAATAGAGTGTTCTTTGTATTTGGATTCTTCTTTCATTTTGCAAATATTGGCAAAATGCTTGTCACAAATTCAGCATGGTTTAAGTTCATGTTTTGAGTCTAGAACTCTATCTATACATATGCCAAGATTGGTATGGAAATAACATCTCTGCTCTTTGAACTACCTCAAAGACATGAGTCTACAGTGAGTGGGATGAAGCAATAATTGCTGTCTTGTTACTTTGTTAAAGGGATAGAAATGGAACTGAACATACTTTGAGATGGCAAATTTTAAAATGGTATACAGGTACAAAACCAGATTTTTTTCAGAAATGCCACTAAAAAACTACAGTTGATAAAGTATTACCAGAAGTCCAAAAATACTATTATTCTTGAGCACACAAAATTTCCTAAACACTAATTTGAAAGTCCTTGGCCAGTTAAACTTGGTTCAAGGCTTCTGACAAGTTTATACTCTGGAAAGGCCCAATCTATCATAAATACAGGATTAACATGTACTTTATTATCCAAATCAGGACATTTCTGAGGGCAAGAGGGCTGCTAAAAATAATTATACCAGGAACAACAAGCAAACCAGGACCTATGGTAACTCTACATATATGTGACCTTGATGAAATACACCTAAAAACTAATTCCTACGTACTTCTATTTTGGGAGCCTTGCATACTTTTTCACCAAAGAAATCTATTTCACTAACATTGTAAATCAAACTGTCTCTGACACAAATTATATAAATATTTCCTATGAAAAACTTAAAGCACATATTTTCAAGCATGATTTCATTAAAATTATATTGTGCAAACTATATTTGATGATTAAAAAAATCAATAGAGAATAAAATTACAGACTGAATCACATAGGTCACATTGTTATTATGATAAGAATAACCTCTTAACAGTATTTTTGCACTCATAATTCAAAAGCTTTCAATTCTATATCAAAACTGTCTCTGCAAGGGTGTATACTCATAAAATATAGTCACACTCATTTGGGAAACTAAATTTTTAACAATAATATACTCCACTCCCTAACATTTCTTAAACCATGTATATGCATACATACAGATACATATTAATATATTTAACATTTATTTATACATAAATGCATAAAATATAAATATATACACACACTTTTTAAAGTATCCATTAGGGAGTAAAAATTTATATATCCTTCCTAGAAAGCAATTTGGCAATATGTATAAAGAGACTTCAATATGTCAAGCCCTTTCTAGTTCCAGAAATGTAACTTGAGTAAATTTTCAGGAAAAAATCTGAGTAGTATCTGAGAACTACAAAATGCTGACGAAAAAAATCAAAGGCTATCTAAATAAATGAAAAGATACTATGTACCTAGATTTAAAGAATCATATAGGTGAAATGCCAATTCTTCCCAAACTGTTTTATGGATTTAATATAATTCCAATCATAATCCTAACCAGAAGTTTTGTAGATAAAGACAAAAAACTAAAAGTTCTATGAAAAAGCAAATGAAGCAGAATAAAGAATTTCGAAAAAAGAGAAACAATGTTGGAGGATTCAAACTACCCTATTTTAAGACTTACGAAGCTATGGGAACTAAGACAATGTGGGATTGGCAAAAGGACAGACACAGAGATCACTGGAACCAAAACGAGAATTCAGAAATAGACCCACAATACAATTCAATGAAGAAAGGAGAGTCTTTTCAATAAATAAGGTTGGAACAATTGGGACATTCATATGCCAAAAAAAAAAAAAAAGAGAGAGAGGAGGGGAGGAAGAAAGAGAAAGCACCTTGACTTAATAGAGAAGTTAACTCAAAATGGATAAATCTAAATATCAAATGTAAACTATAAAATTCCTTACAAAAAATCAGGGAGAAAATATTGTGTAAATCTGGATCAGAGTTCTTAAACATGACACTAAAAGTATAATTCATAAAGAGACAAACCTGATAAATGGAGCCTCACCAAACTTAAAGCTTTTGCTCTGCAAAAGACATTGAGAGACTGAATAGACAAAAAGACAGGGGAAAATACTTGCAAACCATTAACAAAAAAAACTGTATACAGAATATATTTAAAAAAAAACTCAACCATCAGAAAATCACCCAATTTTTTTTTATGGGGCAAAAAATTTTAACTAGACATCTCACCAATACTAGCAAGTAAACAGAGAAAAAGATGTTCAACAACATTAGTCATTAGCAAAATGCAAACTAAAACTACAACGCACAGCCACAATACTACTATTACAGTGGCAAGAAAGAAAAAAAAAACTGATCATACCAAGTATGGGGGAGGATGCCAAGCCTAAAACTCACATATGTTGCTGAGGAGAATACAAAAAGGTAGAGCCACTCTGGAGAACAGTTTGGCACTTACCACCTGGTCCCACAATCTAACTCTGGGATATTTACCCTAGAGAAATAAAAACACGTTGACACAAAAACCTGTACATAAATGTTTATAACAGTTTTATTCGTAATACCCACAAACTGAAGACAATGCAGTTGTCCTTCACCAGGTGAATGGATAAACTATATTACCGCACCCAGAGAAAACTACTCAGCAACAAAAAGGAACCGACTATTGATACACACAAGTTGGACAAATCTCAAGGGGACTATGCTTAGTGAGAAAAAGCCAGCTTCAAAAGGCTGTCTGATTCCACTTACATGGCATTCGGGAAAGGCAAAACTGTAGGGATAGAGAAGAGATCCGTGGGAGTGAGGAATGAAGGGAGAGAGTTTGACTACAAAGAGCCGGCATGAGGGAAGTTTTTGGAAACTTGTTCTGTACCTGATTATGGTGGGGGTTAAAGGAATCCATCTCACACATGATAAAACCCAGAACACACACACATACACATACACACACACTTTTATAATATGTTAACTTAAAAATTTAACTGAACTAAAACTGTGTACTCCATATAAGCCCCACACCTGCCCCAAATTTCCTCATCACCCATGTTTCTGAAATCAGTAAAGTTTCTCTTTCATAAGCTCCAAGGGTCAGCTAAGCACTCTTCATATCTGGTTCACAGTTCTATTCCCTAATGCCTAGAATATGGGAGGTACTCAATAAATATTTGTTATCTAAATGTGAAATATAAAACTATATTAAGAAAGAAGAAAATGTAGGAGACCTAGGGTCCCACACTAGCCTAACTAACACAAAGAAGCACAAAAAGTAAGGTGAAATTAAAAAAAATCAATGAATGTAGCCACTAAGTGTCTCTGTTCAAAGAACACAATAAGCAAAGTAGACAAATGACAGTGAAAAATGATTTGCAATGACTAGAACCAACAGGAATGGTATCAGGAACATTCAAAGACCTGCAAAGCAACAAGGAAGACTAGAAACCCGACACAAAAATGAATACAGGTTATAAATAGGAAAGCCACCAGAAGCAAACAACTAAATGACTGCAATCACTCCAAGACTCATCAGTAATCAGAAAAATGCAAATTCAACCAATACTGAAATAGCTCTTTATACCAAAGTCAAAATGGCAAAGTTTGGAAGGTAAATCCTACTTGATACTGGCAAGAATAGAGGAGACAGGAACTCACGTGTATTGCTGGTGGAAGCATAAATTACTGCAAACATTCTAGAAACAGGCTACATTTAGGGAAATTAAATTATAACATATGTCATTTGATTAGCAATCCTACTCCTGGATTTATATCTCAGAGAAATGTATACAAAGGTCAGCAAGGATTCACATATTAAAAACTGAGCATGGCTGTATTTGTGGCAGTGGAAGCTGGGGCAAAGTTGGAATGCACAACTTGTGAAATGGGTAAGTAAAATGTAATAGATGAATACCATGAAAACTAAACAGCAATCAGAGGCAACTGTAACAGCACAGATACATCCTGAAAACACCATGTTGAATAGAAGGGAAAAAAGTAAAAAACAGAACATATTACACAAGTTCACTCCTTTAATCCTCCCAACAACCCTATAATCTAAGTAATATTATTGTCCTCATTTTACAGATTAGGAAACTAAGACACAAAAATTTACCACAACATCCAATCATTCACCAAGTCTTGTCTATTCTACTTCAATTACATGCCAAATACCTCTCACCACATCAATAATACTCTGTGATCCAAGTCGGAAGTACCATAACGGCTTTCTAACCAACTGCCCTCCCCTCAGTCTTGCCCTATCCAATTCATTCATCATTAATCTGATTCTAACACTCCTTGCCTACACACTTCAACAGCTTCTCATTACGCTGATGATGAAGTCCAATGTCCCAGACACACCCAGCAAGGCTCTGATTTACTCCTATCCTACATTTCCTGTTTTCTTTCACACCACAGTCCCTCTCTCTCACTACTCCAGCTGTCTTGATCTTCTTTCAACTCTTCATACTTTCCAACCTCCTGCCCACTTCAGGGGGATACACACCCACATTTGACTGGATCAGTATCTGCCAGATCTCAGCTGAAATGTCACCTTCTTATAGGAGCTCTCCCTGACATGCTAGCTTCAATCAGGTCTCTCTGGGATGGACCTGTCCTTGATAGCACTTACCAACACTGTAATCAATTATTTCTCTAAGTACTTGCTTAATATCTGCCTCTAGCTAGGATCATAAACTCCATAAGGACAAAATACATTCAGGTGTTAACTACTTTCTCCTCTACACCTAACATAGTGCTCAGCATATACTACTTACTTGTATTAATACTCCAATTGAGGGCCATAAAATACTGTTAATCTTTCTATTTACTAAAAAAGAAAGCAAGCTTTAAAATGCCTGCTGCCGTTCTTTTGAAGGGAATAAACAAAATGCTTTCTCTCTCCAAAAAATTCCTATGATCTTTGAAAAACAAATAATAAATCAAATTATAAATCAATGACTATCCATATTAAAAGATTTAGAATTAACAACAATTTTCTCAAAAGCTTTTGAATTTAAGAAACTACATTCTCAAAATGCTCACAGTTTATTTCAACTCAGTAATAAACACATTTCATGAGCCAGGAAGAGTCCGATACAACAGAGTAGACAGAAATCCATTAGCCAAAATTTCCCTATTCTGTCACATTTAAGTAACATTTTCTTAATCAAAAAAACCTAGGGGAAGAAAACATCATCTATCTAAAGAGCCTAAGTAGACTCTAAATCTAAATATGATGACCGCAAAGGCGAGAGCCCATTATTAAAACTCTGCAATCATCCAGTACTTGCTATAATTTCACCACCAGGTGGCAGATCCATACAACTTTCGAGAGACGCTCTGATCAGTCCTGAGAAGTCCAATTAGAAAAAAACTTAGAAAAAGTGAGATAATTCTAAACATGTTACATATTACTTCACACGACATGACACATCTATTTAATCTGTCTCCGGGCCACGTAGAGCACACAATTATCTTTAAATAAAGAGCACTAAAATACAATTTTAAAATGTGGTTATCCACAGACCAGTTACTCAAAATCTTCAGAAGCGTAACAGCAAGTCTTGAATACAAAAGTAAAAAAAGCAAGAGATAAAAAGAAGTATGGAAAAAGACATGATGAGAAAAGAAGAAAGGACAAAGAAAAGAAGCACCTCTCAAATCTAGATGTACACGGAGTTAATAGCAACCCAGAAGAACCAGTGACCTTTTTTCTTTCAGCAAGATAGTTTTCTAATCAATAAAGACCTTACTCTCAAGTCAACCAGTTAATTAAGAAAGTGACTTTTCAAATTTTTCAATAAAATTATTCTAAAATTCTAAAAATGTGTTATTAAATTTAAGATGAAATAAACTATCCTGGGATGACTCTTCGTTCTTTTAAAATGCTACCGGAAACCTTAGTTGTAAACCCATCCTTTCAATCTCAGGAGACCACCCTGATCTTCTCACCCTTGGCTGTGGCACATCCCTCCCTCCACCATTTCTATTCCCACTTCTCCTGCCTCCAGAAGGAGAGCCCTGACTACTACAAACACCAGGCAATAGCTCTGCTTCCTCAGTAATATTTCTCTCCTGGGACTCTTCAAATCTACCTCAGCCATAACTAGAAATCAACACTCAACCTGCTTCATGAACCAGGGCTGAACTGAGTTTTGTGGTGTTTGAAGAATATATCACTTGGGGGCCCTTTTTAAGGAAAAAGAATACAAGAAAAAATTCAGTTTTGCAGATTTCACAAAAATACATAAATATGGCACACATTGCTAAAGCCTCTCCCAGACCCTAGAAGGGGATCCAGACTCATCAACTTAAGGGTAAATTCTTCCTGCCACGAACACACGCTGAGGAAAAAACAAGCCTCTAAACATGGTTTGTTAAATAAAACAAAACAAATGGTTCACCAATTCCAGTCAGTAAAAGGAAAAATACTGCCTAGAGAGTTATAGTGGTCCCAGTTACTCTAGAACAAAGTGGCTAAAATTAAGGACAGAGCCGAACTATCTAATGATGACATGAGAGCAAAATATAGGGAAAAAAACTGTTAGTGGGGGGAATGTATACTCATTCACTTCCTGTATCCACTCTTAAAAAGCACACTGCCATCGGACTCCCCCAGAACACTGTTTCCCGTTGGGTTCTTACTCACATAACCCAGCTTCAGAAAGCTCTCACTTTTCTTCCCTGACAGAAACACTCAAGTACAGAAAAAACAATTCTCAAACAATTTAGCTTTGGGGAAATTTTTCTTTCAATTATACATTATACATTCCATCATTCTATAGTCCAAAGTCCCTAACACTATTAGAAGAAAGTTGCCAAACCTCTCAGTCCTTGCTCTAATATAAACCGTTTTGATATACACAAAGGTCTCAGTAGCTTATCTGAATGAACAAGAACACAAGTTCTCATTTCCTAATAACTTCCTGAATATTTTATTATCGTTTCCTCCCAGGAAATTTATTCACTCCATGTAGCTCCAACACTAATAGTCCATTTTTGAAGGGAAATTATTCCAGTACACCAGAAGCTCATATAAAAGATTACCTCCACTACTAGGTTATTGTTTGACATCATATCTGAGTAAAAAAGATATAAGTTGAAAATACACATGTGGATTTTATTAATACACAGAAACAAAGGGAAACAACTATTTAAACAAATAGTTTAAATAATTAAACATTTATATTTTCACATACCAATTAAAATATGCAAAAATAAATAAAATGGCATAACCATCAAACCTGACTGAATAGTACACCTGAGATCTACATCTTCATTTCAACTATATTTACATTTCAATTATACCTGAATTTAAAAAATAAAATTAAAAAGAAGTCCAAGAATAAGATTAGATAATTTGACCCAATAACAAGAAAAATTATTGGTACTCTTTCCTACCTATGGCTTCAGGGGAACATATTTATAGAAATTACCTTGTATGTTTTAACTTCAGGATATTTTTAATATATCATTTGTATTCCTAGAGTCACAATTATGGGCCTATTATATGGCTTAACAACATAATACATGCCAAACTTTTCACAGTATAACTTCTGCTCTTTGGGGCATTAAAAACTAGTAACAAGGGTGCCTGGGTGGCTCAGTGGGTTAAAGCCTCTGCCTTCAGCTCAGGTCATGATCTCAGGGTCCTGGGATCGAGGCCCACATCGGGCTCCCTGCTCAGCAGGGAGCCTGCTTCCTCCTCTCTCTCTACCTGCCTCTCTGCCTACTTGTAATCTCTGTCAAATAAATATTTTTTTAAAAAACTAGTAACAAGACTCCAGAGCAAAATCTATTTCATCATTCTCTGTCATAAGTGCTTCTGAACAATTTTAAAAGAGCGTCTTATGCCAATCGAAACCATGAAGAGTTATCACTTATAGCTGTCAAAATGGCTAGGCTAATCTCCAAAAGACAAGAAAAAACAAGTACTGGTGAAGATGTGGAGTAAAAAGGACTCTCGTGCACTGATGGGAGTGTAAACTGGTACAGCCACTGTATGAAAACAGTATGGGGTTTCCTTAAAAATGGAAATACCATAAAAATCAGTAATTCCACGACCAGGTATTTACCCAAAGGGGGAAAAAACCCCACTAATTCAAAAAGGTATACATCCCTACATTTATTGCAGCATCATTTACAATAGCCAAGATATGGAAGAAGATGGGTATATATACACAATGGAATATTACTCGACCATAAAAAATGAGATTTTGCCATTTGTAACAACATGGAAGGATCTAGAGAGCACAAAGCATAGTGAAATAGTCAGAGAAAGACAAATACCATATGATTTCACTCATCTGTGGAATTTAAGAAGCAAAACAAACAAAAAGCAGAAATAGACCCTTAAATAGAACAGAGGCATGGGGGTAGAGGGGTGGGCAAAATAGGTGAAGGGGGAGACAGAGACTTCCAGTTACTGAATGAATAAGTCACGGAGATAAAAAACACAGAATAGGGAATGTGGTGAATGGTACTGTAACAGTTACCTATTGACAGATGGTAGCTGCACTTGTGGTAAGCACAGCATAATACATGGAGTTGTCTGAGCACACTATGTTGTACACTGAAACTAAAGTAGCACTGTGTGGGCACTACAATAAAAAATAAAGTAAAAACATCTGCATTCCTTTCTCATTGGAACAGGGGAAGTAGGTCTGACTAAACAAAGGGGATGGGAATAAGTACACATTAGAGAGGAAAAGAGCCAGCGATCCAGGAGAGAAAACCACACTGTTTAGGATATTGTAGTATAGCCAACTGGTTAATAGCCTGGTTTGGGTTCAAATTCCTGCTTGTCACTTACTAGGTATATAACCCCAGTTTAAATGACTTACTGCATGTCGTGCTTTCCACATGAGAAAACTGAGGCATAGACACGTTAACCAACTTGCCTCAGGTCCCCAGAACCTTGGAAACACCCAACAATGCTAGTGAGTTAGGCGTGAGGAAGAGATCTGCAGAAAGACACAAGGAAAATATAGCCACCTAGATCTTAACACAGCAGGAAAACAGGGCATCTACTGTATCTGTGTAACCAACAGCTGCCTAGGGCACACCCTATATCATAGTGTCCCTAAAACCATTTAAGACCCTTTCACTATGTATCGGACTTCTTTAGCAAAAGGGAGGAAGCACTGCCACAATCTACCAGAGCCCTTGATGGAGAGAAAAGAGAGGAATGAGACCAGCCCAATCACTTAAGGCTGCTGCTCTTCAATCATTCTTGAAAACACCAACATGAAAAACTACAACAGATTTCAACTGATAAAACCTATAGAACCTATGAATGGTCCACAAAACACTAGTTTTTGGTCAACAGCCCAGACTCAACCCACTCCTCCGATTCCTAATATACTCAACTGCCAGATCAAGTACCGTAACTTTCTGTCCCTATCTTATGCCACTTTCCAGTAACACGCTACACCCCAATGTAAATTACTTTCTGTTGTCTGTATCACCAATGCTTTCCTGTTCACAGACGTTTGCTCATTTCATTTCCTCTCTCCCTTCCCATCTCTGCAGGTCCACATCCTCTACTCAGCCAGGGCAGCATCCTGCCCAAGAGCCTGCACTGCCAATGCAGGACCACGCACTCAGCCTGCATGGCCCATCTCAAATTCCACCACCCCCACCAAGTTCACCCCGAGTGACTGCATCTGGAAGCACCTTCTCCATCTCTAGAACCCCCAGAGCACTCGTACCCCTTTCACAGCATACATCACTTTCTACATAGCGTTATCATTTTTATACACGATACACCCTTTATCAGACTGGTAACTCTCATTTCTCCCATCTCCCAAGTTTCCTAGCACAGTGCCTTGCCCATGGTAGCTACTCCATAAATGCATATTGAGTGAATAAATGCATCTGAGGGTCTATTACCCATTGGAGAATCATAATGAGCTTTCCTTAAACACAGCTAAATAGACTGGACTTCTCCCTCAGAGAACACAAATTATTTGAAGTTGCCAAGAGCTACATCTTAAATCAGAGAAAGTCACTGCACTATACAGCAGAACTTCATTCACACAAGCTTCCTTGTACTTACTTGTTTACGTGTTCTTCTCGGTGAAACAGGCCTTTATACTGCCAAAACTGAGGAGGGTGGAGAACATAACTAGTTTGTTTTTAAAAATGCAGCCAATTAAAATCTAGTTATGACAGCCTGAAAATGTGGTTCCAAAAAATGCTATGTTATTACAAGATATCACCTATCCTACAAAATTTTCCTCTTAATAATCATAAAAGATGCTTCTAAACTTTTTCTGATAACTCATATCTTTCCAAGACAATACGGCACTTCTTCAGGGGAAAAAGGCTGGGACCAAAAAAAACACAGTCAACTTAGAAACCAAGACAGGATCCTTCTAAACCGTAGGAGATAAGTAGACCTGAGAAAAGAAGAAAGACTTAAGGAGGTGGCCAAAGCAGTGGCAAAAAAAAAGTGAGAGAAGTCAGCCTTGTGTCTAAAGAAAAAAAAAAATCAGTTATCGAAAGGAAGAGACTGCTTCAGGTTCTGAGGAGATAATAGGGAAATGCTGAGGTCAGGAGAAGTTAGAAACACAAGATCAGACAGAATCAAGTACTACTTTTCCTTGCCACAAAGCTGCACAACATCCCACGCCTTCTCCAACTGCCATAGCCCTCAGAGCCCCCCCATGTTTACTGTCAATGCCTCTGTCTATCCACCCAACTAGTATGTACTGATAGTAAGTTATGTGCCTGGGCACTGTTCTAGGCACTAGGAAAACTGTAATGAGCATTCATTTGGCACAAAGATACAAAGAATTGTTACATAACTTCTTTAGGTGCTTTAACCCCTCATCTGAATGCAAACCTTCTGGAAGCAGTAGCTCTCAACTAGATTACAAATCCCTTTAAAGGGGTAAATAATATATACTAAGTGTCATTATCTTCACAGCTTATTTTATCTAAATCTGTCATAGGATCTATTCATACCTCCATGTTGCTATTGATAAAAAGGAAAATATTCACCAAGGCTATTTTGCAGCAAACAAACCACCACAAACCAAAAGCAGCCAGAAGGGAGGCAGAAACTGTACCTATATTCTTGGTTCTCTGTACTTCTGCAAAATTTACTGGAAGCAACATTTCACCATTTTGCTCCCCAAACTCAACTCTTCCCCAAATTTGTGCAAATATGAGACATTCATTTTATACCTGGAGAACGTCTTGCTAAATACAGCAAGAAAGGAAATTCAAGAGAAAAAAATAAGCTACAACTTAAGAGGACATGCCATTGGGCCACTTACAACTCAAGTTAGTGTGTGACCTAATCAAGTGATGCAACCTCTCTGGACCAGAGAAAAGGGAAGATGATCTTAAAAGCCCACTTCCAGTTAAAAACAAAAAACAAAAAACAAAAAAACAACCCTAGGATCTATGAGTTCTCACAAATGCACACACATACTATGAAAGAATTTTACAACAGGTCAGCACTATTCAACTTACTTGAATGGGGTGATAAGGCATCATACAGCACAAGAGAAGCCATCAACTGATTCAATCTCCTGATGGACAGTTTACGCTTAGAAACACCTTCCCCTCATCTCTATCAAGCGGGCAATAATCACCAATAGGTATCTCCAGATACAGAGTTCTCCCAACTAAAATCTGTTCCCACTTCTAGAAAAGTAACTAAAGATGCCCATCATCCTGATGATGGATCTTTAGCTTTTTTTCATTTTATGAAGTTGGCATATATAAAATGGACCGCTCATTTGATATTTAATCATATACTGCTTTGAGAAATATGGATTCTTATGTTAGCTCATTAGACAAGTTCCTTTACGGCAAAGCTGTACCTGCCATAACAGCATCCAGCAAATATAGGCATCAAAACAAAACAAAAAACACCACCACCACAAACCATTCCTACCCTGAGCAAAAAAAATAAACAAACAAACAAAAAAAACCCAAAACCAAAAAACTCTGCTAAGATAAATGGCTGCTTGACTTTCTACTTAACTTGGGATTCCTAGAAGGCTGGGACTGCATATCATATTCACTTACCTCTATGTATGGTCTAAAGTATAATTAACCATGTCACAGGAATGTAAATAACTGCTACTGAATTTAAGCCTCACTTTTCTCATCTATAAAAGCAGAAAGATAAATTAAATGATTCCTCCTGTGACTCTGTAATTCCTCAAGCTCTTCATTCAAAAATAAATATTTCTGGAGAAATTATATGCCAAGTATTGCCGTATTAGGTCCCGAGGATAACAGAGGTAAAACTTGTGGCCACTACCTTGAGGGCTATTGTCTACTGATAATTTGAATCCCTCCATCTGGCCTCTGCACCCTGCCTGACCTTGGTTGTAGTCTGCCCAGGTCAGGAGATGCCAGCATTTCATATGCTTGCAAAGCAATGAGAGTATAAGCCATGACAAGAAAAAGGAGGCTGAGGATGCCTGGGGCAATCAGAAAGGGGCTAACAGAAAGGGGACAGTCACATTGGGAGAGGTGTGAAAGTGACACAGAGAAAAGGGCTACTCCCCCTCAGAAAGGGCCATATGCCTATACTGCTTCAAACATAAGAAAATAATTCTATCTGCCTGGAACCGTTAACTGTCTTTATAATCTAAATAACATGAGGGTTTCCTTACACATTGAAACCCATTTTATTACACTGAATATTATAGTCATTTCTGACAGCTTCCAATGAACCACAGAAATAAGGCACAAGAAAAACTAAGAAGCCAAAGAGCACTTCATTGTAGCCATTAATTTATCTACATTTTCTGTTTTTCTTCTCCCTATTTTACTCATGAGTTCAGAGTAACAAAATGGCAAAACAGAAGGCTAGGTTAGAAAAGAGCGAGAAGCAAAGGGATTGCCTAATCTTGAGACAAATAAAACAGTTAATTAGCCCCTGAATAACTGGGAATTGGTTATAAAAGTCCCCACTTTTAGACACAACAGGTTTTTAGAGATGGATGTCTGAAGTGAATTGCCCTGAGGTGAAATTCTGATTGCATTTACAATGTATCTTAACTATGCCTGAGCTGTTACCTTTATCTGTTTAGACATGGATTGAGTTCTCAAATGAGCAAAATCTGCTGTGTAAATCAGGTACTTAATTAAAGAGAAAAGTTTAGTAGGCTGTGGGGAGAAGTTTGTTGAAATGGTGTATTAAACACTGTTATAGGAAGAGGTTTTTTTCACTTATTAATTCTATCACTGTCAGTCAAGAGTAGTTACTGTTTATGCATTTTTCATTTAAGATTCTAGTTTAGGGTAAATATTTACTGAGAACCTGCTCATGGACTCAAGATGCTCATGGACCCCCCAGCAGATGAAGGGAGAAAAGGGCAAACAAAACAATGCTATCTAGGGGCACCTGGGTGGCTCAGTCATTAAGCATCTGCCTTTGGCTCAGGTCATAATCCCCGGGGGTCCTGAGATGGAGCCCTGTGTCAGGCTCCCTGCTGGGTGGGAAGTCTGCTTCTCCCTCTCCCGCTCGCTCCCGCTCCCCCTGCTTGTGGTCCTCTCGCAGTCTCTCTGTCAAATAAAAAAAATCTTAAAAAAAAAAAAAAGGGACAAGGAGGAGAAAAGAAAAAACAATGCTATCCCCACAGAACTTAAAATCGTGTTAAATCTTCTAGCCTGGTATATTCTCATATACTTTAAAAAGTATTGATAACCCTGCCTCTCTGATTAACTCCCCAACTCTCCTGAAAACTATTTCTCACTTACCAATCCTCTTTCACGAACAGCAGAAAGCCTTGCTCCCTTACAAAGAATATTCACCTATTCTCATGCTCCTTCCCTCCAGTTAAAGAGTGGCCTTATCACTCCTTCCCTCTGATCTAACCCCAATCTTTCTATGTGTGTTCAGAACATTTGAGCTCTTTTTAAATATGCTCAAAAATTCTGCCCACTAAACACACACCTCATTCTTATTAGACCTCAACCACTACATGTAGTTGTCCCCCATCACAGTTAAATTTCTGGAACTTTCCATAGTCTTCATTTCCTCCCTTCCCACTTATCCCTCGAACTGCTTCCAAATTCTACTTAAAGCTCTTAGTAATGACTTGTGGATAGCTAAATGCAAAAGATATTCTCCTCTTCCAGCAGAACTGAGACTCCCTCCTTGACTTCTATAATACAACCCTCCCCTGGTTTTCCTATTTCTCTACTCCTCTCCTTGTCTAACACCCCATCCCCTCAACTTAACCACTCGAAGCAGATGACACAAATCTATAGCCTGCGTCTCCTGCTATGTTCTATATTGGAACCAACAACCCCCTGGATAACTCAAACGCATATTAAATTAACTACAAAATTAAACTTATGTTCTCTTTGCCCCCTAAAACTTATTTCTTTCCCAAAATACCCCCATCCATACCACTACATAACCCCTAAAGAACTTTAGGAACCATCCTGGACATATCTCTTACCACAATATCCAATCCATCACCAAATTCTATTTTATCATCTAAATATCTTCCTGGTCCATAAACTTTTCTCCACCTGCATCATCCTAACCCAAGTGATCTTTGTACACTACCTAGATTACTATAACAGCCTAAGTGTGAGACAACACCATGACTATCACCATCTCCACACATTTTTTTTCTTGCATGTATTATAATGTTAGGTTATTTAATTACCTTTTACTGAAGCTTCAAATTCCTTACAGTTAAGCAAAGCACAAATCTCCTGTTCATATATAGTCCTTTCCTATCTTATTCCCGCTAGAGTGTGAACTTGACCAGGACAGGGTCTAAGTTTTGATCATCCTCATGGCCCCAGTATAGAGCTTGGGATGCAGCATGTACTGATAAAACTTTACTGAGTGAATTAGTATGAATTTCACTGTTCTGGAAAAAGAATGTTTTAAAGTTTATATACATAAGACTTCCGGTTTAACTTTTCATTTGTGTTCCTGCTACCAAAAGTTGAAGCAGTCAATAAAGCAAAACTAAAACTTTAAAAAATGTATTACAGTTTTGGGGTGCCTGGGTGGCTCAGTTAAACATCCAAGTCTTGATTCTGACTCAGGTCCTGATCTCAGGGTCATCAGATCAAGCCCGAATCAGGCTCCATACTTAGCTAGGAGTCTGTTTAAGATTCTCATGCTCTTTTGCCCCCAACCCTTTTCTTAAAAAAATGAATTATAATTCTGAATCTTCCAGATATTATGTTAATGGAATGCAGTCCAAATCCTAAGGACATTTTGTAGTTGAAAAACCATTAAAAGTCATTAAATATAATGATTATTTCCATGGAAAAACTACTAAAAGGCTTCCTGAGAAATGAAATTCTTTTTCAATATTCCAAATGCTCTTAGCTATAAAAAGACATTTCTTAAATACAAATGAATAAATAGCAACTACCCCATCGTATGCATTATATTTTTCCTTGGAGAGAAAGTTCATCTTAAGAAGCAATATTCTGAGTTTTTCCTCAAATTTAGAAAATATTTCTCAAGCTTTATGAATAAAAAACCACTCAGATGCTTCTCAAAATGCAGATTTCTAGGGTCTCAACCCACAAAATTTATCTCAAATGGCATCTCAAATGATGCCCTGAAAATTGTGACTATACTTTAAGAATCACTCAGTCACACCACCACTGGCTGAAGCAACCAGCCCCTGTGAAGATCTCGAACTAATCTTAAAAGATACTATAAACCAATGATGTTTGGGGGGTAGGGGGAACCTCACTTCTTTTTTCTTCTACCTCATCCATGATTTTCATCATAAAATTATCCTGCATTATGTACACAACAAATGTTCACTAAATACCTCCTGAACTGAACTACTGAGTTGAACTGCATTCATAGAAGTCATATTTACAAATTATAAAATTACACTTCATTTCCTTAATGTAATTAAAGGTATTAATAGTTTATAACATCTCACAAAGCATTCCACTACTTCCAGATGCTCTAACATTTGAACAAGTGTGTAAACCATTGCATTAAAAACTGGAAACCTGACACAGCAAGTATACTTTGTCGTATCAAGTTTCTAAGATTACATAAATAAAATGTAAATAAATGTATTTAACCTAAGATGAACAACACATAAAGAAAATCAACTCATATCATGACAAGGCATTAGTCAGGAAGACTCAATAGCTTTCCCTAAATTGTACTGTTCTTGTTGGATGTAAAAAGAAGACAGCCAACTCACCTTACAGTGTATTTTGTATCTACAATGGAACTGACATTATTCTTCTTGGAACAGCACAATGAAGCTAGCCATTTTCCTTCCCAATCCACCTATTGGTCCCAACTGCCTGCTTTTCCTAATTCCTGCTACATCCAGTCTATCAAACCACTTCCAAAACATGGTATCCAGACTGGCAAACTCTAGATTTAACTCTAAAGCAAATTCCTAATTCTTTCCCTAAGTAATAAGTTATGTAATGAATATATAATGCTTCTACTTTTCTGTTTCATGTCCTACCTTACTAAATTCTCAACTGGATTTCTTATTTAAAAAAAAAAAAAAAGCCATGCCATCCCACTTCCCATATATGTGTAACAAATGAGTAAATTCAATCCCATATATAACATAAGGCCTTGCTTTTTGATCACCTGGTCAGAGAATAAACTGAAATGTATTTTATATATGTATATTATGTATAATATACATATATAAAATAGGTAAACTCTATATATAAAATAGGTAACAAAATTGAAATTATAAATAAGATTTTACCAAAACACTTTCTATATACATAAAAATTATTATCAGCATCTTTATGAATATTCATTTATATTCAACAATGTAACTAATAGGTTAAAAAATGAAAATTTTAAATAAACATTGGTGTTTTCATTCTCCCAAAGAAAAGTCTCTCCGCTCAGAGAAAGGTATCTCTGCCTCAAGAATAGGTACATAAGATTAAGAGACCTCCCCATGCCTGGAATCCCACAACCTGGCACAGCCCTGGGAACAAAATCAGCATATGCAAAAATACAATAAAAAATGCCCCATTCTATCAAAAAATTCCTATCAGATAAGCATTAGTCTATTAGAGTCCTTCAAGAATTGCATAATAATAACCTATATGTACATAAAAGTAAAAAGAAAATAATAAAACTATTCTTTTTTTTAATTGGGTCAGACACCAAACTAAGCCAAGTGAAAAAGACAAAACAATATACAGTGTAGGTTATCAATTCAAGATGGCAAAACTGAGCTCCTAAACATAACCAACGCCCACCTGACATTCCACTCCAATGTGGGGGAAAATTTATAGCCCACTGAAAATCACTGAAGAGTACCAACCATAAATGGACTAGAAAGCCTCCAAGAAAAAAAAAGACTGACAAAGCATTCATGTTGCAGATAATGTGCTGGGTAAAGTTTACGGATGGGGCAAAAAGAGAAGAGGCACTACTGCTAACTCCACAACCAACAGTCAACATTGAATTGTAAAACTTTTTATTTCTGCATTGAAAACAAATGTTTTCTCAGTAAACCTCCCTGTTTCAGAGCCGGCTGACTATACTTTGCCTCTCTAATCTCTGAAAATCACCAACCAATGATCTAGCAATGTTAAATTACTGCAAATCTAAAATTTTACATTTTTTCATCTGGACCTGAAACGTTAGAACAGGAACCCATACAAGTTCATAAGAGTCCATCTCTACCAGCAATACTGAGCACATATAAACACCATCCCATCAACACAATAATGCTCCAATGGATACTTGAAAAGACTCAGAAACTAAAGAAGTGATTGTTCTATTAACTGGAACAAAATTTTTCCCTGCAACATTCACTGAGAGACAACAAACTTTAAAATATCATTAGAATTCCCAACTGAGAAATCTCAACCATAGAAATCCCCCCAAATTTAAGAGAATACTGTGTATATGAAGACAGAACAATCTGAAATAAGAAAAGACTGCTTTCAGCCACAAAACAACTGAATCATTAAAAAAATACAATAGGGGCAATAAATTGGAGACTGAATATGATTAAAAAAAAAACAGACAAGCTCAAATATTTCTCACAAAAAACAAATAAGAGAAAAGATGAAAGGGGCACTGTGAGAGTTCAGCTCCCAGGAATGGCAGATTAGGTGGTTTGGACCAAATCTTCCACTGGAACAACTGGAAAAAAAAAAAACTAGACAAAATACAAAATACCTGTGTGAAGGCAATCAAAGTGATGAGAAATTAAGGAACCAATACCAGGAAAAGGAGAAAATCCAAAGAGAAGAACTGGTATTTGAAGCTCCTTCTGGTCTAGAGCTATCTGCAGATTCTAAAGACCACTATTACTGAAGAGCCTGAGAAGATAAGCTTAGCTTCTGACAAACTCAAGTCCTGAGGGGACAAAAATGAGATGAGGGCCAGCCAAAGCGAAGGGTGGGTGAATGCCTTAAGCTGTGGATCAGGACCTCAAAGGGCTACATCCAAGAAGTAAAGGTAAACCTAAAACATTTCAACTTACAGGGTCTGAAGCCCAATTTTACATTATCTCAAATCCATCCCTGAATGGGTTGAAGTGATCTGAGATTGTTATGTCTCTAGTATAACTACATTACCAGAAAAGAAGCAATGGTAAATCCTTCCTGGAAGAAGAGAGCATCGTTCAGACTATTTCTATACTTTTTCATACATAATTCCTGGCCCTCAAGCGCAAACAAACAGGCACATAAAAAGACAAAGCAACTCCCCAATCAGGAGAAAAAAATGACATAAAAGCAAACCTTCATGGAAACACATATGAAAGAACGGCTTAAAAGAATAAAGATACAAAATGGAGAATTTCAGCAGGAACCTAGATACTGTGGAAGAAAATGGAATGGAAATTCTATAACTGAATAATATAATAAAATCAATAAAAGGAGTACCGCCTCTGGTTAGAATGGACAAAGTCACAAGAGACTGTTGCTCTTAATCTAACAACCCAAACAGGGCAGATAAGCTATAAAAACTCATTGTCTTTCTGATCCCATCAGTGTGATGAGGATTCAAAGACCTAAGTGAACTCCTCCAATGAGGAAGAAGAAATATCTGAAGAGATAACAGCCAAGAACTTTCAAACTGACGACAGTGATCATCCCACAGATACAAGAAGCTCAACAAGCAGAATAAATACAAAGAAAATCACAACTAAGCACATCACAGTCACATTTCTGAAAGCCACAGGGAAAGAGCAAATCTTAAAAGTGATCAAAGAGGGAAGGAGGGAGAGAAGCACATTATATACAAAAGAGGAAATTAAGACATAGCTGACTTCTCATTAGAAATGATGGAGCACAGCAGACAATGGAATGGCATATTTAAAGGGCTGAAAGAAAAAACTCTACACCCAGTGTCTCCCATCCCCTGCCAAAAAAATTGAAGGTGAAATAAAGATGTTTTCAAACATACAAAATATGACTGAATCCACCTCCAACAGACATGACTCCTAACCAAATACTAAAGGACATTCTGCAGGCCTAAGAAATGATCCCAGATAGAAGCTCAGAGATGCAGAAGGAAATGAAAAGCACTAAGAAAGTAATATATGGGTAAATCTAAATGAATAATGACTTATAAAATAATAATGTCTTATAAATCTTAAGTATAAAGAGAACTAAAATACATTAACAAGAATAACAAAAACCAGAGGAGAAGGACAAACAGAATTAAGGTATTCTGAAAGGCCTTCCACTGTCCAATAAAAGGTAAAAGAAGTCAAAGATGCATTTAGGAACCATTAAATGAATAGCAAAAGAAGATATACCTGGTAAGCTAAAAGAGAGAGAAAAATTGCACAACTGAAAATAATCAAAAGAAGGCAAGAGAGAAAGGAGAACACAGAATAGGCAAAACAAATAGTAAATAATAAAATGGAAGATTTAAACCCATATACATCAGCCAAATATATCATTAATATATCATTAGATGTAAATAGACTGAACACTCTAGTAAAAGGACAAAGACCATCAGACCAAATAGAGAACCTAACGATATGCTACATAAGCAACATAAATATAAGATTACAAAAGGCTGAAAATAAAAGGATGGAAACAAACATGAACCAAAAGTCTGCGGACAGAGCTATATTAGTATAAGAAAAAGTAGATTTAAGGTAAATAGCATGACTACGCATAATGAGTCCATTTATCAGAAAAATAAAATTCCAAATCTGTATGTATCTAATAATATAATCTTAGTTGACACACAAAAAAAGGAAAAATAGAGTGTCACAGAGGAAAGAGACAAGAGAGCAAGTATCTCTGGAATTCCAGAAAAAGAAAACCGAGTATAGGTAATAAAGAAATAAAAGAAAATTGTCCTACTGTAACAGAGACGTGTGCATTCAGAACAAAAAGACTCGCTAAATAGAAAAGTCACATCATACAGACATTTTAAGTTAGAAGAATTCAACCATATATGACAGAGAAAATGGGAAACAATTTACGTAGAACAAGCCACTCTCCCTGCCATTCAATGTGAGCACGCAATCTGAACTTGTTCTCCTCGTTGAGCTTGGCTCTGGTGTGCCTTAGTATGAGCATCTCCTCATACCACAATTCCAGAGTTTTAAAAAAAATGTTTTTGAACAATATAAATTCAAGTGCTCACCTTTGTTCAGTGCTTACCAAAAGAAATAATTTGTTCCAACACTGCAAGGAAAAACCATCTATGCCCAACGTATTGAAAGATGAAACATCAGCCTCCAATGTGGGACTTTTCTAAGGTATGTTGAAGGGAAATATGATAATATGCAGTTTTCTTATTATTTGCTGACTTTAAATCTAATGCCTAATTGAAATGCCACTCCATTGTACCAGGTTGAAAAAAAAATCAATAAACTCCCACCTTGTCACATCCTGGTGAAAATTCTGTATCTCAAAATTCACAACACTAAATAAAAAAAATTCTACAAATATAAAAGTTTAAAAATTAAAAAGATGTAGTAGATATTAATACTACATACAGCCTTAAATGTGGGGGTTACAGGGAGAACTATCCAGTGAGTTTTGAAAGAAAAAGACTGTGACACAGGAATTTTATATCAAGATCAAGTTATTATGCACATGCAGAGGCAAATTTTAAAACTTAAGTGTGAACAAAATGGAACTACCAAGTTAGTAGCAAAATGTTATTTCTTACCCACAAATTTTAACGACTGACAAATACAACTAATTCTCAAGCTGCAAAATCTCTACTTGACTACAGCTACTCTGAAGAAGGAAGTCCACTTTTCCATAAAACTGTCCCAAAAATTTTTAAAAAGCAAAGATTTCTGGGCGCCTGGGTGGCTCAGTGGGTTAAAGCCTCTGCCTTCGGCTCAGGTCATGATCTCAGGATCCTGGGATCGAGGCCCGCATCGGGCTCCCTGCTCGGCGGGGAGCCTGCTTCCTCCTCTCTCTCTGCCTGCCTCTCTGCCTACTTGTGATCTGATCTCTCTCTCTCTCTGTATCAAATAAATAAATAAATAAATCTTTAAAAAAATAAAAAATAAAAATAAAAAGCAAAGATTTCTTCAAAAAGCAGCAAAAATTAACTCCTCAGAACTTCACAAGACACATTATTCCAAAGCTTCTTTCTGTGACTTTGAATAAACTCCAGAGAAATCAATGTTTCATACAAGATGCCCACAACATCTAGAAGGAAATAAATGAAGACTTAAAAGTAAATATGGAATAATAAGGTTAATTTTCAGGCATTAAAAATTACAACAAGCGCCATCTGAGCTTCTTTTTTTAGCACTGCAATCCTTAAAAGATGACCTGGCCTATCATTTCATATCTAATAATCACGTCTCCACTTCATAACAAATGAGAAACTTCAAAATAAAAAAATGAACTTTCAAAAAATGGATCACTGATCAAGAACATTTCAAGTGATTTTGCCTTTACTCTGCCTCAACTCCTACTGCCCTTCACTTCATCCTCCTTGTCAAAAAAACCCGACCCACCTAAAAAGTCTCTTCATGCCTTCAAAACCAGGTCAAGGCCTACCTCCTCCAAGAAATTTAACCAACTACTCCAAACTAAACAAATCCCCATCCTCCTCAACATATGCACCCTCATTTAACAATCTAATTATACACACTCATCAAGTAAAAATATAAAACAAATTATAAAAGCACAAGTTAACTTTCATGTATTTTTAGCGAGGCTCTTCATCATTTATAAAATAAAAACAACAATAACAATGGTTCACATTTAATGAGTAATTCAGATAAACCAGGCTCTAAGTATGGACACATATCTACTCATTCATCTTGTACCTCAGTCCAGCAAGATCATAAGTGAATATGTGTGTGTATATATATATTTTTTAATTTAAAGTTGTTCAGAACTGTCTTTGTAAGCCTCCCCTTTCGCTCCCTAGCACTCTAACCTAGGGCCACACCATACATGTAGAGGTAAGGGCAAAGAACCAGCATTACTTTGCCACTATCCCATTCATTCATATCGAGGTTTGTGAAGAAGATATCCACAGGCAGAGTGAACTTTATTATATTACTTTTCTTCTGCGACAGGATAATATTTCCCTTCCTTTGGACCCCCAACTATGGGTATATGCTCCAGTCTTTGCCCTCTGTTTCCTTTTTCCTTCCTCAGTGATATGATCTACCCTCATGACGAACACCTGACCAGATAATTCCTCAACCTATATTTCTAGCCAAGAGAGCTAGTCAGACTTCCCACCTGAGCCTAATTCTGTAATGCCTTGACAGAGATGTTCTGCTGGCATCTCAGACTCAAGGTGTCCAGAATGGAAATAATATCCTGCCCCTTGAACTTGTCTCTTCTGCTACATTCTTAATCCATTTTCTACTTGAAACCACTTCAGTAGCTTGAGCCAAACTGGCACTCAAGTATTTGATTAATTGAACTTACTCTAAACCAAAGTTTCTCATCCTGTCTTAAAAGAGGTATTGGACATGTTTCAATTCCTATTTTTCACTCAAATCAATGAATAGAATAGAACAGCTTGAAAGCTTATGAATCTGTATCAAATGAACACAAGCAGTGGTTAGCAGAAGTCAGATAAGCAGACTGACTCGACTACTCAGTTCGCTTCTCATTAAGTTAAAAATCGCAAGTAACCAAGGGAGTTTTGAAAATTATAAAATTTGAAATTGTTCCTATGCATAATTATGTATTAATTCATATTTATAAATGAACCTAAGACTCAAGAATGAATATAGGAATATGAACGAAAGACCCGAACAATTCTCAGAAACAATCAAAAAAATCTGAAAAGATGCTCAACTCCATTAACAATTATAAAATACAAAATTTAGAAAAATCGAACTGAGAGGAGGAGCAAGATGGCGGAGGAGTAGGAGACCGATTATCATCAGGTCCCAGAAATTCACCCAGATAGTTATCAAACCATTCTGAACACCTACAAATTCAACAGGAGGTTGAAGAGAAGAAGAGCAGCAATTCTAGGAACAGAAAATTGACCACTTTCCAGAAGGTAGGACATTCGGAGAAGTGAATCCAAAGCAGCAGGAAGATAAAACCAGGGGGGAGGGGCCAGCTCCTGGCAAGTGAGAGAGCAACGGAGCACAAAACCGGAACTTTTAGAAGTCTGCTCCTCTGAGGGACGTCGTCCCAGAGGCTAAGTGGGGGTGAAGCCCTCGTGGGGACAGTGTGGTCTTAGGACCCACGGGGACACAAAAAAACAAGGGGTGCCTGAGCATGACGGAGCTCCCAAGTATCAGAGAGAAGCCGACAGGAGAGATGGAGCCAGAGCTGAGAAGGTGTCTCTCAGCTCAGTGTTACCTTGGGCCATGATCCAAAGCTTAGTCGGGCCACTGCTCTTTGAGAGGGGACCCCACGGATGGCAGATCCGGAGACCCCTCTGTACACCTCTGGGAGGAGCAGTGCGGGAGCAGCTGCAGGAATCTGCTGGGTTTGGAGATTCTAAATGGGGCTGCGTGCCAGAGATAGATACGCTCGGTCACAGGCTGGGTGAGCTCGGAGTGCAACAGGAGACCAGGGAGACGGGAGGGACAGACAGATTTTCTCTGAGGACGCACTGAGGAGTGAGGCCCCAAGCTCTCAGCTCCTCTAGGTTGGAGACTAGGAGGCCGCCATTTTCATTCCCGTCTTCCAAAGCTGTACGGAAAGCGTTCAGGGAACAAAAGCTCTTGAGAGCGAACCTGAGCTGATTACGTAGCCTGGCCCCTAGTCAGGGTGGTGCAATTCCACCTCAGGCAAAGACACTTGAGAATCACAGCAACAGGCCCCTACCCCAGAAGATCAGCAAGAACATCCAGCCAAGACAAAGTTCACAGATCGCTGAGAATTGTGGAACTCCAGAGCTAGGGGAAAGCAATACAGAGAATTCATGGCTTTTTCCCCATGATCCTTTAGTTGTTCAAAGTTAAATTCTTTGAATTTTATTTTTTTTCTTTTCAAGTTTTTTCCTCTTTCAACGTTTTTTAACTATTATATCTTATCAACACTTTTTAATCTTTTTTAATTTTCATTGTTATAGTCATATTTTATCCCTTCATTGTATTTAACCTTATTCTTGTATACATATGGTGTCTGTTCAATTCACCAGTCTAAAAGATATAGAGATATAGATAGATAAAGAGTCAGAGACAGAGATAGATAATAGAAACAGAAATAGATGATATAGATATAGATATAGAACACTAGAACAGATCAACGAAACNTGAAACTAGCAGCTGTTTTTTTGAAAGAATTAATAAGATTGATAAACCCCTGGCCAGACTTATCCAAAAGAAAAGAGANCGAAACTAGCAGCTGGTTTTTTGAAAGAATTAATAAGATTGATAAACCCCTGGCCAGACTTATCCAAAAGAAAAGAGAAAGGAGGGGCACCTGGATGGCTCAGTGGGTTAAAGCCTCTGCCTTGGGCTCAGGTCATAATCTCAGAGTCCTGGGATCAAGCCCCGCATCAGGCTCCCTGCTCAGCAGGGAGCCTACTCCATCCTTTCTCTCTGCCTGCCTCTCTGCCTACTTCTAATCTCTCTGTCAAATAAATAAATAAAATCTTTAAAAAGAAAAAAAAGTAAAGAGAAAGGATCCAAATTAATAAAATCATGAATGAAAGAGGAGAGATCACAACCAATACCAAAGAAATACAAAAAATTACAAGAACATATTAAGAGCAACTCTACACCAGCAAATTTGACAATCTGGAAGAAATGGGTGCATTCCTAGACACATATAAACTACCAAAACTGAACCAGGAAGAAATTGAAGACCTGAATAGACCCATAACCAGTAAGGAGATTGAAGCAGTCACCAAAAATCTCCCAACAAACAAGAGCCCAGGGCCAGACAGCTTCCCAGGGGAATTCTACCAAACATTCAAAGAAGAATTAATACCTATTCTCCTGAAACTCTTCCAAAAAATAGAAATGGAAGCAAAATTTCCAAACTCATTTTATGAGGACAGCATTACCTTGATCCCAAAACCAGGCAAAGACCCCATCAAAAAGGAGAATTACAGACCANATGCAAAAATCCTCAACAAAATACTAGCCAATAGGATCCAACAGCACATTAAAAGGATTATTCACCACGACCAAGTGGGATTTATTCCTGGGATGCAAGGTTGGTTTAACATTCGCAAATCAATCAATGGGATACAAGACATTAATAAAAGAAAGAACAAGAACCATATGATCCTCTCAGTAGATGCTGAAAAGGCATTTGACAAAGTACAGCACCTTTTCTTGATCAAAACTCTTCACAGTATAGGCATAGAGAGTATATACCTCAATATCATCAAAGCCATCTATGAAAAACCCACAGCGAATACCATTCTCGATGGAGAAAAACTGAGAGCTTTTCCCCTAAAGTCAGGAACACGGCAGGGCTGTCCACTATCACCACTGCTATTCAACATAGTACTAGAAGTCCTAGCCTCAGCAATCAGACAACAAAAAAAATTAAAGGAATCCAAATTGGCAAGGAAGAAGTCAAACTCACTCTTTACAGGTGATATGATACTTTGTGTGGAAAACCAAAAGGACTCCACTCCAAAACTGCTAGCACTCATACAGGAATTCAGTCAAGTGTCAGGATATAAAATCAATGCACAGAAATCNATGTCAGGATATGAAATCAATGCACAGAAATCTGTTGCATTTCTTTTTTTTTTTTTTTTAATTTTTATCTATTCATTTGACAGAGAGAGAGAGATTACAAGTAGGCAGAGAGGCAGGCAG
>LNAC01000583.1:785780-797716 GCA_002007465.1 Ailurus styani
ACTTTATGTGGAAAACCCAAAGGACTGCACTCCAAAACTGCTAGAACTCATGCAGGAATTCAGTAAAGTGTCAGGATATGAAATCAATGCACAGAAATCTGTTGCATTTCTATATACCAACAACAAAACAGAAGAAAGAGAAATTANGAGGAAGACACAAAGTGGAAAAACATTCCATGTTCATGAATTGGAAGAACAAATACTGTGAAAATGTCTATGCTACCTAGAGCAATCTATACATTTCATGCAATCCCCATCAAAATACCAGCAATTTATTTCAAAGAAATGGAACAAATAATCCTAAAATTTATATGGAACCAGAAAAGACCCCAAATAAGCCAAAGGAATGTTAAAGAAAACCAAAGCTGGTGGCATCACAATTCCAGACTTCAAGCTCTACTACAAAGCTGTCATCATCAAGACAGTATGGTACTAGCAGAAAAACAGACACATAGATCGGTGGAACAGAATAGAGAGTGCAAAAATGGAACCTCAACTCTATGGTCAACTAATCTTCGACAAAGCAGGAAAGAATGTCCAATAGAAAAAAAACAGTCTCTTCAACAAATGATGTTGGGAAAATTAGACAGCCACATGCAGAAAAGTGAAACTGGATCATTTCCTTAAACCACACACAAAAGTAGACTCAAAATGGATGAAAGACCTCAATGTGAGAAAGGAATCCATCAAATTCTTGAGGAGAACACAGGCAGCAACCTCTTCAACCTCAACCGCAGCAACTTCTTCCTAGGAACATCACCAAAGGCAATGGAAGCAAGGGCAAAAATGAACTATTGGGACTTCAACAAGATTAAAAGCTTTTGCACAGCAAAGGAAACAGTCAACAAAACCAAAAGACAACTGACAGAATGGGAGAAGATATTTGCAAATGACAGATGAGATAAAGGGCTTGTATTCAAAATCTATAAAGAACTTGTAAAACTCAACACCCATAAAACAAATAACCCAGTCAAGAAATGGGCAGAAGACACGAACAGACATTTCTCCAAAGAAGACATCCAAATGGCCAACAGACACATGAGAAAGTGCTCAACATCACTCGGCATCAGAGAAATACAAATCAAAACCACAGTGAGATACCACCTCACACCAGTCAGAATGGCTAAAATTAACAAGTTAGGAAATGACAGATGTTGGCAAGGATGCAGAGAAAGGGGAACCCTCTTACACTATTGGTGGGAATGCAAGCTGGTGCAGCCACTCTGGAAAACAGTATGGAGGTTCCTCAAAAAGTTGAAAAGAGAGCTACCCTAAGACCTAGCAATCTCACTGCTGGGTATTTACCCTAAAGATACAAATGTAATGATCCTCAGGGGCACATGAGCCCGAATGTTTATAGCAGCAATATCCACAACAGCCAAACTATGGAAAGAACCTAGATGTCCATCAACAGATGAATGGATAAAGAAGATGTGGTGTATATACATACAACGGAATACTATGCAGCTATCAAAAGAAACAAAATCTTGACATTTGCAGTAACATGGATGGAACTAGAGGGTATTATGCCATGCAAAATAAGTCAATCAGAGAAAGACAATTATCATATGATATCTCTGATATGAGGAACTTGAGGGGCAGGGCGGGGGGTCATGGGGGTAGGAAGGGAAAAATAATGCAACCACATGGGATCGGGAAGGAGACAAACCATAAGAGACTCTTAATCTCACCAAACAAACTGAGGGTTACCGGGGGGTGGGAGAGTAGGGATGGGGTGGATGGGTTATGGACATTGGGGAGGGTTTGTGCTATGGTGAGTGCTGTGAAAGGTGTAAGCCTGATGATTTACAGACCTGTACCCCTGGGCAAATAATAAAAAAATTAAAAATATATATATAAAATTTAAAGAGATATACTTTTTTTGTCTATCAAACTGGCAAAACTAAGAAGTCTAAAAGTAACTACCATGTTGGCAAAGGTGTGGGGAAACAGGCATTCTCACACTTGCTGTTGACAGGAGTAAATCAGCATTTGGAGAAC
The DNA here is from genome assembly GCA_002007465.1 of Ailurus styani. Taxonomy (NCBI): domain Eukaryota; kingdom Metazoa; phylum Chordata; class Mammalia; order Carnivora; family Ailuridae; genus Ailurus; species Ailurus styani. Next base: position 787,782 of record LNAC01000583.1, read on the forward strand.
AATTTAATACACATGCTCTTTTACCCTACAATTCCACATCTACAAAATTATTCTATAGTATATTTGAACATGTACACAAAGTATTTGTAAAAGGTTCATTGCATATGTTTGCAATAAAAAAACTGGGAACATCAAATTGGAACTGGTTAAATTAAGTATGATATACCTACAAAATACCATATGGCTATCAAAATAGCTGTGATAAATTTACATATACTCACATGGAATGATGTCTTTAAAACAAGCTGGAAAACAGTACACAGAGTACAACCCAACTTGTTAGTTTATATATGCATTAGTTATATATTTATTATATATTTAAAATATTTAACTGTACATATAAAACAGAAATTCCAAGGCACCTAGGTGACTCAGTTGGTTAAGGGTCTGCCTTCAGCTCAGGTCATGATTCCAGAGTGCTGGGATGGAGTCCTGTGTTGTGAGGCTCCCTGCTCAGCTGGGGGTCTGCTTGTCCCTCTCCCACTGCCCCTCCCCTCCCACTCTCAAATAATTAAATAAAATCTTAAAAAAAAAAAAAAAGAAAAAAGCCCATAGGCATTAAAAGTGATTATCCTTGGGGAGAAGGTTGAAGCGTATGACTTCACTTTATTTTACATATTGTTGTAAGTTTTATAATGTTTTTCATTTTTTTAAAGTCAAACCAACAATTTCACCCAAAAATTAAAATTCAAATGCAGTACATATTTTAGCAATCAGTTAAAGATGCTGCTAAAAAAGATAAATTCCATGTCCAGAGGGGTAAAGACCAGCAGAGAAGGACCAATGCCCTACCACCTCACCTCTCTTTCTATTCACATTTCTTGGTGTCAACCTGGCCCATACTATTTTGAGGTGAGATGAGACTCCCGAGTTTTAGAACGTTAGACAGATCTCCCAAACAGCAACTGTATCTATAGTAGAAGGGGGCAAAGAAAGGGCAAGGGGCAGGCAAAATCCATTAGCAGTAATGGAGAGGGAAAGAAACTTTCTTCAATGTGGCTGAGACAATTATTTCTGTTTAAGGGAAGATCTTTGCATTATTATGTTTATTTTAAATCTCCTTCCTTACAAAGGTCACAACTTCCTGTTGTTAGGGTGCATTCCCAAGATAGCCCTACCCACTTTTGATCAGCAAGGGGCTTAGTAATCAGATAATACAATCTATCAGAAATCTACATGAATTAAAGATAAATAGGCTCTAAACAGAACCTTTGGGACTCTGAGAAACTTACTTACTTTGATACACAGACTTTGAAAACTTTCTCTTATTCCCTAGTCTTCAAGTTATATTCAAGAGGTAAGGGTGTGTATGGTTGAATTCTATGTAGGTGAGGTGACTATTAATAAGGGGGTTATTGCCATAAGAAGTGTAACTATCCCTTAGATATCAACACTACAGAAATTAAAAAAAGAAACCCACCTCAAACTTTAAATGCTTTGAAAAATTAACAAAAAAAACCCTTAAATTTTAGTTGATGCATTAAAAGTTATGCTATGAATAAAAATTTATCAATAAAACATAATTTGTGATTCTGTCCCTAAATTTATAATTTATAATGCTATCATCTTAACGAGACCTTATATAACAAATTAAGTCGCTGATTTTTTAAAAAATTTTTATTTATTTATTGGAGAGAAAGAGTGAGAGAGTGTACATAGCAGGAATAGGGGCAAAGGGAGAGGAAGAAGTAGGCTCCCCAATGAGCAGGGAGCCCGAAGCAAGCCTTGATCTCGGGGCCCTGGGATTACAACCTGAGCCAAAGGCAGGTGCTTAACTGACTGAGCCACCCAGGGGTCCCCAAGTGATTTTTTTTTTCCCACTTGCTCTACAACTGAAAAACAAATATTCTGTATCCAGGTTCCATGTAGTATTATGTTAAAAATTCACTCTGCTCAGGACTCATCACCAAGTTTTTTTTTTTTTAAGATTTTATTTATTCATTTGACACAGAGAGAGAGATTACAAGTAGGCAGAGAGGCAGGCAGAGAGAGAGGAGAGAGGAGGAAGCAGGCTCCCCGCTGAGCAGAGAGCCCGACGAGGGCCTCGATCCCAGGACCTTGGGATCATGACCTGAGCCGAAGGCAGCGGCTTTAACCCACTGAGCCACCCAGGCGCCCTCATCACCAAGTTTTACTGGCTATTACTGACCAATAATAAATTCTGAAAACCAGTATAATCAATCTCCACATTTCCCAAAGACATGGAAGTAGCTGCACCCCCAGATAGCTCCATTATTAGAATTCTCACATATTCAAACATTCCAGTAACCATTTCACTTAGAAGAAATGGAAAAATAACTTCCTTTGAGAATTCTAGTCTACTGACTCGGTAAAACTAAGTTAGGACTACTCGAAAGCTACAAGCCAAAATTATGAGAGAAAGCAGAACTCTTACTTGATTAACAGAAACACAGTGATTCCAGGATTTGTTTTTCCACCTACAGCAGTAATGACAGTTTCTCCCTCCAAATCAAGTTACCTATTATCTGTGGGGATGTCTTATCTCTGCTATTGGACCAAGGCACCAGTAAGGACAGAAACCATGTCCAATTCATCTTAGTATCTCCACGGTGTATAGCTTTGTGCACAATTAACCATCGATAAAATGTTTGCAACTAGCCAAAATTACCTAAATTTTTAGTTTTGGTTATAGATAAACTGACTGGAAAATTAAGTTTAAAAATTCTTCATATTAAAAATATTCTTGCTATGAAACAATTTTAAAGAAGGTATTTCACGGTTCTTTTTTAGAGGAAAAATAAAAAACCACACATTTGACTTTCAGACTACCCAAATGCTAACTCCTTTCAAGAAGAATTCAAGTACTGATTTCCATGAAGTTAAACATATATAACAACTACCTCTCTCTCCCCCTTTTCTTTACATGAGGGAATCAAAAGAAGGAATCACAACCTACTCATTTCAGCCAGATCTATAACCTGGACATTTTACTTTGTATCACTCATAAAGCCTAAGAGTAAGTATCTAATATTTCAAGTAACCCTGCAATTTAAAATATCTCACAATTCTGCAACACTTAAATCTTTATTTCTTGAAATCAGCCATAAAGCTATTTTTATACAAATTCATACACAATCCTGTTTACAAGCAACTTAAAAGATATCCCTAATCATATCCAACTTCACGTCAGAAAAAAAAAAAGATGTACCATAACTGGAGCTCTAGAGAATGACAAAAAGTTAATTCTTGCACCCAAGAACAGAAATGATCAGTGTTCAAACACAAGAACTGAATAGAGGTCATTTAGATAGCCACGACTCAATTTTATAGACTTCAGAGTTACAGAAACTTGGAGAGAGAAGGGACCTTTGAGATTACCTATTAATTAGGTAATTAACCCCTGCAGTTAACAGATGAAACAGAGAAGCTATAGGACTGCATTTTAAAATAATGGACTGAAGTGTCCAAAGTTCACAATTAAAGGTGAATATACCTTGATAAAGTTGTAGAAGTACTAGTAAACGGTATTATTCATAATGCTATCATTACTCTTCTATAATAAATGGAAACTTGACTCTCATATACACACAAAGATTATCTTTTCACCAATAATTCCACATGTGGGGATCCAAAATATAGGAGGGAAACACCATATGCAGGAAAATGTTCATGATAGCATTTTTTATTATACCAAAATACCACAAACAACCTCAGCATCCATAACAGGAAAATAAATAATTAGAAACAGTATGCAATATAATAAAGAGCATAAGCTTTGGAGCTAAAAAGACCTGGATTCAAATGACTTCTCCACAGGAGAGCTGTGGGACCTTTGGTCACTTAATAGTTGAGACTGAGTTACCTCATCTGTAGAATGGGGGGATGTTAGTTACCATCTTCTTCACAAGGTTAAAGAATTAATGCATGTAAAAGAGCCTGGCACAGTGCCTGGAGTTCAGTGAGTGTTCAATAAATACTACTTTTATTGGTCACTATTAATGCCATATTCATTCACTGCAGTATTATACAGACATTTTCAATAATGGTTATGAAAATCTATACCTACTGGAAAGATCTCCAACACACTGTTTAAAAAAAAATCAAGTTGAAAAGCAATAACTACTATGTTCCTGTTCATGTGCGAAAAATACAACTATACATACATATGTAAATGCAGGAGAAAAAATACTGAAAGTGGTTATTTATGGGTAAAAAAGGTATTTGTTGGTAGAAGTCATACTTCACTTCTATGTTGTTTTACTTCAAACATATATTTACGTATTTTAAAATAAATTTTTAAAAATAATTTAAAGATAATATACCAACCAAAAACTGGCATAAAGAGAGAACATCTACATATACAGCTGTACATACATTACGATTACAATGTAACACTGATGTGTCATATTAACAGAGACTAGAAAGAAATATGCCAAAATTACACCACCGGGTCTAAATGACTTTTGTCTCTATTTCCAAAATTTCTTAATCAAAAAGCTCCTTTCATTTTAATTAATCCAAAATTCGGGTTATATTTTAATATCTTTTACTGGCTTGTGTTTCTTGACAAAGTCAATTTTTTAAAAAAATAATAAACATTAGGCTCTTCATTACCTCGGGTAGCTATCTAGTCAACATGATCTTACCTATGGTCATTTCTTCTGTTTTCCTGTTATTCATACAGTTTTACCTAGAAGCCAAAACCCCTACCAGTGACATGGTGAATACCTCCTAATCACGCAGAAGTCACTAATAAAATAAAGTGCTTGGGAAATGACTATTAAATAGGGCCGAGAGCCTCCATATATAATGAGATTAATGTTACCCCAACATTTTTTATTAGTGTAGAGAAAACTCATAAAGAAACCAACAATGATCAATTAAGCCAACAAAAAAAAATCTATACTTCCAAAAAATTTAATGGAATTATAGTTTTTAAAAGTTCATAAAGAAATATTAAAAGCATTCCACAAAGATACAGCACTTTACAGTTTATATGTCAGTTCATTTTTCTGACAATCCATTTAGGTAAGCAAGATACAAGAGGAGGTATGGACCATGAGTGATATCCCAAATCCTCTGCCACATAGCCTATCTGTTTTCACTATCCCACATCACATACTAATTTTCATACAGTGTGCTAAGAACAGCCACATTTCTTATCTCCTTTGAACATTCTGCCTGGAAGTCTACAAATTCTTTTATACCTCATCCTGTTAGGCAAGCAGAGCAGGGTATCAGTCTCTGTTTACAGGAGACTCAGTAAAATCATTGATCTTTCCAAAGATGACAAAATTAATAAACACTAAAACTGCAGCATATCCAGGGGAGGGTGACCGACGAGCTCACCAAGGGTCATAAAAGTAAGTAATGTGAAAAGTGGCTGAAGAAATAAAGGATAACTCACTTAGAGAAGGAGGCGAAAGTGGCATACTTGCACACACACAAACGTCATTAGACACGTGAAAGGCCATCATACAAAGAAATGAGACTTGTGCATATATGTGGCCCTAAAGGGTAAAAACAAAGGCAACTCAACATTCATTCAACAAACATTTACTGGTTATCCACTCTGTTCCAGATGCTTCGGCTACACTAGGTATATACAAAAGGTAAATAAGAGAAGTCCCAATATTCAAGAGGTTCAGACAAGTTGAGGAGACAAGAAAATAAATAACATAAGATTAAAAAGTACTCGGAAAGCTATGAGAACACAGCTAATAATGACTCTAACTCTCTTTGGAGAGGGGGATAGCAGAGAAAAATTCACTGAATAATGAATAGGAATCTCAGAAGTAGACAAGGTGGGAAGTGGCATTAACAGGAAGGACAAAAGAAGAACAACGGAGAGCATGTCAAAGGCATGGGGACATGAAGCTCTGCAATAAACCCAAAGTGGTGGAACACCAGGTGTACACATTAGAGGTGTGAAGAGATGAGGCTTTAAACTCGGGGTGGGAGAGGCCAGGGGTAAAGAATACAAAAGGCCTCACAATCTTCATGCCAAGGAGTTTAGACTCTAACACTCAAGCTGTGAAACACTAATAAGAGATTTTAAGTGGGAGTATGGCATGCTCAGAAAAGGACATAGGAAAACTCATTCCAGCAGGAAGACAGATGTCTGGAGGGTAACAGTGGAGATAAAGAGATAAAAAGATGAATTACAAAGCCACTATTGTTAGTCTACGTGGGGATGATGATGAAAAGATTCAGATTCAAGAAATATCTAGGGGGTAAAAATCAAACACAAGTATTGGCTGTAAGAATGAGGGAAAGGGGAGGGTCCAGGATGACTTCTAGATCTCAACTTGGGTGAATGGCACACAGAGATGCCCAAAACAGGTAACACAGGAAGACAAGTCTATGCAATCATACAAAAATGTGAGAGCCCAGGGCCAGGAATTGGTTTGTCACTGTCTACAGAAAGGGGATGAGTGAAGGAGGAGGGAAGGGGAACAAAAATGAGTTTACCTTTGTTCTTGTGTAACATAAGGTGCCTATTCAGCAAAGCTACTGAATGGCAGGTAAAGAAGAGTGGACCAGGAGAGTCATTAGCTTACAGGTAGCAACTGAGGACAAGACAGAAGGAGATCAACTCTGACGCCAACATTTAATAAGGGAGTGAAAGAAAAACTTGAATAACAAACTGATCACAAAAGGAAGAGATGAATTAACAGAGTGATGCCAAAAAAAAAGGCGAGAAAAGGGAAAAAAATCAAGAAGAGTGGGAGGGTTGAAAATTAAAGTTAAATGGGCTGCATAAAGCAAAGTTTACTGGCAGAAGTTATTCAAAACAGGAACAGACCACCTTGTGAGGTAATGAATCACATCATCACGTAAATGATTCAGACAGATAGCGTCATCTACGTGGGATGCTGACAAGAGGATTCTTTCTTTAAAGGAGAAATGTAGCTACAGTACACCTCTGAAGACTAGAGTAAGGTTAGCCTCAACACCATTATGACATTTCATCAAACACTTTTTTGCATTCTGACCAAGGAATGAAATATTCAATTACTCTAGTAAAAGTATTTAAAAAGGTTTCTACGTATTTCATATAACTCATAAGAAACCAATACTGGACTAAAACTTCACTAATTCTGCTCTTGGCATACAGAAAGTTGCTGGAGAAAGTGTGGAAATAGCTCATCTGACCTACTTTATTTTTTTTAAGATTTATTTATTTATTTGAGGGAGAGAAAGAATGAGAGGGGGAAGGTTAGAGGGAGAGGCAGACTCCCCACTGAACAGGGAGCCCCATGCAGGGCTTGATCCCGGGACTCCAGGATCACGAACTGAGTCGAAGGCAGTCGCTTAACCAACTAAGACATTCAGGTGCCCATGTGGTCTACTTTAAATTCAAACTAATTTCAGCTGAGCTCTCAACACTGACTTCCCTACTTTCCCCATTCTTGCATCTCAATTCTACCCCATCACCACTCTTTAGCCCTCACTCTGATTTTTTTTTTGCCCTCACTCTGATTAAAGAAGACTTGCACTGTACAGAAATCTTATCAGAAATCTTCCCCTCCTTCCTTCCTAAAACCAGTGTGCCTAATCATTTCCAACCCTCTAGAGCTGACCATTCTCCATCACTATTTCATCTCCTTCCTTTGTCCTCATCAAAGTCTACCCTAAACTGGAAAACCACTCCATTTACCCCATTGTTCCACACCTTAATTTTCTCCCTTTTCTACCAAATACCTCCATCCCCCTACCACCTACTCACTGTAATCCCCCGCAGAAAGGTCTGAGTCTACCCCCTCTATAAAAATTAAAAATTAAAACCACTGACAAATGACATGGGATCTACTGACCATTTGTTTCAGTTGCCCCTTAGTTCACAGTTCCCTCCATCTCCCTGCAGCTTATGACAGAACTGACCAGCCCCTTCTTATTGCAGAAATGAGAAATAAAGCAGGGTGGCTTGGGCAAAGCACTCCGAACCAAGAATCAGACCTGTGCTCCAGTCCCTACTAATACCACTAACTAGCTGTGAGCCTCCCCACCTCCAGATCTCACTTCTCAGACACCATGACACCCAGACTAGCTTAGGTCCTGGCAGTATACACTTTCTCAAAACCCATTCTTCTCCTTTCTAGTGCTTAATTACATAATTGGTAGTTTAATGGCTATCTTTTCTACCCACTCACCAGACTGGAAGCTCCATGAGTGCAGGACACACATTTAAGCAATGCCTGCACCTCACTGTCACAAAATAAAAGGCCATCAATTGAATCAATGTTGAAATATACATTTTAACCACTTCTAAGACACTGTTTACATCACTTTTATTAGCCTAATAAAATACTAGTTTACTTACAAAATTACTGACAGAATTCTAAACAAACTCCAATTACCTAAAATATATGTAATATGAACTACATATAAAATTAAGAGTAAGAAGGAATCTGTCTTCCAAAATGGTTACATTTCTCTTGCCCATCCACAAGAGTAGAAAGGTTGGATCAGTAAACCTACATTTCAGGCCCCAAATGTGTATTCTAACCCAGGTACAGGCTGAATGTGCAAGTGCAGGTTTGATATGAAACGCTATTGTTTATTTTTTTTAATTTCTGTTTTTAAGATTTTTTTTTATTTATTTGACAGAGAGATAGCACAAGCAGGCAGAGCAACAGGCAGAGGGAGAGAGAGAAGCAGGCTCTCCGGGGAGCAGGGAGACTGATGCGGGACTCGATCCCAGGACCCCGGGATCATGACCCGAGCTTAAGGCAGCGGCTCAACCAACTGAGCCACCCAGGCGCCCCAACGCTATTGTTTAAATGGCTGCTCAAAGCCCATTGGTATTCAGTTTTAAAGCTTTCCTTTAACACTGGCAAAAGCCACGGGCTAATAACACTCTGCAAGAAAATCAAAAGAAAGTTTATCAGTCAAGTTACATTTGCAGTGTGATTTTAAGTATCATTCAGTATGAATCCAAAAAACAAGTGAAGGCTTGGCGGTTAGAAGCTGCCACTGTGGCTGATCAGATGACGTTCAAATGCAAAAATTTCAGATTTCATACTAGTAGGTGAGAGTTTTGTCAAGTTTTACAATACACCACCTTGGTCAAACAATTTAAACAGATTACATGCTAATTTGTCCTTCAACTGCTGAGCGTGTCCCGCTCCTCAACTACACTGTAAGGTCTTCCAACAGGCAGGCTTGGCGTTTGTTCACTGGCCCCCTTTAACAAACAGGGAAGCAGGTAATTTCAATAAATAACACCTGAAAATGGCTTTTTGGGCTAAACATATATATTGCCAACCCGGAAACATTAAGTACTTAAAATCCGATGCTTAGACAATTCCCTAGGTTAAAACCAGTTACCAGGCTGTAAAGAGAGTTGTAATCCCCAGGAAAGAAGACGCATTTCATAACGGAAACACTAACAGATACAATCAGTTGGAGCGGTTCTCCAAGGCGCCCTCATCGTTAAGTCAACACCAGCGGTTGTGAGGGGGCAATCGTGGCCCTCAGACACCCTCTCCCTTCCGCAGCCTCGGGGCTACAATCCCCGCACGCGGTTTCCCTCGAGATCTGCCAGCGCTTCCCTGGGACCTCGGCTGGGAAATCCCTAGCCGGGGAACGCGGAGTTCAAGTCCCCCTCCCCCTTCCTTTCCTGAAAATTAATGAATTGGCCGTGCGATTGTTTATTTAATGAGGTGTGTAGTGGCCTCTACTGGTGCTTGTGTGAGCACAAGAATGTCCCACTCTTACAAGTGGGATGAGCCTGGGGGAGGGGAGGGAGGCGAGGGGTGAACCTGCCTCCGGGTACAAAGCGCAGAACTAGACCCGGGAGCCCCCGACGCGCCCCCGCGGCCGCCCCTCCCCCGGCGGCGCCCTCGCCCGCCTACTTCACTCTCCACCCCGCGCTACCCCCTTTCTCTTTGGCAACCGGAGCCGAGGCAGAGAAGTTCCTGCACGTTTCCTGCAGGATCCTAAACAAAAACACCGCAGCCACCGGTGCGGTG
>LNAC01000583.1:799272-929912 GCA_002007465.1 Ailurus styani
TGGCGCGGCTCCCGTGGGAGGGGGCCCACCGCGCCGCCGCTGACCTCCGGCTTCCAGGCCGGGCCGCCCTCGCCGCGCGCTTCCCCGGACAGGGCTGGGGCCCGCCGGGCCCGCGCCCCCACCCGCGTCGCTCGGCCGCGTTCCAGGGAAGCGGGGCGCAGACAAAGGTGCCCGGTGTCCGCCGCTCCGGCCCGAGCGGGGGCCGGGGCTGAGCCCCAGGGCGCCCCGGGGCTAATCCTCTGACTGTAGCAGACCTTCTGCCTATACCTCTGCGGGGCACTCGGCTCTCTCGAATCTGGAGATGACGTCTTTCGCCGGTAAAGCGGGAGCAAGAGGAATGTGATTTTGAACCCTTGGTTATCGTGAGGCAGCACCCAGGCTTCCCAGAGTTAGGGGAAAGCAGTTTGTAGTTACACTGCTGATGGGAATGCTGCTGATTTTGTAAACTGTACCCATGGAAATTTTAAGAAAATCTCTTTGTGTGGTTATGCTCTTGAAAAGTCATGCCTTGTTCATAAGAGTTGGATTTTTGTTCACTACTCTGTATAGTCAATAACCAAAATGTGTTAGTCCCCACGAGAAGATGGCCATTTCTCTGATTTCCACATCCCTACGTGCCTTCTCGTAATTGTTTTTTTCAGCTATTTTCTTTTACTCGGAAGTGCCAAAATAAGCGATATAACATTAGGAGGGAAGAGCTCAAACTCCCCATAAAACCTCTTAGATCATCAAAACCGTAGAATTAGGAACCCTTATCCCAGTTGTTTGAAAATCGACTCCTAAAAGAACAAACATGCTTATTGTTTTCCACCAGGGAAACCATTTAAATATCTTTTTGTTTTGGTTAGAGTTGTTAACCAGCAAAAATATTTCCTAAATACCCCTGATTGACCTGTTAAATTAGAAATAGATTACCTCCCAATTACTTCACAAGTATTTGCTTAATTAACCTTTAATAATCACATCATGAATAATGTGATTATTCAGTTTTCTGAGATAATTAATGAGAAAAACCCTTTGGAAACTATAAATTGCCTCGCAAATGTTAATTTTCAGATATCTTTTTTAAGTCTGAAAATCTTTCATTAGTAAAACTACAAAATGTATAATGTGACTTCTAAAATGAAGCTTAAATTTATCTCCAAGTTGAAGAAATAGGAGTTGTGGCTAATAATCAGATTGATTTTCATGTATGACTTTTGTGAACTGTGCCACTAATGTCTCAGCCTATCGTGTACACTGGAGTTAAAAAGTTTAAAGCACTTTCTGTAAAATAGGGTGACTAAATCATGTATTTCTGACTTGTGATTAAATCATAATTTTAATTAAACCCACTTTAATAAACCACTAATAGAGGGAGCCTCAAATAAAAATATACAGATCCTGTATCAGTTCAAGAAAAGTAACCCCCAGCACACACTTGGATTCAGATTCCTCCTCTTGTTGCAATGTACCGACTTTGTAGATGTTCCCTTTAAAAATCAGCATTTGAATTCATTAACCTCTCTTCTCTTTACTAAGGCATCTCTGAGAGATTTCCTTAGGCATCTTATTTATCATTTTCATCCTCCCAGCAGGATTTTCAGCTAATACTTCAATCCACATTTATACTGCTAATCAGCATATTTTATGTAGTCTAAACTATTAATCTATGGAGAGATATTAAGCCATTCGTGAAATTTACACTTTCATCTAAGTTAGAACATGAGGCCCATGTTCAAGGAATAGAGCACAAAGAAAGTTTTAGAGCAAAGAAAACAGACTGGCCTTTGTATGTTGGTATAAGTTATCAAAGTGCAGGCCAAAAATAACAAGACCAAATATTCTTGTGAAATTTATTCTAAATGTACTTTGATATAAAAATTAAATGAAAAATTAATAAAGCCAATGAATATAAAACTTAGTAAGAATCTTATTATCTGTAGTAAAAGGATTATTTTCCAACTTTAAAGAGGCAATATATTTCAGTGTTTAATTGCTGGCAGTAATTAGATTCTGTAGCTGATTCCCTGGCTGAATACCAGTATCCAAGGTAGCGAAGAAGAAAGCTAGCCCCCTGACTAGTAGATCCAAGTATAGAACACTTCCTAGACACAGAAAATTTTAATTAGGAGTTACCCATGTCGTAGACACAAGATTTTCTCCTACACAGGTGTTGACACTTTTACATTCACCCTTTACATTTCACTAGGTAAGAATTTTTATTTCTCCCTTTCTCCTCCCAAAACCACCTGTTCTAGGGAGCCATCTCTGAATCAAGCCTAATTAAGAAGGATGTGCTCCTTAAGGACAAAGTCTGCACAATATTAATTTTGCTCATTACATGTTGCTTAATCACATATCTATAGTTCCACAACAACCTATTAATGCAACAAATATTATTGAAAACCTTTGTTGCCCGGATATTGTGCTGGGTGCTGAGATTAAAATTATTCATTCATTTAATATTTATAAAACACTGTGCCTCATGTTCTGCCTTGTGTTCAAGGAACGCAATGGTGAGCCAGATAGACAAGGTTCCCAGTCTAGCAGGAAAGAGTTCTAACAAAGAAGTGTGAAGAATGTTGTGGTAAGGAAAGATAAGGAGTGTGGGAAACAGAGCATCTAACCTGACTAAATTGTTTGTGGGGGCAGAGAGAGCGTGGGGTTGGGGAATTAGGGAAGAAGCATCGGTCTCTAAACTGAGCCAAATGGAAGAAGATGGGTAGGAGTTAGCTATCCTGCAGTGAGAATGGACATCAGATTTGCATTTTAGAAGGATCACCCTGGCTGCTTCATGAAGTGTGGGTTGGAAGGAGCCAAGACCTACGAAACCAGTTCAGATTTTGTTAACAGTAGTCTGGGGAGGACTTGGTCCTGGGCTGGAGTAAAGCAGAGGGAGTTAAGGGAAGTGAGCCGATAAGAAAGAGATTTAGGAGATAGATAGAAGCAACAGAGGTGTGTGGGAGACCGGAGGCGAGTGTGACTCAGATTTCAGCTTAGGCATCGGAATGAAGGTAGTGACATTCACTGAGAGGGGAATTAGGAAGAGGAGCAGATGGGAGGAAATGTGAGTTTAACTTTGGACAAGTTTAATTTAGAGTGCCTAATGGACATCTAAGTAGAAGTATCAGTAAACTGTTATTTGGGTCTGGGGTTTAGCAGGGAGAACTGGGCGGAAGGTCAATCATCAGCATATACTCTCTATGCCTAAATATAAGGCACCTCTGAGTAGAGAGCATGCCCCATTTTCCCAATTAAAATCCGCCCGCAATAAAACTTTGTAGCCAGCTTAAATATATGAACTTTTAGAGATGGAGATGAAATAATCAGAGATCTACTGATAATATTTAATGCATTAACTTAATTACACTTATATACTTTAAACTATTAATGAAATATAATTTTAAAAACGATTTTCTAGAAACTCTTCACAGGGTTTTTATCATCACCAGAGTCACATTTTGAGTCTCTGACACGGTTTCCCGAGACAGATTATCTTTACTTCTACCTTGGTTTTTTACTTTATATATGACGTTGTCTCTGGGAATTTTCTTCCAGGTTACAGTATCTAATCACACTACATCATTCATCCTATACCCATATTCACTTAAATGTATTTTTTTTTCATGGTGACTCTTAAAGGCTTGTTTACAAGCATATCCAACACTTGCAAACTTGAAGGTATTTCCCTGGAATTAATTTCTAAATCTGTGTAAAATTTGTTTCTTACCAATTCTGTCAGGTGGCTTCTATATGAACACTGAATGAGATTATTTCATGCTAGTTCATGTTCCCCCAAAGAGCATGTTGATGTTCAAAATAATTGAGAGAACATCCAGTAATAGGAAGGACATTTTTAAGGTCAGAATATAAGGTGACCCTGTCTCTTCTAAGGATTATGGTGGGGAGGGGGCTGGTATATTCTAGTATATACTGTAATGCCAAGAAGTGGGTGAGATTGCCCAGGGAAAGTTTCAGACTGGAGAGGAAGATTTAGGACTAGGACCAAACCTGGGGAACACCAACACATTTAAGGTACAGAAAAGAAAAGGAACTTGCAGAGAAAAAAAGCGGACTTATAAAAAGAAAGGCAGAAGCATGTAGTGTCACAGAAGCCAAGGAAAGAAAGTGCTTCAGGAATGCAGGAGTGGTCAATGGTGTCACGTGCTCCTGAGAGCTCAAGTAAGGTGAGACGTGAAAAACATCTGTTGCATTTCATGATAAGGTGCTCATGGACAACCTTACCAAGAGCAGTTGCAGCAGAGAGTAAGGCCACCTGATTCCTATGGCTTGTCACTGAGTATGAACAACTTCCCCAAGGTGTTTACTTATAATAGGAAGAAAGAGTGGGGAAGTCTAGAATGGATTTTGTTAAGAGGGGAGTGAAGTTAAGTGCTGATCCAAGGAGCCAATAGAGAGGGAAGTGTTGAAGATTCAAGAGAGCAAGGGGATAATTGATAGCTTCGAAACAGTGTAGTAGATAATTTAGCAGCTGTCATTCAGCAAGGCCCATGATTATCTGACCTCAGTAGTCTCAAAGCAACTGTCAATACGCAAAAAGGACTTCACAGAATAGAGTTACACCCTGGCCCTGTGGTTTTCAGGCAACTTTCCGCTATATTTGAGTATGTGTTGTTCTTGTAACACCTTAATGAAGACTGAAAATAAGAAGCCACATCCTGACAATGGCTACCCAGTCCTCTCTCCTCAAAGGACCCAACAGACAGCAATCACAAATAAGGCAGTCCAGCTTTCTAGCAAGAATGACGGGATCTTGCTTTTTGGTTGCCAGCAACAGAAACTCAACACAAAATACTATCTGAGGCAGAAGGAAATTTTATTGAAAGGACCCTGGAATCTCAGGATGACGATGCAGCCAGACCTCAGGAATGGAACTAGAAACTGGAGTGCTTTATAGAACCCAGAAAAATCATCTTTTGGAGAGTCTCATGTCTCTGCACATCTTTCTGAATCTGTCCACACTTCACATTTGCTGCACAATGGCTCTGTGTCCTAATCCACATGGCAGAAAGTGGCCACTGCCAACAACTTCCCAGTTACCCTGTTACAGTCTGCTTCTGACTGTCAGTCTTAGTTACAGACTTCCTAGTGAAAGGACCGATAGTCAACCTTAGTTTAACCCACTCTAACCCATTCAGGCAGTAATGTGGCAGCTCCCACTGTAATTAAGTAAGTAAAAGTGGAATGTGCAATTCATGGGAAAGAGGTGACAAAATAACTCAACAGGCATCAATTGCCGCTGGGTTCCATTTATCACTATATCCCAATTGCCCACCCTGGTACCTGGTATTTAATAAATATCTCTCTGAGGCATAAGTATTTGATGTTGATGTAAAGATCTTTTAAATTATGGAAGGAAGTGTAGATATAGGTCAAGGTATTTGCTTGGGTGAGAAGAGCCAGAAAAGAAGAAAGCAAACATACATCTGTGCAGATATGTTCATAGACAAGAGGATACAAAATTCATTCTTGAGGGTCTTGATATTCTCCATGAAGTGAAAGCAAGGCCTTCTGCTGCAAGAAGAGAAGGGGTGTGGTAAGGAGAGCAGCATATATTTGGAAGAGCCAGAGGGGATTAAGACATGGGTCCAGCTGAAATTCTTTTTTTTTTTTAAGATTTTATTTATTTATTTGACACAGAGAGAGATCAGATCACAAGTAGGTAGAGAGGCAGGCAGAGAGAGAGGAGGAAGCAGGCTCCCCACTGAGCAGGGAGCCCGATGTGGGCCTCGATCCCAGGACCCTGAGATCATGACCTGAGCCGAAGGCAGAGGCTTTAACCCACTGAGCCACCCAGGCGCCCTCCAGCTGAAATTCTTAATGACACACTGGATTCTTGTCCATCTAGTATTTCTAAGGCAATACATAGTAAGGGGAGGGAATGTGGATGGTTGGATTGACCCAGAGTTCGGGATTTCTAGGAGTGGGTGAAGAAGTAAAAGACAGGGGATAGAGGCACTCAAGGATGCTGAGAAGTGAATTATTAAATTGATAAACCATGTGCTCTAGTAGAGATGGGGAAGGAAATAAATCCAGAATGGTTAGAATGACTAGGATGGAATAAGAGTGTCAACCTATTGGTACACTCAAGAAGATCCAAGAGGAGATGTATAAATAAGGAAGTAAGAGCGTAAAGACAGAAGGTTGCATATTTGAGACTAGAAGCTGACTGTTCCAAGAGTCAAGGAAACCAAGAAATGTTCAGCCAATAGTGTTTGGTGCATTACTTTTTGTGCATAGCTTACACGTTTTGGAAATGTTGGGAGTCTCCTTCTCCCTACTGTGACTGTGGGTGGACTCAGCTCTATCCAGTTGCCTGCCATTGAGCTTGTAATATCACACACGTACGCATGCATGTATGCACACACCACACCAAGTTACTTTCTACAGTGGAGTTGAAATGGCAAAAAAAGAGAGAGAGAGAGAGAGATAACCAGAGGACAGCCTGGTTCCTATTCCAAGCTACAACGCTCCTACCCACCCACCACCATCATACACAGCCAGTCTGCTCTCCAACACTAAGGAGATGAATTCAATAACATAAAAACCTCAAGAAGCTCGTTTATTCCTTTAGCTTATGTCCAGTATAAGAGCTACTTGTGTTTCGGTCCCTTTCTATTAGCCCTGAGAAACTCCCGAGCAGAAGACACCCTCAACCTTACCACTAACTGGAAAACAAAAAAGAGACTTGCCTCCCTCCAGGTTCTGCTGTAGGGAATCAAGGGAATGCTATTCTATATTGGCATTTTCCTGCCTTGTACGTTGCCATGAAGTTCCTCTCTGGTGTTGAAGATGGTGGAGAGGGAGAGGAGGGAGAGCAAGGTCAGTGTGGCTAAGAGATGGGTCACCCACAAAGCCAATGAAGTCACCCAGGATGGCAGGCATGGAGCGGTTGGAATGGAAAGAATATAAGCCACCTGACACTTTAGGTATCTGAGAAATGTCTCATAATTCCATCATTATATGACAACAACAACAGCAAAAAAGACACTGAACTAGATGCCATGATTCCCAAAATCAAACAGAGTTCTTGTTCTCCTTAGGGTTTTTTTGTTTGTTTCTGCCCCCAAATGTAAGTGATTTGGTGGGAAATGATGGTGGGATCCCAGATGACTATTAACACCACCTACTGGTCACTTGAGGTCTGAACAAATGAGGTCCACAGAAGTGGCCTCAGGAGAAAGTCAGATTTTAAAAAACAAAACAAAACAAAACAGAAGATAGAAGGGATGTCTGTTCAGGGGATGGGTAAATAAAGGCATTTGTTTATAACGTGGTGGGACTTCCAGGGGAACAGAGGAAATGTTCGGAAGAGAAGTTAAGCACTGAGAGCTTGCATCAATGGGGAGCAAGTGCAGAACATTATAAAAAGAGCCTGCATTACAATGACCACTGGGTTGAGAGGCTCTGAATCAGTGGTGACAATAAGCCAATGTATCACGGTGAAGACTGTGGCCTGTGAGGAGCCCAGCCCAGCCCGACACAGCTTTTGGTGTTCTAATAAGTCCATGGAAACCAAAGGGAGGAGATGGGCCAGTCTGTTGGGTTCTAGATTCTGCGCACAAACCCTCCAGTGGACGGCCACAATTACAGCAGCTGGAGCAACACTGTAGGAGCAGTAGTGACCCAAGGGCAGATATGGAGAGGTTCCTCCAGAAGTTCAAGGGCACTGCTCTCAGGAGAGAAAGCCTCTCTGATACTTAGTACAGGGATTCCCAAATATAGAATCACCCAGGGAATATGCTTAACACACACAAAGATTCCTAGGCTCCACCCCAATCCTCCTGAATTATAAACTCCCAGGGGTGACCCCAGGGATATGTATTTTTGAGAAATCACTAGATGGCTTTGGAGTTTCTACCTAACAGGAACTTAAGGATGGTGGTGTAGTTGGTTAGCAGAAGTAAGCTGTGATTCAAAGGATAATCAGCTTTATGGATTTTCATATTCTTACACCCAAACTTCTCTGATTACATTAAAATAAGCCAAAACATGGGGCACCTGGGTGGCTCAGTGGGTTAAAGCCTCTGCCTTCGGCTCAGGTCATGATCTCAGGGTCCTGGGATCGAGGCCCGCATCGGGCTCTCTGCTCGGCGGGGAGCCTGCTTCCTCCTCTCTCTCTCTCTGCCTGCCTCTCTGCCTACTTGTAATCTCTCTCTGTCAAATAAACAAATAAAATCTTTAAAAAAATAAAATAAAATAAAATAAGCCAAAACATTAACTTGTAACTCCCTATATTTAACACTTTTGCCCTTCTTCCTCCTTATTATTTGCGTTTGAAATCATACCCTCTTGTCATTGGTGATTTTAAAAACCATCCCTTTCGATGTTGCATTTACCAAATTTCCCAATATTAAAGGAATACATGTTATGGAACACATGGAAAATGCCCAAAAGTAAATGAAGAGTAAAATTACCTATATTCTCTCTTCCCCTACCATTCTTAATGCTTGGCTCTATCTCCTTGCATTTTTATTCCTCTCCACAAAGTTTTTTTCTATATTTGTAGTTTTGTATAGAAAAAAAACCTTTGAATCTTTTCTATACATAGTTTCCTATACTAGTTTTTGACTTTGTAACTTTGTAAGAAATTAGTGTAAGAAAATTTGCAACCATAGTATATATGTAAATATATATTCTACTTTCTTAAACTTATTACATATTCTGTTTTCTTAAACTTAAACTTATCATAAATATTTCCTTATGTTACAAATTATTATTATTAAAAATATATGCACTACTTTGCAATATTATGTTGAGTAGATGAATCATAATTGCTTAAACCATTTTCTTATTTTCTTATTTTTGGATATTTGATGTTGTTTATTCATTCTGCAAATATTTAACTGTTTTCTGCTGGTGCTGGACAGGGTTCTTGGGCCTAGAAATACAGTCATGAAGAAAGCAGGCAAATTCTCTTAGGGTTTACATTCTAGTGAGAGGGAGACTAGCAATAAATAAATGTCAGGTGATGATAAATGTCCCCCCCCCAAAAAAAACCAGGGAAAGGATAAAGGATGAGACAGCTGCTGTTTTATATAGCATGGTCAACACAAATAATACTGCAATGAGTACATTGGTTCATACTACTTTTAAGTATTTCAATTTGTTTTGCCAAGATACTTTACTGGAGGAAGAATTACTAAGTCAAGGAGTGTGAACATATTCACTGATACATATGGTTAACAACATTCCAAAGAGTTGGACCAATTTGCATTCCCACCTTTGAGATAGGATCACTGGGTATTTATACTGTTTTTAAAATTTTTTATTTAAATTCAATTTAGTTAACACATAGTGCATTATTAGTTTCAGGGTTTTTATTATTAGTTTCAGAGGTATTTACACTATTTTGTAATCTTTGCTGATTTGAATTTCTTATTGATTTGAATGAGCTTTTAGAAAAGGAAAAGTTGAGAGCACCTGGGTGGCTCAGTGAGTTGAGAGTCTGACTCTTGGTTTCAGCTCAGGTCACGATCTCAGGGTTGTGAAATGGAGCCCCAGAGAAGTCCAGCCTCCAATGAGCCTAGCATCTAGCCCCTCCGGGAGTCCCAGGTGGGGCTCCATGCTCAGTGGGGAGTCTGTTTGTCCCTCTTCCTCTGCCCCATCTCCCTTGAAGATAAATAGATAAATAAAATCTTTTAAAAAATAAAAGAGGAAAAGCTTAACTTTTATCATATTTGCTACAAGTCACTTTCCAGATTCTTGATTGACTCATAACTTTGGTGGTGGTGTCCCAACACTCTTTGCTGAATGAGTTTTTCCTCATACACTGGTTTGTGTGGTTACATTATTATGTATTAACATTGTAAAGTGTATCAGAATCTGTGTCAAAGTTATTTATCTGGTTCATTCATCTGTCTACTTTGCATCGATACTGCACTGTGTAATTATTTAAGTATAAGACATTCTAATACCTGTCAGGGCTAATTCTCCCTCGTTACGCTTACCTTTAACATATATTCTTTTTGTTACTCTTTATGACTTATTCTTCTAAATAAATTTTATATTAATTTCATGAAATATTCATCCCAGTCTGCTGCCTACCGTTTTTGTATTTTTGATACTGTTAGGAATGGGATTTCCCTTTCCATCACATTTTTAATATGTTATTGCTGGTATACAGGCTAGCTATTGATTTTTGTATATTTATCTAATCCTACAGTTTTATTGAACTCTTTTTATCAATTCAAATAGCTTTGTAATGGCATCTCTTTGGTTTTAGAGATGTATCATTTATTTTTAGAGATGTATCATTTATTTTCCCTCATACACTATTTCTAACAGGTTTTACTGTGTGTTACTTGATGGTCTAGGATTTATTACTGTTATGCTTTTATTCTGAAATACACCTCTTATCAAAATAAAATTACGCTCTTTGCTAAAAGGGTTTGGTCTTAAATTTTACGTTCTTTATGTTTATTTGGTTTATTTGTGTTTTAATATACCTTTGTGTTGCTTTCATTTTTCAACTTCATCCTTTTTGTTTTAGCTGTTGTTAGTGGACACCTGTGGGAATGCTGTCTGTCACCCACCCCTTGGTTCCCACCGCAGCACTGAGTTAGTGCAGAGCACTCTCACCTCAGACCACAGTTGACTGGGCTTGGTGCGGACACCTGACCCGGGATTGGCCAATCATGCTCCCCTGATCACTCCGGCCACCCTCGATTGGGTCAGGAGTGCCGGCGGTAAACTGAGCCCGGAAGAGACTCTTCGACCAGGAGAATGCACGGAGAGAGAGCCCCTTCTTTCTGGTGGTTTAAAATCTAAATTTTTCAAACCAGAAAGTGTACGAGGCCTTGTTTTTCCACACGTGGAGAAAACTAGCAACAAGCAGGAGGATGAAGCCGACACACAGAATCTCAGCCGCGGTGAATGAGACAGTATTTGAACGTCATCCAAGTCCTCAGTTTCTAGTGTTCGTGAGACCCGGCCGCCTCTCTGCACCCACAGTTGTTCAACTATACCTTGGATTGGTGAAATGCCTCCGTCTTGGTCCAGTAAATCCTCCTGTTTAGCTCAGGAGAATTTGCATTGGTTTTCTGTCACCTGCAACCAAAAGATTCCCAGATAATATAATATATGTTCTTGTAAATAGCTGAGATTTACTCTTGAGGCAGGAATGCAGGCCAGAGAGCATTCTAAGTTCTAGAGGTGATAAATAATTATTTTTGATGTTACATTGCCCAGATCACTTCTGCAGGGAAATTAAGAGAGGGCAGAATATAATACATCGGTTTAGGTTATCTTGGTAGCCATGCTCCTCCTCTCTCATCTAGATAATGCAGGCCACCATTTCTGCCTCTGGGTTGAGGTCCTAAGGAGTTTCAGTCACAATGTGACCACTTTTCCAAAGCACCTATCTGAGCAGAAGATTAGTTTCATGGCCTCTGGATGAAGGGAGGGGAAAAGAGACAAGATGGATAGACTTTGAGCATAACATGCTCCCTTTCTAAAACATACCCTCAGTACTATCTTCAGGGCTGTCAGCCTCTACCTTTTGCCAGCTATAGGCAGTAGAGAAGAAAAAGAATCATTTCAGGGCACTGAGTTTCCAAAAGCAACACCCTTCCTGTCACCTCCCGGCATTCTCACGGAACTGATGGTCCAAGTCAGACTCTCCAGGCGTGTGACACGGAGGGGCTCTGCCTTGGATGGAGATACATCACAGACCAGCACATTCCCCTGACAGCTGTGCCACCAAGAATATCAAGATCTGTACATCTGCTTTCAGGACGTGGAGTTAGCGTTTTGGATGGTTTTTAGTCCCTTACCAGCAGCTTAGAAATCAAATTACTCTGCTGAGTGCCAGAGGCCCTAGCTCACTGCTGAACCACTAAATCAGACTAATTGAGGTAACAAATATGCCTGAATGCTGCTTCCTTGAGAAAAATGCAACCCTCAGAAGACATGACATTTACTTCTGACGTGGCTGGACGGAATTGACAACGAGGCATTTCTGAGACTGCTTTTGATTTGTATTGATTAAAAGAAATACGGAATGAATTTTAAGAGTCCAAATGTACTTCTGCCCTGATTCAAACACAAACAGACACACCAAATAGAAGTTTGTAAGTAGAACACAAATCTAGCACAAGTCAGTAACAATTGAGAGCTCTTACCGCCTGACAGCAGCTTTCAGACCCATACTCAATGATTCCAGGGGTTCGATGCAGTTCATAACGGGGCTGAGTGTCAGTGTCACAAATGCCTTCCAGAATTATTACAGTTGTTTGGCTACTGTGTTGGCAGACTCAGCAGGACAACCGAGTATAATGTTACCAACAGCGTACACTCCTTCCTTACTCCTAGCTCGATGTGTTGCTTTGAAGACAAAAAATGAGGTGAGGATGAATAACTTACACTATTTCTGTCAATTTGACTGTTACCTTCAAAACATTGGTTTGACTCTTTTAATCACAGCAAAACAAATATTAAGGCAAGAGTTTAGAAAATTCCTTTAATCGTTGGATTGTAAAGTTAATGGCAAGAAGAAACTCTTGTAATAAAATGGGATGGGATATAACGCAAAAGGGATCGACCAGAAGTGTGTAACAGCACAGAGAGGGAAGACGTGTTCCTGAAGATAGATTGCCATGTACCATGCTGTTATGTTAAACAGGCTGATATTTTAATCAATGCTTAGGACCTCAAAATAAGCTCACAAGATATTGAGATTTTACTTTAAATGAATTATTCATAGACCCAATCGCAAATTAAAAATAACATTATCACATGATACTTTTTTTGCCTACACAGAAATTCTAAATAAAGAGAAAGAAAGGGTAACCATGGCAAATAGGGTAGTTCAACTGCAACTTGAAAGAATTGGACATTTTTTGTTCCCAGCTTTACTACTCAGTAGTTTAGTTTCTCATAGAGTATCCAAAATCCCTCTGTCTACATGTGCCAGTTCCCAGAGATACTTCAACTATGAACAATAGTGTGGGTCTAATCAATAGAGAAACTCATCAGGGAGCCTGGGTGGCTTAGTTGGTTAAGTGTCTGCCTCCGGCTCAGGTCATGATACCAGGGTCCTGCTGCTGATTCGCTCAGCCTTTGGACTGACTGAGTGGCCATAAGCCGTCTCATTAGCATGCTTAACCCCAGTATGCTGTGAACATGGTTCTGTATACATTTGCCATGAGCATCTTTGCCACAAGCATTTTTGTTGCATTTTTGCTTTATAACTAATTGGCTACAAGGCAATTTTACCATAAAAGATAAAATCATAAAAAAAGAGGACATTCATTCAAATAGTCACAATGAATCCTAAAAATGAGCAAAATTAAAAAGACTTGATTGTTGAAATACAAAATGAATATATTTAAAATGTGTAGTGAGAGTCATGACGATAGTGCACAGATAGCTGATTTTATTTTACAGATGGTACCTAAGCACGTGTCTTCAAAGTCTTTCATTCTTAGTATTATACACTTTTTTTCTTGTTGATTTGTCTCCTTGTTCAGCATTGCAGTTTTTCCTTTTTCACTAAAATTTAGTCCTTCTAGAATGCCTATTTGTAACTGAGCCTTGCATTGTGTTGTGAAAGTCTTCTACGTTGTTGTTTGTTCTTGGCATATTGTCACATGTCTGCTGACAGATGTTCCAAAGTTCTGTGGGACATGTGGGTTCAAAACTCAGCACTGTCCTACAGACCGTTATGAGGACCCAGACGTATGTACTATAAAAACGGGAGTCCTATGTCAACGAAGACATGAAACCCAACTGTCAAGCAATTGATGAAACCAACAAACTGTCAAACCAAACTGTTTAACCGGTTATTTTTTTTAATCTTTTATGGCAGAATCGCCTTATGGCCAATTAGTTATGCAGCGAAAATGTTTGCAGAGAAAATGCTTGTGGCAGAAATACCAGACATGGTAAAAATAAGACCAGCTTCTATGAGATCCATGATATTTAAAATACTGGGTTGACTAACAGTGGCATTTCTCAGTCTAGATATACAAAGTCTATGGGCTTTGGGTGAATGTCTGTCAGTGTAGCTTTTTTTTTAAAGATTTTTATTTATTTATTTATTTATTTAAGAGAGAGAGAGAGAGAGAGAGAGAGAGATCACAAATAGGCAGAGAGGCAGGCAGAGAGAGAGGAGGAAGCAGGCTCCCCACTGAGCAGAGAGGCCGATGCGGGACTCGATCCCAGGACCCTGAGATCATGACCTGAGCAGAAGGCAGAGGCTTTAACCCACTGAGCCACCCAGGTGCCCGTGTCAGTGTAGCTTTGCTGAGTGTCATAACTGTATCACTCTGGTGCCGGTGTCAGTAAGGGGAAGGCTATGCATGTGTGGGGGCAGGGCATATGCAGGAAATCCATGGACCTTCCCCTCAATTTCACTGTGAACTTAAAACTGCTCTAAAAAATAAAATCTACTGTTTTTCTAAAAAAGGAACAAAGCTTTTAAAAAAGCATGGTGTATGGTGTGAACACAGTGACAACTTGCCCTTCTTGGGTTTCTTGCCCTGTTCTCACTCTCTTCTATCTTCCCTATAGCCATCATAGAGGTTATTCTAAATACATGTCCTTCTGAAATCCCACCAGTGAAGCCCATTGTCGACAGGGAAATGTCTAAACATGACCTGTAAGGTTTGTCTTATTCAACCCTGTGTCTACTTCTCCAGGCCCATCTATTGTGGCCACACAAAACCCTGCGACAATATCACATGGCTTCTAGCTCCTTAGATACCCCATGCTTTCACGTGCCTCTGTGCCTTTGCCCAAGCTGTGCTCTCTGATTAGAACCTGCTGATAAATTCCAACTCCTCTTTTATGTTTCAACTCTTCTGGGAAGTTTTTCTTGCCTGGAACCGCATGCCCCCATAACCCCCCATCCTCATACAACCAACTGTTTCCTCCTTTTTGGTTACCCTTCCACCTTGAACACACTTGTGTGATTGCATTTATTGCCTTATTATGATTTGCAGGTCTGTCTCCTCAACTAGGGCAAGGACCATGCCTTATTTGTCTTGGTAATTTGGAGGGCTGGCACTGTAGGCACCAGGGTAACGTTTGTTGGACAGATGGACACACCAGCAGATGGTTGAATGGATGAATGAATTCAGGTTAATGCAGTCTTGCTCACCAAATTTCAAAAGTCTGGTACAAAAGCTTTATGAATAAAAAGAGGTATAATTTTACATAATGTACACTTATTTGGTACTTGGCATGTCACAATTGATCCTTTTATATTAATTTCCTGTTTCTCCCAGGAGATCGTAAATTGCCAACACACATCCCAGTGAGGCGTGCTATAAGTAGCATGAGACTTGATTCTTTCAGACTTTGTGTTGCGATTGTCTGATCTCTAAGACAAGTCCAGTCACTTACTGTCCCAGGGGTTCTCTTGGGAGCAGCATTATTTACTGGTGGCTAGTTAGAACTGTGTGGAGTTTAAGATTTGTTGCAAAAGCTGAAGGGCTGCCCTCCTTCTAATCTCTGAAGCCATTCATATGACTAAGAATGCTCCCTTATCTTTACTTCTGAACTCGGAGTTTAGTTGAGTAAAGTAAATAGGGATAGAATCAAACGAGTAAGTTTCTTCTCTAATTCAAAGCATCATCTCTGAATAGAATAACTGAGTTTAATTAGGGATTTAGATTTTTTTTTAAGTGATTTCAAGAAAAGGAAAAAAAGGGGGGGAGGAGTTGCTACACCAAAGGGAAATATCAGAACAAAATAGGATCTCGGATTGAGCATGACTTATCTTTGTATTTTCTCCTCTTCCTCCCAGCACTGGATGCTAGAACCAGGGTGATTACGATGGTCTTGTCTACTGCTATTCTCATCAAAACCAGAGGCTGCAAATTATGGAAATGCAATTGGTCTGCTAAACAGGACTTTCTGCCACTAAGTGAAGCTCCATGTGACACCCCTGTAAGAAAGCCCTCAGCTTCTTAGCCTGGATCAGCTCAGCCCTTACCATGTCATGTTTGGGGAAACGGTGGACTCTTCCAAGATTGCTGCATTCCTGCTTTCAGGAGGCATTTTTACTGCATAACTAGAAGAGTGTCTTTTTGAGTTTGGACTTCCTAACCTTGAGAAGGAGTTGACGTGCTTCTTCACTGAGTGTGAAATGAGCAGATGGTGTTGTTTCACTCCAATTTGTTTTGCATGGACTGAGGAGGAGGCTGTGGGGGAAGGGATAAATGTGTTCTGTCCTTGATGGTGGAACGCAACTTATTGGCACAAACAACCCACTTCACTAGCATTGGATCATCTACTTCTTAATAAGGACTGGCTCTTTACTTACTGCACTCCAGTCTGGAAGCTATTATCACCAGGTTGTTCTCTTTATCCAGAAGGGATTATATTCTCATTACAGCAGAAAAACCCCAAACAAAAACCGAAAACTAAACAAAAAAAGCCACAACATGTTCGGTCTGCCTAACCCAATAATTGAAGGAGCCTACTGTGGACCCTTTGAGGTAAGGAAATTCACACGTTTTAAAATACCAGTTACCTGTCTCCGGCACGTTCATCTCATTTTCATTCATTTCTGTATTCAGCTCACCAATAACCAAAGATGTCCCCAGTGAACCAAGACGAGGAGTCTGATAACTGTCATGGAAAAGTTGCTAACTCCCCAGGGACCCTCCGCCAGCTTTCTATCTGGACTGCTAAGGAGAACGTGGGCCAGAAAAGTGGTGGTGAGACCCTCGCTTCCACCTCATCTTGGGAAACATTTGGACATTCTCCTGTGTTCCTAGGTGGAACCCTAGTCCAGTCTCATCCAAGGAAAAGGGCTCTTGGGCTAAGAGAGCTGTCTGCTCTGCCTGCTGTCACCACGTGTGTGCTCTGGTCCCCCCCCCCCATGACTTTGATGCAGTTACAGCAACTTTTTTGTGCTCCCAGCCCCCTCCTTTCATGCACTGGCACAAAAACCCCAGTGGGTAATACACACTTTGCTGAAGACTTCAATGGTGAGAGGGAAGGAATCTATAACCCACAGAAGCACCCCCCAGTCATCATTATTCCCATGAGCATTGTGTTTCCCTCTTTACCAGTTTTCTACTACCCTTCATCCCATGCCCCCCCAACTTCAGCTCTGCCCCCAACTTGCACAGTCTCCCTCAGTAAAAGCTTTGCAGTTGTCACCTATATCACTATGTTACCTTTGCAGACCTATCACCCTTTTTTGAAGGCAAGTTAGTATCCGCCTGTTGGTATGGAAGCCCATTCTCTGGGTGTCTTATTTCCATCCCATGAGTCACTGAACAACATCTAATATTGTCCCTGATAGGTAATCTTGTTAGTACGATCTTCTTCACCTCCTTGTATCAGGTCTGGCCCAATCTCCAGAATTTGCTGAGGCTACTTCCTACTTCACCCATTTAGCCTGCTACCCCATACTCTTGTCTCCTGTTTCATTGACCTCTTATTTTCTCTGCCCCTCAGCAAATGAGCCAGACTCACCTTAGCCCTTCCTTGCTTTGGTGACCTGTTTTGGATACCCTTCTTGAAGCCAGGCCCTACCCATCTCCCTAGGACAGGACCCATGCACCACTCCTTTCTAGGGGAGACTCTGCTGCTTTCATCCTGCCTGGACTGCTCACCAAGAGTGGTGGGTCACATCTCACCAAATCACTGCCCTTAAATGAGATCCTAACACAGTGCTTAAGGAATTTTCAAACGTGTCCATATGTCACCAATACCTTTGGCGCTGAGAGATGGGCCACCGTGGCCTCGGAGACTGACCATAAGAAGGGAGATGGCCAATCACACACAGCTCAGCTCTGGAATTCTTCCTGGTCTGTGCTCTGTCTGCTCCTTGGTGAGTTTAACACTTGTTGGTTTGACAGCTGTCCATTTGGACCTGGCTCTGCCTTTGGAATGCTGACCCTCAGAATTAGGGCCTAGCTTCTCCACCTTGCTGTCAAATTTGCCATTGCTTTGGGGTTCTTTTGGCTTTGGTGGCCTTGCTTTACCTCAGCTGTGGAAAGAAATGTCCCTGCCTGGGACCAGTATGGTGGGCATCTCCTATCCCTCACACACACCCCCCCCCACTAAAGTGGCACAGAACAAATTCAGAGTTTCCAGGGAAAGAACTATAAGAACTGACAAAGTTATAATAGGTTTACCAGGTGTCTAGTATTAAACCAGACAATCTGGTATTTTAACTTCCTGTCTAGTTAAAACAACAAAAATTTTTTTTAAAGGAGCACATATTTCTGAGTAGTTGTAAAGTTAAAGAACTATTTCTAATATATATATTTATTGAAATAGGCAGATAAATTACTTAAATCAATTTTTATGTCATCCTTACAACCCCCTGAGACCCACCCCAAATGCAGTTTTGGTACTTATTTTTGTTTAATATTTTATTTATTTATTTGACACAGAGAGAGACACAGTGAAAGAGGGAACACAAGCAGGGGGAGTGGGAGAAGGAAAACCAGGCTTCCCACTGAGTGGGGAGCCCAACACAGGACTCCATCCCAGGACCCCAGGATCATGGCCTGAGCCAAAGGCAGACGCTTAACCGACTGAGCCACCCAGGCGCCCCAGTTTTGGTAGTTTTATAGGAAAAATCTAAAAATCTAAATTATTGTTGAATGTGGAGCCTCCTCCCCTTTTAATTTAAAAATGTATAGTAACTTGCTTTATTGTTTTTTAAAACAATATATGTATGTTAAGGAGCTATAGTGATGGCAGAACTGTGCATTCAACCAACTATTTAGAACTATTTTCAAATGTTTAGTTTTCAACAGAATGCCTAATGTAGTCTTCCTAAAATTTGTCTCCTAATCTTGGGCTTCAAAGGACATTCAATCATGACTATCATCTCTTTTCACTTAATAAGGTAGTTTTAAAATACTATTTGATATCTAAGAGAGCCTCATGAATTCTTTTAGCAATTTCCTCTGTTTTGACCTAAAAAACATTTTTGCCAAAAAGACCTGGAACCTACAAAGTTTTGGGACCATATTAAACTATCCCAGTTTTTCATCTTTTGAAAGCTTGTCAGAATATTTATCTTCTCCTGTTTATGATTTTTTCCTTTTTTTCTTCACTTACCAACTTAATAAAAGTTAAAAGCTTGCATCTTTCTCATCCTCTTACCAAAGTAAACATTTCTTCAATTACCCATAAAGGGCAGATGTTTCCAAGGAATTATTTATTGTTTATTAAGAAAAAAAAACAAAGGCTATAATAGAAAGCTCTGTGTCAAGCACTTGAGTTCTTAGCAAAAGCATTTAAGTATTCCTAAGCCTAGGGGGGAAAAAAGAAATCATGCTGCATCAACTATATTTCTAAGAATTTGTTAACTAAGTGCCTGCAAAAATGCATCTCTACCATGAATCTGAAGAACTGCTTCTTGTAAGAAATCACCTTCACAATTCACCTGTTTCTCAAATTTTTATTGCCTGGCACTGTTTTAGACACTGGAAATATAGGAGTAAACAAAATAGAGAAAAATCCCTGCACTTGACAGCTGCGAGAAGAAACTCTCATTTCTTTAACAGTACCAGCTTATTAAAAGTAAGTACAGAACATAAAAGATTGCTAGAATCCAAAGAAACCCAGGCTTCCCCAGCCAGACTGTAAATTTCTTTCTGGTGGTACCTCCTGGAAGAAGGACTGAGAGGCATTCATCTCCAAACTCCTCCTCTACCCAGGTTGGTGTTTGTTAAACCCATCAGTAATTTGTTTGTAACCACAGATGGTCCCTCTCTGGACAAAGAACATCTGAATCCTTGGAATGATTTCTTTAAAGAAATAAACAACAATTTTTCAGGTTTATCTGATTGTCTGCATGCAACAACCATTCTTTAATATCTCTGGCATGAGAAAAAGAAGATTTAGTAATTGAAACTTAAGTGAAATAAGGAGATATTCTCCCATTGTCAAACCTGTGTTGTTCTTGGAAGTACAATGCTGGAGAATGCATGAGTTATGGAGGAAACTGGGAGAAGCCCAGGGAAGTCCCATCTACCCATGTTCTCCTCTCCCTACTGCCCCCAATCTATCTCTTCTACCCAGATGCCTCATTGCAGGAAAAAAAAAATCATCATTGGATGGGTTATTACCCTGTACTGAATTGCCTTCTTTTGGTATCATTTTTAAAATATGCAGACACCTCTTGGAAAATTGTCATATCCCGCTAACAGTCATTGCATCCGGAAGATTGCAGGGAACTAACACTGAAAGGGTTTGAACTACGTGCTAGACAATTTACATGCCACATTGGTTGATTCCTACACTGATCTCTAAGAGTAGGTTTTCTCATCTTGCCGATGATGAATCTAGGGTCCAGAGAGTATAAATGACAAACTCTCAGATCACACAGCCTTCAACTCTGGAGCTAGTAGTCAAAAGTGACCTTTCTTGGGGCACCTGGGTGGCTCAGTGGGTTAAGCCTCTGCCTTCAGCTCAGGTCATGATTTCAGGGTCCTGGGATCGAGGCCCACATCGGGCTCTCTGCTTAGCAGGGAGCCTGCTTCCCCCTCACCCTCTGCTTACTTCTCTGCCTACTTGTGATTTCTCTCTCTCTCTCTCTGTCAAATAAATAAATAAATTCTTAAAAAAGAAAAGTGACCTTTCTTTTCCTTAGTCTGAATTCATTTATCAAATTCCTTTCCTCTGTGGCACACAAAACCTAAGTAACGATAGCCTTGAGAGTGATGACTGCCTGGCAAGAGGGTTGAAACTGAAGGGATAAGAACAGAGCAATGAAATGAGAGACAAAAAGGAAACACTTTGCTGACTTTCCAGCTTTCTCAGAGGTCAGATTCAGCACAGGGCTACATTCTTACTGCTTTGATAAAATTCCTGATTCTCAGAAATACTGACTTGGCAGGACCTTAGAGGTCATCTAGCCCAACCCACCATTAAAAGCTTTATTCAGTCATTAACTCACTTTATTACTGTTGTTGATCTGGGAAGGAGTGTCATTGACTTGGCAAGTGAGAACATTTCTCTGAACCACAATTTTCCACTATCTCATCACGGGCTTGTCTGGAGAGATTTGACTTTAAATAATAAAAATTCTTTACATCTCTAAGCTTTTCACAGTTGTCAAAAGGCTTTCCCATATATTATGCTCTTTAAACTCTCATTCTTGTAAGGTAGGGAGGGGTGGCCTCTTACAGTGGCAGGAGCCCGGACGTTGGCCAGGTAGATCTGGGTGCAGATTTCCACTCGGTGACATACAAGCCATGGGAGCTTGGGGAGATCACTTAATCCCTTTCAGCTTCCTATGCAAGCTGCTTTTAAGCTTCCCAAGTCCTCATCTGTAAAATAGGGATGATAATATCCCCTACGTGAGGTTGAACTAAAGTGTGTGTAAAGCGTTTGCTCATGGCAGGTGCTCAGGATTGGTTGCTTCTCCTCTTTCCCTCTCTTCTTTTTATTGCTGAGGAAGCGGTGGTAAGAAGAGGTAAAGCAATTTTCCTAAGATCAAAGAGCCAGTGGTTGGTGAACAGAGGCCAAGCCCTTTGACTGCAATTCCAGGGCTCTTTGTGCTATCCTATCCCGCTTGGAATAACTTCCTCCTTCTCTGCCCTTTCGGTTTGTACACACCTTCTCCTGATTTCTTTGTAGTGCAAACTCTTCGGCTCCCTTTCTCCCTGCTGGGCGTTCTGTTTTGCTGTTTCTGCCCCCTCGCATTGCTGTGTTCCTGCTGGTTTCTGCAGATACTGCCTCTGGCTAGTTTCCTCTGTGTTTTATATGTTCTTTGGAAGTTCGGGACAAATGTCCTAAACTCAGCTGTGTCTGCCAACCATGAAATCTGGTTCTCCTAGAAGAGACAGGGCAGCTGTGGTGGCATTCGGGCAGATGGGCTCCTAGTCCCCCGGCTTCTGGTGTTCAAGTGTGACGTGCTATGGGCTGTCGTCTGGATTTTGATTACCGCTCCCCTGGCACTGCTGCTTCCCCAACATTCCTCCAACAAACTCTGATTTAAACAGCCCTACACTCAGCCTTTCACGTACCCTTGTAACACACGGAACTGGTGCAGCCCACGGGGAGCCCCTGAAATGAATCGCTGCCAGAAGAATTGGTGCTTTTTTTTTTAAGATTTTATTTATTTATTTGACACAGAGAGAGAGAGATCACAAGTAGGCAGAGAGGCAGGCAGAGAGAGGGAAGGAAGCAGGCTCCTTGCTGAGCAGGGAGCCAGAATCGGGCCTCGATCCCAGGACCCTGAGATCATGACCTGAGCCGAAGGCAGAGACTTTAACCCACTGAGCCACCCAGGTGCCCGGAATTGGTGCTTTTAAAGAGGTCATTCTTCCACGTGCCTATACAGAAATACATGCAAGTCTTAAACACTATCTTTATTTAGGTCATTCGAAATGTGTGGTCACAGTGTTGCCCCGGAGTGAGAAGTAAATGGGCAGGCAAGCAGATTTACAATACAGTATGCCTGCACAGCACACGTATTTACACAGAACATGTAACAAAAAAGATACTTGTCACTCATTTCCTTTATCATAAATTCAAGTAGGGTCATTGGAATATTACCCAATCCAGAGAAAATATAATATTATAGATCAGAGAGAATTCTCAAGAGATCCATCTATCTATCTATAAGCAGAGGAATTGTTTAAACTAATCAGAATTAAGAGTTGATATTCCCTTATTGAGTATCTCTATTCTGCCATGAAGCTTATTTACATATATAAAGTGCTTGTTTGTTTGTTTGTTTGTTTGTTCTACCATCAAACAAACAGCCTCTTGGGAATTCCCATAAATAAGAAGGATCATATTTGTTTTGCTTCCCAGGGTAGGCGCTTAGGCATATGATCTTAGCAGGCTTGTCAAGATGGGGCACCTGGGTGGCTCAGTCAGTTAAGGGTCTGATTTCAGCTCAGGTCATGATCCCAGGGCCTTGGGATCGGGCCCTGCATCCAGCCCCGCATCTAGCCCTTCACTGGGCTCCCTACTCAGTGGGGAGTCTGCTTCTCCCTCTCCCCCTGCTTCTCCCTCTCCCCCTGCTCATGCTCTCTCTCTCTTGCTTTCTTCCTCACTCTCTCTCAAATAAAATCTTTAAAAAAAAGAAAGGAAGAAAGAAAGAAAGAAAGAAAGAAAGAAAGAAAGAAAGAAAGAAAGAAGAAAAAGAAAACTTCACCAGAAACTCTATGTCAAACGCTCCTCAAGTCCATGGGGCCAACTCTATTTCCTTCAGGCCCTCTTCCCCCTGCCCTCAAGAGTCTCAGGGGCTTGCCAGCCACAGCCCAGCTGGTGCAAGGCTGATTGTCTACCTGATGCCTCTTGTCCATGGGACCATT
Organism: Ailurus styani; assembly: GCA_002007465.1. Taxonomy (NCBI): domain Eukaryota; kingdom Metazoa; phylum Chordata; class Mammalia; order Carnivora; family Ailuridae; genus Ailurus; species Ailurus styani. Next base: position 822,522 of record LNAC01000583.1, read on the forward strand.
GGCCATTTCCAGAGATCTTAGTTTCCTGGGAGGGCAGAACAAAAATAAATTTAGCTGTTGGCAGAGCTCTACGCTCTTCTGGGCCCCCCATTGGAGCTGTGACTCTCATAGTCCTTTGCAAACCAGATTGACTCTTATACTTTATTCATTCTCTGCCCATCCCCCCCATACAAGTTCCCCAGAGCACTGGCCCGTTCCTCAAGGAATGAGAGAAGAGAAGGGGAAGGACAAACTGCACAGTGGTGATGGAGACGGTCCTCTTGCTCCTGCACAGTCAGCCCAGCATGCCCCTCCCCACGCCCTCTTCCAGTCCTCCTGCTGCTCCCTCCTCGCGCTGAGCAAATCAAGAAAAGCAAAGCAAAGCAGACAAAGCAAAACTGCAGACCACACGTGGGAGCCTGGAGAACCCGAGAACCTTCTTCTACACCCAGCCTGACCAACCACTTGCATGCTCGGCATCCTCTTAAATTCCTTTACTCAGTGGCCAGAATTCATGAGAAAGGGTAACTGGAGTTTGTCTCCCTTTCCCTGGATTCTCACCTGTCCACAAGAAAACGTGTTGTGGAGTAACAAAATATCAACATTCCCCAAAAAGAGTTTTAAAATATACTTATAAACAACATTGTAAGAAAGAGGGAAAACCAAGTCTGCGCCAACAACTGGCTTCACTGTTCTGTGAGCTGATTATAGAAAAAAGAAATCTAACTTTATTCTTCCTGTGAGAAGAGGGGGGAAGCAAATAGTTGATACTCAGCCTACAGAGTAGAATCTCCACCACAGCCGGGCAAGCCCTGTCCTCACCAGAACCTATTCACCCCCATCTGAAATAGAAATTCTACCTCCAGGGACTCTCCCAGAGCCTCAGCAGCCCCCAAGCCTCAAATATCCACTCTCTGTGGACCCTGGCCCCTGGCTCAGGGCTGATTTGGGACACATTTGCTTGCTCCTAAGTCTGTAAGTCTAGCGAGAGCCCTATTAACATCCTAGCGTTTCTTATGAATCGGAGTATAACATTTACAGTCTTTTATCTTCTCATGTTTCTCTTTCTGAGAGTGCCTCCTCTTCCTGGCCATGGCCTGGGGTTTGGTCAGCTTCTGCCTGGCCCAGCCTGGCCCAGCCTAGGCACCCACACGGAGTCCATTACCTGCATTCTTGGCCTTGCCCCTCAAGAGCTTCCTGTGTATTAACCGGCTCCATAATGTTTCAAGCAAGAGACCAGCACAGCTGATCTTTGGTGATGAGGACTGATGGACAACAGAGTTAAGAATGCAAGGTCATAAGGGACATGTCTTCTCAGCAGGACCCTGTCTAGACTCCAGTACTTCCAACTGGACCGTGAGGGATCCTAACCCTGCACTTAGTTTCCCCCAAAGGGAGAACTGAATTGGGTGTGTATTGGCATGTGCGAAATGTATTTCCTCACAGTTCTGAAGGCTGGAAGTCCAAGATCAAGGTGTCATTAGGTGTCATTCCTCCCGAAGCTGGTCTCCGTGGCTTGTGGACAACCACCTCCTGCTGTGTCCTCACAGGGTCTCTCCTCTTTGCACACACACCCCTGGTATGTCTCTCTGTGCATGTCCAAATTCCTCTTTCTGTAAGAACGCCACTCAGATTGGATTAAGGCCCCCTCAGACCACCTCATTTTAACATAATCGCCTCTTTAAAGGCTGTCTCTCCAAATATAATCACATTCTCACGTAGCAGGGGCTAAGGCTTCAACCCGGGAATCTGGGGAAGACACAGATCAGCCCATAACCTGAAGTGCTCTCTGGGCAGATTTTATGCCACACTGCCTCAGAGGCAGTTGCTGTGCCTGGCTCGTGGGCGATGGATTGCCTTTAGCTTGGCATCAATGTCTGGTAAAGCCAGTTATGGTGAGGGCACTGAGTCGGTTTCACTCAAAACGTGTCATAAGCAATAGCCACAGACACAGGAAAGAACCGGTTTGGGCCGCTTTCCTTAAAAGGTAACTTCAGGTGTGGCAGGTGTTCTTTGACTCAGGTAGCCCAGGCTGAGAGTCCCTGTGGCCGCCAGCTGCTGGCAATCTGTCAGGGGCTGCCCCCTCCCCCACCCCCACCCTGCCCAGGGCTCAGCCTCCGGGAGCTGAAATCAGCGCTCTGTCCTCCCCACCCAACCTCACCTCAGCCCTCTCCGGCCTTGAACCAGTTCCTTGAACATTTCCGTCTTACCTGGTCTGACTCTTCTAAACACACACACACACACACACACACACACACACACACACACACACACGCACACACACACATGCACACCTCTGCCCTGGAACCAAGGCAGCTCACTCTGGTTTCTTTGTCACCCACTCCTAGACTCATCTTCCATGAACGCTTCTTTGTAAACCATTTAGTTTTCTTGGCTTCTGATTTCAGTTCAACTCCCTCACTACAGCCTTCAGTTCTCCACCCCTTAGCTCATGAGTCCCATGACCTGCTTTCCAGGTCACACATGACTTGGCTCCCAATACCTCTCTATCCGTCTGCTCCCCTGAAGGCAGCGCCTTCCCGATCAGTCTACGCCCTGACACAAATCCGCACGCAACACCTTGAGCATGAAGGTGATGAACCTGGTTAGTACAAGGAGGAGGTTTTAGCTATTGGTGAACACAGTAGTGAAACTGTGGATACAGCTGGAAGACACCTAAGCCTACACACTTGACAATCCTCAGGGTGACAAGAGAACAGCTGTATTAGCCAGGGTTCTCCAGAGAAACAGACCAGATAGCTATACATGTGGGTAAACGATCATATATCCATAAAATGAGAAACTGGTTCACGTGATTACGGAGGCTGCGAAGTCCTCTGAGCTGCTGTTTGCAAGCTGGAGACCCAGAAAAGTAACTTAGTCCAAGTCCAAAGGCCTGAGAACCTGGGGAACCATGATGTAAATTCTAGTCTAAGGGTAGGAGAAGAGATGAAATGTTCTAGCTCAAGGAGTGAGATGAGATAAAAGGGGCAGATTTTTCCTTCCTCTGCCTTTTGTTCTATGCAGGCCCTCAGTGGATTGAATGATGCCATTCACATTATGGAGGGCAATTTAGTGGGTCCGTTGATCCAAATGCTAACCTCATCTAGAAACACCTTCACAAATACACTCTGAAAGGTTAAATCTGGATACCCCATGGCCAGCCAAGTTGACACGTAAAATTAACCATCCCAGAGGCCTTTCTGGGTTTCCACCTGCCCAAGAAGAGTAAAAAGTGGGTCATCCTCACGTGTACCTAGACATGTAGCCATAGATCATTTATTTTGCAACCTGCTCCCTTAGGCATAGCAAGAGATCATCAGGTCCACGCTAGGAATTGGGTGAGATGGAGAGACAAGTGAAACTCTTTCCAGAAGCAACCCCAGCCACTGGTCAGGTGGCAAGGTTATGCCTAAGTTAAGAAGCTGGAGCCAGAAAGACCTGGACTGTGGCTCTAGTAGCCTGTACCTGGGGCAACTGTCTTCTCCTTTGGGGTATGCAGAGCCTCCACCCCTCCTGGTGCTCAGGGGATCCAAGAGCACGCAGACTGTCCCCCCAGAAGCAGAAAGCCGAGGAGCTACCCCCTTCCTCCATTTTCAGTTAGAGACTTGCCCCAGCTCAGCGCTGAGGGGCCTTCTGGCCTGGACTCAACTGTTCCCACGAGGGGCCTGGTGCTGTTTGAAAAGAAAAAAACAAGTGAGCCGAGGTCCCACCTGCTAACCAGGCCTGAGTGAAGCATTTGCTGAGAGCCCTCATCTGCTCCTACTCACCCACCTGGCCAAGGGGCCCAGGGCTCCCAAAGCTGAATCTTAAGGGGCACAGCCAGGACTGCAGGGCCATGTTCATTCATGGAGGAAGGAGGAGAAGGCAGCCCGCAGAGAAACTTGGCTCTGAAGGCATTAAGTTTGCCCTTCAGGACCCAAAGGTAGGGAGGGCACGTTGGTATTTAGGCTGGTCATGAGACAACCTGGGGAACGTGATGATGGGCTCCTGGCTCTCCCCTCAGAAGATGTAGACAATGCTGTCAGGGTGACCCGAATCCTGGAGCCATTTCTTTGAAATTGCAAAGCTGCCACCACCGTATTATGTCCTTCTGAAGAAGGACAGTTGTGCCTGGTCTTCAGTCTAAGGTGTTCAAAAATTCCTTTTAACTCATTTTGTTTGAATTATGCTTTTGTCGGCCTCTTTCCTTTGGGAGAAATGCCCCTTCCTCACACTGTGTGATTCTGTAGAAAGCTACAGACCACGGGGACCCTGACCCTTACACACAATCCCCACTCAGACCCTTTCTCCCCGGTGTTTGAGTCTGAAGCCAGAACACAGTCAGGAGAGAGATGGAACTGAGTATTCCCAAAATACTGGAGGTAGCAGCTCCCTTGTGTTCCCAATGAGAAAATAGACTCAGAAAACTAAACATCTTTTCCGAGGTCCCACACTAATAAATGGCAGAGCCAGGATCTGAACCTGGGTCTGTGTGGCCCCAAAGCCCATGACTATTCCGCTCATCAAAACAGTCTCTGTTTACAAAATACTTCTCTCCACTTTATACAATTGAGAAATTACGGGGAAATGGCTCCAGCGCCTGCCCACTTCATTCAGTGAGTTAGACGCAGAAGTATATATGTGATTCAGTGCTTTCTCATTTATATGCATAGTATCATGATATTTCATCTCCCCACCTTGCTGTAATTCCCCGCAGTAGCTCTTCATTGTGCTTCTCACACATCCTACTATTAGCCGACGAAGGGTCTTCGGTCTTTCTAGATGCAGGCTATTCTCAGATTTCAGGGCTGCCCTCATCTTCACCCCCATTAAACAGGCACTGTCCGGTGCATGTCCTCGATTTTCTCGAATCTCTCTTTTCTCAGCCAATTACTGCGGCCCCTGAAAGTCCCCGCACCCCACCCCAACTGCCTATAAAAGCAGGCTGGAAGCCAGAGTGTCTCGGTAAATACTGAGATTGCTGTTGCGTTTTGTCATTAGACATTACGCTTTAACCAAATAAAGCATGTCTGCTGAGGGCACTGGAACCTCTTCAGAGATGGTTTATTTTCATACGCCCGGCGAGCTTCTTTCTTCCTGATGAATCAGCACTGCTGCTCTGCTCTCAATGCTCCGGCAGTAACAAGGCACAAAGACTGTCAAGCTTCAGCCCATAAATGACTCTAAATGCACCTATTATTCCACTGTTTTTCCAGCTGATTCTCCTGAGCTCAATACTCTGTTCTCAGCGGCTATGTCCATCAGTATATCTTGCTGAAGTCTCACGGGCTTCGAAAGAGCATTTGATTTCTTGGGTGTGCTGCGTGCTTTGGGAAGACCAAACCACACCAGACAATTCTTGTTTGAAAACCATAGTCTTTCCATAATCCTCAAAGGGAAGACTTAGCTGCAGTGTCAACTCATCTAATTAGCCCAGAAGCACACTGTCAGGCCGTTTCTGGGAAGATAAACTCCAGAAGAAAAGATCTGCTTGACCCACCTCTCCTGGACTTGAAAACCACTTCTGGTGCCGCACAGCCGCCTACCTTGACGCTTGGGGAAGCCGCGGAAGGTGCACCGGGATTGCACATAGCTTGAACACAATCCTTTCCTCTTTAGGGTCTAAGGGTCGTGATCAGATGTGCTTGGGTTAATTCTTGCTGTCACTTCTCAGCTTCTGCTGTGGACTCCACCAATTCCCACCCCCCCACACACCACCCCCCTTTTTCAGTGCCTGTCTTTCTAGGCACTGTGGGAGGGAGGAGACAGAGAAATGACCAGAGAGATCCCTTTCAAGGGCTTCTCGATACCAGTAATATAAGCAGATTGTATCACTGGTGGCTGGACCCTGAAGAGAATTTCAATTCTCACAGAAGCAGACGGAAATAGGCTTTTAAAATCCTTCCTCGCCGGATTCTAACCTGCTTGGGAGCTGGCTGCCCACTTTTGCTGGTCTCCTAGCAACCGAGCCCCTTCCTCCGCAGGCTGCGGTCCACAGGGCCGGGCTTGGGGGAGGCCGGTCTCCCTGCTTTTGCGAACACAGGGCAAGGATGTCACCCAGGGAACGGGGGTGAGCACTGGAGAAATTGCTAAATGGTCTGTAAATTCACGGTGAGGACGACAATCTAAATGGGGCCACCTTTCACACATTTTTCAGGGGATCTTGGGATTTAAATTCATCCTTCTGCTTCCTTCCAATAATAGCTTGCATGGGTGGAATTCTTTGTATTTTACAAAACACTTTTGCATCCATTACCTCATGCGATTCCCCATCAGAGCCTTGGGAGACCTCTATAGTGGGAAAAGATAGGGAAATTCTATGAGTTCTGTTTGGGAGGCTTTTAAAGAACCCAAGAAGAAACTCCAGGTCATTGACTTAGTATGGTTAAAAAAAAGGGGGGGGGGAGGGAATTTCAAACACCAGTCTTTTATATTGTTATTATTACTATCAGTAAGTTAGGAGTGAGGGTTCTGGCCAGGTAACCTCTGCCTTTGTGCCTGGGAGTTTGAGTGGAGCCCAGAAAAGGTGAGGGGTTCTCTTTCTCCCTCCTGCTCTCTTATCATTCTTGTCCCTTCCCTAATGGCCACCATTGGGATTAAAATTGATGCAATTCTCTTTGTTTCTAACAACCTCATTCTGAGTTTTATCTATAACATTCTTTCCTTCTGGTCAAAAGAGAAATTATTCTTCGTATGCTATATTAGTCTGCTCAGGCTTCCATAACAAAATGCCGCAGATTTGGTAATTTAACCAATGGAATTTATTGCTCCTAGTTCTGGAGGCCAGGAAGTCCCAGATCCAGGTCTGGCTGGCACGGGTTCTCGTGAGGATTTTCTTCTGCCTTTCAGCCACCTTCTCCCTGTGTCCTCACATGGGAGAGAGAGAGAGTTCTGGTGTCTATTTGTCTTCATATAAGGGCAAGAGTTCTACCCAATCAGGGCTCCACCCTGTTGGCCTCACTTAACAAAAAAATCCCATCCCATGGAGGGCTAGGTCTTCAACATATGAATTGGGAGGCCGGGGGCCACAACTGGGTCCATCAAAGCTCCTTCATTCTCCTGCAGGATGGAGGGAAGAGAAGCAAAGTCTTCTCCCTCAGAAACCCCGCACGGTTCCCCTTAGCTGGAGAGGGAGGCCCGTCTTTAAACCGTGGGTCCGGAAATGTGGCCCAGTGATAAAAATCTGTTTGTGTTTCCCTCTCTCATTTGTGGATTGGAATCCTTTAAAAGAAGTTACTGATACTCTGTGGTTTATAGCATCTTTGTCATTTTATTTTATTTTTTTTTTTTTAAATTTTTTTTTTTAAAGATTTTATTTATTTGACAGACAGAGATCACAAGGAGGCAGAGAGAGAGAGGAGGAAGCAGGCTCCCCGCCAAGCCGGGAGCCCGACGCGGGCCTCGATCCCAGGACCCTGAGATCATGACCTGAGCCGAAAGCAGAGGCTTTAACCCACTGAGCCACCCAGGCGCCCGCATCTTTGTCATTTTAATGGTGTTCAAACAACGAGCGTGATTGTTCTGAAAGAATCTGCTAGTAAAGACGGGGCCTACAAATGCCCTTGAGGAAGTTGCTTCTGCCTTTGTTGGCAACACAGTTACCAGCAGCCTGTGCTCCTGGGGAGAGATAGGCAGCTGGAGACTTCGGAGCGAACCCCCTTTATCAGCAGACCCCCCAGCACTATAGAAGGCAGCAGCTGCTGCCAAGGTGGTACCCAAGCACCCCAGCGGCCCGGAAGCCCAGACATGGGGTCTTCCAGAACACACACACTTCCTCACTCATGCCCTGGCTTTGATGTCATCTTCTGGCTATGTCCTCGTCATCAGGCTGAGGGGAGAGGTGAGGTCTCGGTTTTGCAGCCATAAAATAGTTTTCCATGCTACGGTGCAAGGCTCTGGATAAATATAGGCAGCTACACAAAGTCCGAACTTCACAGGGTCCTGATCTTGAAAAGAGAAAATAAAATACCCAGGAATAAACCTAACTGAGGAGGTGAAAGACCTGTACTCTGAAAACTAGAAAACACCGATGAAAGAAATTGAAGATGACACAAACAAATGGAAAGACATTCCATGCTCGTGTGATTGGCAGAACACAAATACTGTCAAAAAGTCTGTACTTCTGGGGGCGCCTGGGTGGCTCAGTTGGTTAAGTGTCTGCCATCAGCTCAGGTCATGATCCTGGTTTCCTGCAATCAATGGAGCCCCACGTTGGGCTCCCTGCTTGGCGGGGTGTCTGCTTCTCCCTCTCCCTCTCCTGTTCCCCCACCCCTTGTTCTTGAGTATGCGCCTATGAGCACACGCTCTTTCTCTCTCTCTCAAATAAACAAGTAAAATCTTTTTTAAAAGTCCATATTTCCCAAAGCAATCTACCAATTTCATGCAATCCCTAATAAAATACCAAGAGCATTCTACACAGAGCTAGAACAAACGATCCTAATGTTTGTATGGAACCACAAAAGACCCCGAATAGCCAAAGCCATCTTGAAAAAGAAGAGCAAAGCTGGAGGCATCACAATTCCAGACTTAAGGTTATTTTATAAAGCTGTGGTGATCAAAACAGTGTGGTACTTTTGCGGTGACATGGATGGAGCTAACGGGTATCAGGCTATGCAAAATAAGGCAGTCAGAGAAAGACAAATACCATATGATTTCACTCATATGTGGAAGTTAAGAAACAAAACAAATGAGCAAAGGGAAAAGAGAGAGGGAGGGAGCGAGGCAAACCAAGAAACAGACTCTTAACTGCAGAGAACTAACTGATGGTCATCAGTGGGGAGGGGGGTGGGGGATGGGTGATACAGGAGATGGGGGTGAAGGAGGACATGAGCAGGGGCGACATATGGAACTGTTGAATCCCTATATCGTACACCTATAATACACTAATATAACACCATATGTTTACTAGAATTAACATTTTTAAAAAGAAAAAAGTGAAAGAACAAATATTTTTATTTTATTTTTAGGATTTTATTTATTTATTTGACACAGAGGGAGTACAACCAGGGAGAGCAGCAGGCAGAGGGAGAGGGAGAAGCCAAACATAAACATTTTTAAATAAACTTTAAATCTTGGAATAATTTTAGATGCACAGAAAAGTTGCAAAGATAGCGCAGTGAATTCTGCGTACCCCTCAGCTAGTTGCAGCGTTCCCTAGGGTTACCTCACGTTACTAAGGTATACTTGTCAAATTAGAAAACTGGTACTTTACTATTAGCCAAATTCTCACGTTATTCAGCTTTTGCCAGGTTTTCCGTTAATACCTTTTTTCCATTCCAGGATCCAATTTTGGGACCACAGTGCACTTACCTGTCATCTCCTTAGGGTCTTCTTATCTGTTATAATTCCTTAGCTCTTCCCTGTCTTTCATGCCCTTGACATTTTTGAAAAATAGTGGTTAGGTATTCTGTAGAATGTCTCTCCATCTGGGTTTGTCTGACATATTTTCTCATAAGAAGACTGGGGTTATGGAGGGTTTTTTGTTTCTCCTTGTTGTTTTGTTTTGTTTTGTTGTTTTGCTTTGTTTTTTTGGAAAGAATACCGCTGAGGTCATGTGTCCTTCTCATCATCCCACAGCCACATGACATCATTGGTGATGGGAACCTTGGTCATGTGGTTAAGGTGATGTTTGCCAGGTTTCTTCACTGGAAAGTTACTGTGTTTCCCTTTTCATACTTCTTTCTTTGGAAATGGGTCACTAAGTCCAGCTCATCCTGGGTGGTAGGGGATGAGAGGGGGGAGTATCTGTATATATTATTTGGAAAGACTTGTCTCTTCTCCCCTATTTACTTATGAGACATGCATTTAAAAAATCACAATTACACAGTCTGTAAATTCGATGTTTCTGATCTGAAACAAAGTCAAGTACTCTCAGCAAGAGTACCAAAAGAGAGTGAAGATGTTGAGTACTCTTCTAAATAAGAAATTTAGAAAATCACAGTATTTTGAAATTTATAATGGAGACTTTTAAAAATATGCTTCAAAATGCACTGTACCAACAGAAGAACAGATTCTTGAACTGCTTTGTAGTATGTCCTCATTATTAGAAAGGATATTGAACCCAGGATGTCCATCGCCGTGGATTACTTCTGAATTAAGGCTGCAGAGGGTAACTTTCAGAGCAAAAACGATGTTGTTTCTTATGCAGTGTGAACACTAATTCTCAGGGTTAAACAGAAAGGAAAAAGAAAGCTACAAGGTCTTACACAAAACTGACTGCAGAATCAAGAAAGTACTGCAGGCCAGAGAAAACCTCTCTCCTATCTGGAAATATAGGAAAAAAATGCAACATTTGATACCATAAGCATTCTGGAGGTTCTCTTGGAGAAAAGTGCTTCTTTCTAGTTTGGGTTGGAAGAGAGCACTCAGCTGGATTTGCAGAAACCAGTTGTTCTTTGGGAAAGTCCGACAAGGCAAAGAACCAAGCAACAGGGAACAAGAGGCTTCCCAGGTCAGAGCAGAATCAGTGGGGAGGCTAAGACCAATATCCATTCTAAAACCAAGGCAAAACAAAACAACACCCCCCCCCCGCCAAAAGCATTTTTCGATGTTTATTTTTAACTTAAAAATAAAAACAATATATTGCAAAAAAATAAATATAGTGGAAGGGGTACACTTTGAGAAAGAACTCCTTCTTGTTCCAAATCTCTGGGCCCACTTTTTGAAAGGCAGCCTCTGTTAATGGTTTCTTAAGTTTCCACAGATGCCTTCTGCAGCCTTATTTGTAATAACAAAAAGCTGGAAGTTATTGAAGAGCCCATTGGTAGTGCAGTAGTAAAAGAAATTATGGCTCATTCCTACAATGGGAGGCTATATAGACATTACAAAGAATGAATTCATTTTACAAGGACTTAAATGGGGAGGTCTGCAGAATGTATTATTAAGTGAGAAAAAAGCAAGGTATGCAAAGCATGACTTGTCTTCCTGATTCGGGCACAAGAGCTTCATTCAAGAATAATTGCCCCAACATCACGGGAAGGGTTGGTCTTATCAGAAAATGCCTACCGAAAGTCACAAGCTTGGCAACAGTGTGTTGGAGAATATTGTCCCTACTCAAGTGATATTACTACTGCATTGTTCAGAATCTTCAATGTCACTAGACATTTTGCCCTTGACATTAATACGGAGGACTTCCCACTACAACTTGTGGCCTTCCGGGATACCCTGTTAGGAACGCTGTGCCTCAGCACTTCTGGAACACTCTTTGTTGGTGGTGGTCACATTTTAACAGCTCTGAAATCAGGATGTGTGGGCCAGGTAGCAGCTGGTGAGGGGGCTGTCATTGCCCGCACACGCACAACAAAATTTGGCCAGGGACTTGGAAGAAAATCCAGGAGATACTAGTGAAGAGCTCTTTTTTAAAAAAAATGTTGCAACAGCAAAGATGAGTGTGTGTGTGTGTGTGTGTGTGTGTGTGTGTGTGTGTGTGTGTGTAAGGAGGGGAAGGAAGCAGCCTTCAACTCTAATTCCAGAAATGATTTAGGAGAGGCAAATTTTAAATGCGAAAACTTTTTTTTTTAAGATTTACCTATTTATTTGAGAGAGAGAGCACGTGGGGTGGGGTGAGAGACAGAGGAGAGGGAGAGGGAAGGAGAGAATCTCCAGCAGACTCCTACTGAGCGGGGAGCTGGATGTGGGGCTCGATCCCAGAACCCTGAGATCACGACCTGAGCCGAAACCAGGAGTCGGAGGCTTAACCGACTGAACCACCCAGGAGCCCCTAAATGTGAAAAAGTTTTAAGAATACTGTAACCAGTTTGTTACAAGGTTTGTTTGCTCAGGTTGTTCCTTTTTTTTTTTTTTTAATGTACACATGGGAGAAATGCAGATTAAGAATCGGTGTCTAAATAAGTTTAAAGAGTTCTTTCAATAACTATAAAGAATTCAAGTGAAAACAGCATGAGACCAGAGTTTAATTGGCAGCCTTCATTATTTCTTAACAGAACATGAAACAATAGTGTGTCATACAAACAATGGTATTTTAGATTCAGTGAAATGTGGGGCGTGTTTCTCATTTAAGAAAAAGGACAGCCTGCTGAGGGATTCAGAATACATAGCTCATCTCTCTGATGGACACTGCTCTTAAATAAATTGGCTGATTTTCAGGCACCTTTTATGCCTACAAAAAGGCTTGGATCTGAAAAAAACATTTCTGGGAAAGGGCAAGAGAGAGGTGTTTAGTTTAAGTGAAAGTATTCTTTATTTACCTATAAATTGCCTTTTTCATTATAACAAGAGTGTGTTAACAATCATTCATACGTTAATTCATTTCTTTGTAGCATAGGTTCCCTGATGTCATCCCCACTTGCAGTTAATAGTAGATTACTTTGACCGTTACCTGTGTTTTGCTAATTGGCTCCAATTGTAATCTCAGGACCCAAGTGCAAAGTTGCCTCTCAATTGGCAAGTCTTTCTGGGTTTACCTGGGGTGTCTCTCAAGCCTTCTGTATAAGTTAGGTCCACTATATGGGGTTCTGTTGTTTCATCTCCCGTTTGGCCTGATATCCTTCCACTGAGAGTGCTCCAGTCTCCCCAGCACTGGCACATTGTGGGCCACTGAGGCTGTTTCCTCTGGCTGGTGTGTGGTTATCCCTATGTTCTTCTGCAAACTGGGGGAATAACTCTCTCCCTTTCTGGACTACACCGTTGTTGTGTTTTCAGTCCTTCCTACTCACTAGAAACGGGCAGTTGATCTAAACTGAACCAATCAAAGCTCTCCCCTGAAATTCTTGAACTTGGAGAGCTCTAGCATCTAGAGTGGTAAATCTAATGTGAACTTGAGAGCTGCTGGCAGCTAAATTTCTAGAACTAATTTGAGACAAGAAAGCCAGCATGCAGAGAGAAGCAGAGACCTGGATTTCAAGCCCAGCTATACCCCTGTCCTTCCAATGATTTGGTTACATGACTCAAATTTGCTTAAGTTAATTTAACTTGGGTTCCTGTCACTCATAAGCCAAGTATACCCACCACACTGTGACACCTCTCTTTTCAGTGTTTACTCCCACCTCCAAATCTGAGTTCATGGTGGGCTGTGCTGGGAGATAACCCAGGTGAATGACACTACACTGAACCATCACTCACCATTTCCACTGGCCAAAGCATGGTCTGGGGCTAAGTCTGTGGTTCTTTCTCAGGGTAAGTTCTTTGCCTGCCCCTCACCCCTGCACAGCTCAGTACTCACTCTCTCATACTCAAGCTCTACATTTCCTCCAAAGCTCCCATTCCTTAATTACCAAATTTCTCTCTATCTTCAGTGTTTTCATTGAGCATTTCCTCCATCTGCTGTCATGACTAGAACCAAACTTTGTCCTAGGAACATCAGTTCTGCTTCCATTTTAAATGGCGGCTGTTCAGTTATATATGCTTCATGTAATTTAGGATCAGAAATTGACATCTCGTTCTCCTTGTTCCAAAATACTGCTTCTAGACCATGATCTCTTTACTCTGTTGTGACACTAAAAGTCCCATGTTGGGGCCCTACTCCCCTCTCCTCATCTTGATTCTGCCTTTTACTGCCTTCCTAGTATCTCCCCCTCATTCGTAGGTGACATTTGCCCCTGAATCTCTATCCCAACTCATGCCAGCATCCTGGGGGACTTCAAAGTCCACATGAACAACCATCTAGAATCTCAGTTTCTCTGTCACTGACTCCCTCATCACCAAAGGCCTTCCCTCCCATACCACCCTGCCATCTCCTCCTACTGTCTCAGTTTGCATCCTGTCATTTTTCAGAAACTGTACCAAGGACCATGCCACTAATTTCAACATCCTGCTATCCAACCACAACCTTTTACTCTTCCATCTTGCTCATCTATTGACTCCAACTGTACCTGCCCTTCGATAATATTGGGGTCTCATTGGAGCTACTGTTTTGACCTTTCTGCTTTCTACTTATCTGTCAGTTCCTTTAGCAGAAATAGCATTCTTTTTCCAGAGACATTAATGTCAAAAGTGGCATCTGGTACTAGAGGAGGCATGGTGTCATGTTGGCAGAGATGGCAATGGAACTATATTTTCCCACATCCTTGACACTACTGAGGAGTATTAGTCTTTTTTGTCTTTGTCAACATGCTAGAAAAATACTTCCTCACTGCTTATTCAACTGGTATATCTGATTACTAGTAAGGCTGAACATCATTTTGTATGGTTAATGGTCACTTGTATTCTTTTTTTTTCAATGTATCATGAAAGTTTTATTTATTACTCTGACATCTTTGTAATGTAGGTAGGTGGCAGATATTAAGACAAATGGAGGAAACAAGACAGAAGGAAATTGACTTGGCCCAACTCACGTAGCAAGTGAGTTGCAGAATTGATCTTACATCATAGATCTCGTCATTTTTACTAGAGTTATTTCCTCCCTCCTAAAATGGGTCACTTGTATTCTTTTGTGAATTGTTTGTTAATGTCCCTTGCCTGTATTTATGTTTGGGTGCTCATTTTTTTCTTATCAATTGATAAGAACTCTGTATATTAAAGGTATTAGTTCCTTGTAACAGATATTACAAACACATATTTGTGTTTTAACTTTGATTATGGAGTGTTTTTCTCTATCTAGAAAATTTTAATTGTAGGATATCTACCTTTCTTTATGGTTCCTACCTTTAGTAACAACCATCAAAAAGAACATTTCCATTTACTCTTCAGGTATCTTTATGGTTCAAGCTTTTACATTCTTAATTTGTCATCTCACAAATTTACTTTAAATTTAAATCTACTTTAAATTTGTACTTTAAAGTACAAATGTACTTTAAAGAAGTACAGTGTGAATCTGGTCTTTTTTTTTCCTGTCCCCAAAATGGCCTGCAAGATGTCACAACATCATTTGTTGTAGTTCTATTTCATTTATCTGTCTTTATGCCACTACCAGATGATTTTAATTTCTATGGCTTTGAAAAATGTTTAGTATCTCCTAAGGTCAATTTCTCTCACCAGCAAGATAATAAGACTCCCCATTAGGCAAGTGTTTTCCCATGACCTCTAAGTTTGTTGTGCTCTTCACAGAAATTAAATACATAAATTTATTTACACTTTAGTCAAAAAGATTGTTTTTATCAACTTATTTTGTGTTTTCTGCTTTTTGTGTTATCTAGGTATTCTATGTTATATTAAAATAGTAGAAACGTTTTGTTTTCTTGAATTCTCTGTGGTACTTTAGAATTCAGAAATTCTATTTTTAATTATTCTACTAATGTCTTTAGGCTTAGAAAAGTAATCCTTAAATCTTTTTTCTTTATCAATGGCAAGAACGTAAACCTTCTCATAAAGTGAGTGAAATAAATAGATTCAGACTCAGGGGCTGCCAACAGACAAGATATGTTTACTTGTTTGCAAATTTACTTTGCTCTTTCAGCTCAAAACCCATAGATTTGGCTGATAGAAGAGCCCATACCAGACATCTGTTGGTATACTTCTGCTGGACCCAAAGATACACACCAATCAACCTGCAGCCCATGCCAACAAGAGGGTCAGATGCACTTGGTGGCTTTTCTTTAAATAGTGTCCGACTTGAAGGCCACACACCTCCTACAGTCTTCCTATTTTTCCATTCTTGCTCACAAGGTAGGGGTGGCTCTGTCAAGGATGTGGCGCTTCTCAGCTTGTTTCTACCACTTCCTGTCCTATTGCATAATGGGGGGGGGTGATGGTCCCCAGGGAACTTGGGAGCAATGCTGACAAAGCTGTAGGGAGCTGAGACCAGCTCATTCAGTACCTGACTCCAGCACAGTTAGGAAATGGCAAGTCGTTTGTCTAGATTGTCTGATCTGTGCCTGAATTATGTATAGATAATAAAGGAAGATTCTAAATAATTCCTTCCTTCTCTAGGGCCATCTGCCCTGTTTGCCTTCAGAGGATGGAGCATGCAGGAAGCAAATCAAATCATATGCTTCTTAATCCTTCTTTTTGTCTGCCCCACTGCAGGCCAACGACATTGTCTTATTTTTAGTTTCTAATGCCGTTGCTAGTTTTGTATTTTGCTCATGGCATTTTAATGGGGAGGCAGGAAGACTTGTATCAAGGACAGCATTCTGCTGCCATGTTAACCCAGAAAGCATCTATATATTTTTTTTCAAAGTAAATGATGTAACTAGAAACCTATCCCATTCAGGAAATGCAAACTTTGCAGTTCTTGGGGGAATACTGTATCACCATCTTTGCATTCACTTATGGTATTTCACGTAAAAGGCAGGGTAGTAATCTAAGATACTTTCTACTTTACATGTATTAATGCAACAGTCGTAGGTTAATATTTCATTAGGCTTGAATTAAGTATTTACAGATGTGAGTACTAACGGTGGTCATCTTAATATTGCACTGGTAGGGGCGGCGGACAAACCTATCCTTTTCAAAATGGTTCATAATGATGAATGATAGCCATAATGATGTCTAATTTTAAGAAAGTGTAGTATTGTATTGGTACACTTCTCCTAGTGGGACATCAGGAACTTTATTTTTTTTAAGGAGACTTGGCATAGTGCCTACAAATGTAAAAAAGAGATTTTGATGCTGAGATACTGAGACAACAAAGACAAAAAAAAAGGAGAAAATAAAATTGTAATTATTTTCTCAATCTTTCCCCACTCCACCCCGCATTATTATTTCTTTGCCATGAAGTACAGCATCCCTAAGCTTTGTTGTTTCAGTATTTGTTTTTATAACTCTGCCTCTGCCTCTACTAACCAGACAAGGCTGGATGGGTCCTGCACCTGAGTTTCATAAACTGTAGAGCAGGGCAGGAATACCGGGGGGAGAAGAAAAGGGTTGTTGGAGATGGCAGGTGTATCTGAGGGCCCAAGCCAGGAGTTTCAGTGAACCACCGGGTCTTGAGGGTGGAGAGGGGGAAACAAACATTTATTAACCTCTGTTAATAGACTCTGATATCAGGAATCTGTGATCCAGACCCTGCTGGACTCAGTGCCAGGGGATCACAACAGAGACATTTCGCTCCCACCCAGGCACCTCATTTTAAGAGAGATGCTGCACTGAGAGAATGAATTACATCTGGGGGAAGAGTATCCAGGTGGCAGAAATTAAAAAGAACGAAAACACACCCACACCATGAATTGGAGAACAGATTGAGGAAGAGGCAGAATATTTTAGATTTAGAATATTTTAAGTGGCATGATGGAGAAAAGATGTTACAATTTGCCTCTGTAGCTTTGGGGGGCAGGATCGGCAATAACGCCTGGAAGTCTCAGGGGGACAAATTTGACTCAATGTGAGGCAGGATTTTCTCACAATAGAGGTTGTTTAGCTGTGAGCGAGAATGCCCGCTGAGTCTTAGTTCTTAGAGTTTCTCTGTTATCAGAGATTCGAGAGATACAGGTCAGGATTCCTATCTGGAGGGAACAAATAATTACATGATCTCTAATATTCCTTCTAACTTTATGATTTCTATTCCACTTTCCTTTTATAGGATGGAATTTTAAACTG
This sequence comes from Ailurus styani, assembly GCA_002007465.1. Classification (NCBI taxonomy): domain Eukaryota; kingdom Metazoa; phylum Chordata; class Mammalia; order Carnivora; family Ailuridae; genus Ailurus; species Ailurus styani. The sequence goes on from LNAC01000583.1 coordinate 839,916, forward strand.
GAACATTGTAGAATTCAAATTCACATAATGCTCTTATATATAATCAGACCATGCTGCAGTAGAAATGTGTACCATGGAGGATCTGAATCACAAGAAATCTCAAAGACTTACTCTTTGTTCCAGAATTTCAGAGCAAAATTTTTGTGACCCAATCTTTTGACAGTTAAAAACAAATTCTAGTTATTTTCAATGTATAACAGTATTCTCAAAATACCTCTCAATTTAGGTTAGCTTATTACTAAGTCTTCCTCTCTCCCTGCCCTCCCCACTTACTGTTAAGGCTTGGCCATGAGGCTGGGTTAAGGAGGAAGAATTATATGGAGGAAGTGGAAGGGGTGCCCAACCTCTCTTGGCCCAGGTTACTGAGATGGGAGTCCTATGCAAACAAGAAGGGGGAGTAAAAGAAACACCTCCTCCTCCGGCATGGAGGCTAGAAAGAAGAAGGGAGAGGAATGCGAGAGAATGGAAAGTGTGCCCAGAAATCTTTATGGAGGCCTCAGCTCAGGAGTGGCGAGGAATGTTAGATGGGTTACAGGGAATAAGAAGGGGAGGCAGATGAGATGTTTGTTTGCTTCTTGTCTGGCAGGAAGCAAGCTCTGGAAGAAGCTCACCTCCAAGGTTGCTCTGCCCGAGCGTGTGGGGGTCACATCAGAGGACACTTGGTTGGGCAGCTTGATGAGCAGGGTGGGAACTAAAGTTTGGTTTTCCTGAATAACTGATGGTTTTGGTGTGCCACAGGTAGGACTTAGAAGTTTCCACATGACTCAGTGGGAGCATGTTTGGAACATCACTGAGTTGTGAGCTGGTGGGTCTCCAGGGGTGGGGCCTGTGATGGTAAGGGGCCAAGAGATTGCCTGGGGGTTGGATGGAAAATGAGGCAGAACCTCAGGCAGGATGTGTGATGCTTACAAGAGGCGAGGAACCAGTCAGTCAGGAAGACCACTATGGTTTGGTCAGGCTGAAGACCCAGTCACAGGCAATGGCAGAGGAGGCTCACAGATCACATGGAGATGAGTCAGAAAGAGACCTCATTACCACAGAGGCCAGCTATGACTTGGAGAGCTATATATACACATAGATCTGGACCTAGGACCTTCTTTCCTGCTGCCAAGGTCACTGAGCCATACCCCTTCCTTAAAAGCCTGGGCACCATCTTGTAGAGAAATGGGGAGGACAGCTGGAAATCTGAGAGACAGAGCATGTTTTAAAGGGATTAAACATTTTCGGGCGCCTGGGTGGCTCAGTGGGTTAAAGGGATTAAACATTTTCTTAAAGATACTGTTTAAATGATTGCACCAACATACCAGATTTAGTCCAAAGATTGGAAAATGTAGGAGTTTTTCTGGCTTCCCAGCCAGTTGGATCCCATGAAGAAGATCTGTTACGGACAACACCAAGAAGCTACATTCCCTTTGCACATCTGAACTGGAGTACGAATAAATTTTTGAGTCCATTACAAATGTCAGTAGCACAAAAATTGTGACATGGAGCTTGTGGGCAGACACATGTATTTCCAGTGCCAAGGGTGGTGACTAGAACATAGAATGTGCCAAATAATTATTTGCAAAGTTAATAAGTTCATTGATAGCCAATTTTCAGCAATAGGGTGGAAGTGGAGGAATATTTTTACAAACTCAGATATATTATTGTAGAAATATCAGTCACTTCCTTGGTTCAATGCAGGCTCTCTGGGGAATCTATATAATTCAGTCTCTGTCTGAAACAGGACCAGCAAGATAAGGTATCTTCTCATCAGGGAGAAATTGAAAAGATGAAATGGAGTAGGAGGGACTAGCATCAGAAAGGACTGTGTAATAAAGGTCACTGAGAGGAGATGGAAGAAAAAAATCAATGAAGCACTGCAAAAGAAAGAAAGAAAATTTGTAATAGCTGAAGTTAATTTAAGTCAATGACAAATGGAGTTGGGTTTGGGTTATGTATATGAGGCTACCCAGTGTAGTCCATTTTATTTTTATGCAATATCCTTAATACCCCATGTCATAAAGCACTTAACATAAAACACTCAATGAAAGAATCAATTACAGACTGGAAGAGACATAAAAATAATTTAAAATTTTTTTCACATTGCATTTTCATACCAATTAATTTCAAAATGAGTTGCTGGTTTGTTGATTTGCATATTTACTCTTGAACACAATTCTCTTTGCCTCAGCACAGCCCAATACATTCACAACACAGAATCAGAGCCCTGGAGAGGATGCTTTCACAGTATGCTTTATAATAGAACTTCTGTAAGGCAAACATCATTCCACTCATCCTAGACACAATTTTCTTCCTCATCCACCTCTTTCAATTCTTTTTTATTTTACCAACACCCTATATCTTAGATCTGCCCAGCTTGGACTCTCTACACCTCTTGTCTAAGCCAGGAATAGAACACAAATTTAACTCCTACGCCAGTTCAAATAGACTGCATTGAAAAGGATCCTGAGGTATCGAGCTGGTACCCAGGGAAAGAATGTCAAGATTGTTTGGCGAAGTCTCCTGTGGAGATGCAGAAGGACCAGCATGTCAACAATGCATGTACCATCCCTGGGTGAGGTATTTTAACAACCTCTCCACTATCTCCTTACCTTTAGTCTTTGCCTGCATAATATTGTCTTCCTAAAACAGTTAGGAATATTTACTTTCCCCCCCTTATACACCTCTTATGGCTCCTTAGTTCTTACTTAAGAAGTCTGATCTGCTTAGCTTGGTGTTCAGGTCCATCACACTCTGGCTTTACCTTCTAACCTTTTGTTCTGCTGTAGCCTCACAACACTTTACTAATCACCCCACTTTCCAGCCACTCTGAACTATCCAAATAGATCCCAGGAGTATGACTTCATTTATGGTGTCCCCTTTCTTTGAAATACCCTTCACTTTCCATATGCATATTCTCAACATCTTTCATGCTCTGGTTCACATGCCTTCTCCTTTGGAAAACCTTCTTATATCCCTCTCAACCAGTTGGATTTAATTGATGATTCCTGGAATGTACTGTGCCCCAGATGAAAATGAGCTCAGCTAAGCATTCTGAACAGGAAGCTACTTACCAGGTTTTGCAAATGCTGGGACCCCAGGACCTTTACTGTGGTGGTCAGAGTGGTGACCTATTATCCACAGATGTATGTATTGTAATATCTGGAGGGACTTTATAAAAGAAACAAAGGGGTTGAGAATTAATAAACTTGTACTCTGAAATGAGACTATATAATCTTATTTCTTTTAGGCCTAAATATATTTGGTGGGATTTCAAATTAAATTCTTGTTCCTTATCACAAACGAACTAGTGGAAATCTTATGTAGACTCTGTTCTGATTTAACAGCAATTAATGTAAATGAGGTAAAATTGCCTAGTAAAAGTAAAAGACTCACAGACTGGGTTTTAATTTTTTTATTGATTGACTTTTTCCTTTTTTAAAAATATTTTCATTTTTTTTAAGATTTTTAAAAAGATTTTATTTATTTATTTGAGAGAGAGAGCATGAGTGGGAGTGGGGATGTAGAGGGAGATGGAGAGAAGCAGACTCCCTGCTGAGCAGCAAACCCCCCCCTCCCATGCAGGGCTCAATCCCAGGACCCAGAGACCATGACCTGAGCTGAAGAGAGATGCTTAACCAACTGAGCCACCCAGGTGCCCCTTAGATTTGTTTTTTTAAAGTGATGTCTACACTAAACGTGGGGCTCAAGCTTACAACTCCGAGATCAAGAGTCACATGCTCTACCGACTGAGCCGGCCTGTGCCTCTGGGTTTTTATTTTTTTATTTATTTTTTATTATTTTATTTTATTTTTTAAAGATTTTTATTTATTTATTTATTTCACAGAGGGAGAGAGATCACAAGGAGGCAGAGAGGCAGGCAGAGAGAGAAGGGGAAGCAGGCTCCCTGCTGAGCAGAGAGCCCGATGCGGGCCTCGATCCCAGGAGCCTGAGATCATGACCTGAGCCGAAAGCAGAGGCTTTAACCCACTGAGCCACCCAGGCGCCCTGGGTTTTTATTTTTTAAACAATATCATATAGGCTATCTATTCCAGACATTTTTATAGCATAACACTTCTGAAAAATGGAAAATGCAAAGATAGGAAAAGATGTTGTCAGAATGTGAACAAACAAAAAAGAAGCAGAGATTGAGATACTATTACCAGATAAAGTTGAACTCAAGCAAAAAATAAAGGCTGAATGGAAATATTTCATCTACGATGAAATACAACAATAATGAATCTTTTTGTACCAATACACCTAGAAACAAAATTAATCAATGGGCTGTGCTAGCAAGAATGAATGAAAATAGGTGTCTTTCTGAGCAAACGCACACACACAGGGTGCAGGTAACTCTCTTGGACCCAGGCTTCACTGAATTCCAAGCTACCTACTAAAGGTCTTCATTGGATATCTAATGATTGGGCATCTTAAACTTAGATTTTCAAAACCAAATTCCTCTTGAATTCCCAAATCTGTTCTGGCAATCTCCAACTGCTACAAACAACTCTGTTCTTCCAATTGCTCAAGCCAAAAAACTTGGAGTTTTTCTTGAATCCCTTCATTCTTCCATACCCACAGCTACTCTTTCAGTGAATTCTGCCCTGCCTCCAAACTACAGCCCAAATCTCATTGCTCTGTGTGACTGTGTGTTGCCACCCTGGTCCCAAGCCATCATCTTTCATCCGGATAATTATAATGCCTTTACACCTGGTCTCTCTTGCCCTCGGTAGAAAAGCCAGAGTGGTTGCTTTAAAGCATAAGACTGTGTCACCTCTCTAACCAGAGCCTTCAATGGCCTTCCATCTCCTCAGTACAAAAGTCAAAGTCCTTACCTCAGTTCACAGGGTGCTACCTAATCGGGCCTTCACTTACTTCACTTTATCTCCTTTCACTTTCCCTGCCTCATTTGGCTTCAGACCCACTGACACCCCTCCTTCCCCCCCCATCATAAAACAAGCTAGGTGTGTCCCTGCCTTTGGGCCTCCACCCTATCTCCTCCCTCCCACCAGAACACTCTTGCTTAGAAAGCAGTATGATTCACTTCCTCACTACCCTGGGTTTCTGTACAAGAGCTACCTGTCACAGGAGGCCTCCCTGACCACCCTCACTGAAATAGCAGTTTGCTCCTTCTCCTCCCTGCCCCCGACCTCACTTCCCATCCTCCCCACCAGCTCTATTTTTCATTGTCTATATCACATCTGACCTATGATATGTACTTTTCACAAATAATTATTGTTTTTTGGATTGCCTCATCCCCCTCCAGAATGAAATTTCCCTGAGGCCGACACAGGGATTTTGTTTCTTTTGGGGGCGGTGGTAAGAGGGGGTGTTGGTAGTTTGTTGCTGTAGCTCCAGAATCCATAACACCTGGCATATGGTAGAAGTTTAATAGAAAAAAAGAGAGAGAGAAGTTTAGTAGATATGTGTTGGATGGTTGGGCCACTCTTAGCTCTCCCTTGGAACTCAGAAAGGATCCATGAAAGCAGGAAGGGAAAGGTGGTTGGTCTCGCTGCCTAGACCAACCCCTCTAGGGGGCACTTGGGCACTTGGCAGCTCATCTCATTAGGGAAGCAGTTGTTGGGGGTCCATGCCTTGTTTCCAGGATCTCACTGTGGCTCAGATCTTCTTGCTTCCACTTCCCTCCCTTTGCTCTCACAACTGGCACCAGCACCATGGTCAAGAAGCCCTTCCAAAGGCTTTAGAAAGCACTTTCTAGCTCTGAGTATCTGCTGTGAGCAGCTGTGGGGCTCCAGGGTGTGGACTGTCTGATATTTTTAGGCAAAGAGAGTGTTTAGCAATGAGCTCACCCCTATGAACTAGAACAGAAGACGGTCAAACTACTGCCTGGACTCCTACTGTATAACGGATGCCTCCAGGCACTGTTAGCAGGCTGGATTCAATCAGTCCTCCTAATTCAAGGCCAAATGCAATTGGTCAACGCACGCAGAGGTTAAGCATGTGCACTTTAACAGACCTGAGTTCAAGCCCTGCCACTTAGTAGCTCGGAGACCTTGGGAAAAATCATCAAACTATCTAGGCCTCAATTTCCTCGTTCATGAAATGGAAATAATATTAGTATTTGCTTCAGAGAGCTGCTGATAGGGTTAAATGAAAACTCTAGTCAAACATTTAGAACTTCAGCACAGTGCTCGGCCCACAGCAAGGACTCAGCTAGGACTGGTCCCTGCGATTACGCTGATCGGTATCTCCACATAATTATATAATAAAGTTCACATACCATGAGAGATCCCCCATAAGAGGAAAATCACTTAACTTTCATCCTGTCCTCAATGCTCAGATGGACAATGTGGACTCTGAATTTTCAAGGACTATGTTGTGTCCTTGAAGTTGCTGAGGGGCTAGAACTGGGGAGAGTCCCTGAAACAGAGCTCCAGGGATTAAAAAACAGAGTAAATGTTTACCTGCATTTTATGTGCTTGGTCTATGAAATAGCACTGTTTTCATTGACTTGGCCCAAATTGATCAGTGATTTCACAGGAGACCTTAACCATGCACATCTATATATAAAGTTGATTTAGCTGTTTGTCTTTTAACTGCTTTGGTATTTTTGGACTTTAAGAGCATACTTGACCATTATTATCAACCGAAAAGTAATGTGTCCTGCTCAATATGGATTTCCAATTGGGTGGCCCCTGCTGAAGGAACTGGAACCAGACCCGTGTTTGTGTGCATCATGGCCTAGCTGCTATGGGACACTTGTTTCCCTGGCTTGATGTAAGTCTGTGTAGTTTTTGCACACCTGTTAAACTGGAAACACTTCGAGATAAATGAAACAAAAATGAGGTTTTACCTTCTTTTACTCTCCTCCACAAAATCTACTTGTAGTCTATATGGGGATAAATGGTTGAATGCCTGAAGAGTGAGTTCCTGACTAACATTTGTATTCTACTATCTCAATGCTTTTTGGAATTGCAAATGGCCCTTCTCTTTAATCCCCGGGGACTCATTTGCTCACATTCTTAGATCCACAGGTCTCTGGTTAATATGCATTTGTGTGTGTGCGTGTGTGTGTGCGCGCGCACGCGCGAGTGCGGGCACACACGCGCATATATGTGAAAGAGGGAGAGACCTGTCTTGGGCCTGAGCTAGCATCCAAAGCTATCCAGAAATGTCTGATGAACTGAAGGACAGATCTTCAAGAAGGAATTGATTTAGATGCAGGTTTAGCTTGAAACATAAGGCATTTATTTGAGCTTATGATGGGAGAGCCCAGCATCAGCCTGAAAACTTGCTTCACAGCCTCTTTCTGAGGAAGACTTAGGCCTGAGGTGTGTGAAGAGAGGAACTGGAAGAAGGAATCATTTCCACATGGTTTGGAATACCCAGAGATCACTGGGTGGCTCTGACACAGTAAGGAACTCTGCTGGTATAGGCCTACTTTGGCAACTTCAGGAACATGAGGGGAAAGGCCTTATGGTACAGGCAACAGTGTTCTCACAGAGGGCCCAGCAAAGGGGGCAAAGGGGGGCAAGGATTAGGCCCTTGGCCCCCCACCCCCATACACAAATATAATACATATCACCCACTATAATGGGTGGGAACCACACCAGCATAATTATCCTCACTGTTGACATTGAGTATGCCCATATGCCAGGCATGCAAAGCACATTTAATTCCATCTTACAGACTGAGATAGGAAATTGTCTAGTTTACACACATAGCATGTGAGGTATTAGAATTTAATCTAGGCAGTTTGATTCCAAACCTCTTGCTCTTCATCACTCCTTGATATATCTCTAGGGTTGTATGAAACAGAATAGGAAGTCCAGAAATTGATCCAAATACATATGACTCTTTTATATATGATAAGGGGTATATCTTTTAAAAGGGAAGGTAAAAATGTATTTATAAACAAATGGTATTGGGACAAGCATGCAACCATCCAGAGAAAGGTAAAGTTGGATCCCTACCTCACACTGTACACTAGGACAAACTTTATATGAATCAACTATATGTTTCAATAGAAACATAAAATCATACCTATACTAGATGAAAACATAAACAAATTCCCTTATAACATTGCAGTAGGAAAAGCCCTTCTAATAATGACTCAAAAGTCATAAATGAAAACTATAATAAGTTTGATTATATAAAAAAGCCAAATACAAAATACAAAAATGGAAAAAAATGAACACCTGTCAGGAAAGGACTAATCTCCGATTATATAAATAGGCCTAAAAATGATAAGATAAAGACCAATGATTCAGTAAAAAGTTAGTCAAAGGACATGGACTGTTGACAGAGAAAAAATGCAAATGATTCTTTTTTTTAGAGGGGGGAAGGGCAGAAGGAGAGGAAGAGAGAGAGAATCCTAAGCAGGCATCACACCCAGCATAGAGCCTTATGTGGGGCTTGATTCAGAACCCCAAGATTGTGACCTGAGCCGAAAACAAGAGTTGGATGCTTAATGGACTGAAATCACCCAGGTGTCCCACAAATGATTCTTAAATATGTGAAAAGATTCTCATCCTAACTCACAATAAGAGAAATGCAATGAGATGCCATTTGAAATGATGGAGATACCATTTTTCACATATTGGATAGGCAAAAATCCAAACATTTGACAACACAGTCTTTTGGTGAGCCTCTGGGAAAATAGGCATTCTCCCCATACACCATTGGTGAGAGGTAACAACCCTGTGTAGGGCAATTGGACAGTATTTATTAAAATACAGATGCACCGACTTTCTAACCCACAAGTCTACTTCTGGGAATTCACCTTACAGCTCTACCTGTGCACATACAAAAAAACAGATGCCTAAGGTAAGTCATTGCAGCAGTGTTTGTCTTGGCAGATTGGAAACAATCCAAGAGCCCATCATTTGAAATCTGATCAAATTCGGGTCACTACACACAATGAAATATTGTGCATTTGTAAATCGAGATGGAAAAATACATAGGAACCTCTTTACATACTGATTTGTTAAAATATACAGAGCATATTGCCAAATGAAAAAAGCAAGACATGGAAGCAAAGTTCATTGCCTTTTGTGTAAGAAAGGGAGAAAATAGGGGCACCTGGGTGGCTCAGTGGGTTAAAACCTCTGCCTTTGGCTCAGGTCGTGATATCAGGGTCCTGGGATCGAGCCCCCGTCCTGGGATCCAGCCCCGGTCCTGGGATCCAGCCCGGCGTCAGGCTGCCTGCTCAGCAGGGAGCCTGCTTCCTCCTCTCTCTCTGCCTGCCTCTCTGCCTACGTGTAATCTCTCTCTCTCTCTCTCTCTGTCAAATAAATAAATAAAATCTTTTTAAAAAGAAGAAAGGGAGGGCGCCTGGGTGGCTCAGTGGGTTAAAGCCTCTGCTTTCGGCTCAGGTCATGACCTCAGGGTCCTGGGATCGAGGCCCGCATCGGGCTCTCTGCTTGGCAGGGAGCCTGCTTCCTCCTCTCTCTCTCTGCCTGCCTCTCTGCCTACTTGTGATCTCTCTCTCTGTCAAATAAATAAATAAAATCTTAAAAAAAAAAAGAAAGGGAGAAAATAGAAATATATATTCACAGAAAACAGTAAAGGTATCTCTTGTGGCAGAGGAGTGGAAAACAAAGTGAATGGAGGATGGGAGAGAAAACTTCACCCTATGACTTTTTATATTTTTACTTTTGACCATGAGACTGTATTATCCAATAAAAAATTAAAAGAACTCGAAGAACTTAACTGTCTATACGTTGATGTTTGTTGGCTGCTTCCTCATCCCTGTGTGCTGATTGTAGCCTTGGGTGACAGAGGCTGACTTAGTTCTGATCTATCTTCAAAACAGTGAGCCGACCTCAAAGTTGTCAGCTGTCCAAATTAGGACAAGGTCAGTTGTATTTGGTCCAAGAGTTCAGACCCTGGGAGGTGAGCAGGACAAGTCCTTAAAGATTTTGGAAAAGCCTTATAACTGAGTGCAATTAGGCAAAGAGTGACAAGGATCCAATTTAAAGTTGTACATGGCCTCCTCCGAGAGAGAAATGCAGTTTTCTAGATTATTCCAGAATTGAGCTGCAGGTGCAAGTCAACATGGGGTCTGCTGCTGGGATTCGAGACCTCTTGACATGTCCCACCCATCAGACGACAAGGGGAAGTCAGTCTCAACCTGGAGGAACAGCGAGGGACAAGGGCTGGTATATACCATTAGCTACCATCATTCTTTGGAAGCTCATAGAGGGAGAGGGAAGTGGCTTGAGTCAAAAAGACAAAGTAGGGGGAAGAAGGAAGGAGAAGAAAACTCATGTTTTTTTGAGTGCCTACTATTCACTGGTACTTTGTATTTTGTTGTTAAATTCTCCCAAAAGCCCCTTCCAGTAGGTTTTATTATACACATGTTACAAGGAAATTGAGGCTCAAATAGGTTAACTGAGCCAAGCTCAGGAAGGTTATAAGCGATGAAGTCAGATGTCTTGGATGTCAAGTTTGTGTTTTTTGTACTGTAACTCCCAAATTCATATCTAGCAACAGGTTCTTCTGGTCATTATCACCCATTTCCCAAAGAGCCCTTTTCTCTCCTGATGTCCCCAACCTTAGCTTCCACCGACAAAGGAAGCTGTGAAGTCTTCCAAGCCTGACCTTTGCTGGCCAGAGCTCCCAGACTCGCACCTCCTCCTGCATCTTTCCTGTTGGTCCTCCATCTCTCCCTGCCCTGGCCCAGGCCTCTCAGGTGGATTGTGTCACCACTCTTGCAAATGCCCACTGAAAAGATGGCTATAGTCTTTTGGGGCCTGGGTGTGTTTTTAGAGCTTTTTCTCTTGAGGAGTTTGCTCTGGGACTATTGGTCCCCAGTTCGAGTGGTACCACCTTCCGTCAAAATTCAAGTCATCCTTTGTGCCCGCCATTGCAGGTGGAGTCCAGGCTTCCCCACCTACCCCCCGGCTGACTGGTCTCTTGCTTATTCCTTCAGGGAGCCTCTGATGCTTTGGAATGAAGCCTGTGCCTTCTCTTTGACCTAGAGGCTTTATCTTGAGGTAGAAGGTCTTTCTAGATCATGGGTCTCAATGCCAGCCCTTGAAGATGCCAGATCGTATAGCTAGATTTCCCTCTAGACCTTTGATAAGCTCACAGCCATATTTGATCTGGTCCCGGGTGATGGTAACCAATTCCAGCATTTCCCTCAGGGCCCAGCACCCATAGAGACAGCACATTTTCCTCTTATTTCCAACCTACACATTCCCTTCTGCCTGCCCAGCTCTCCCTTTAAATGCCATCTCTTCTAGAATCAATAAAATATCAAAAACACTTAATCACTTAAATACCAGTTTTGTGGTGTTATTCATCTCACTGAAGTATAAACATACATGTATATACATGTGTAAAACACACCACATGCTGGTGTTTACCCAAGTTAATATGCTGCCATCCTGAGGCGTTTCACACTGTTTTGTTTTTTTTTCCTCACTGAGTCTCTTCAGTGACAGCCCAGTGACCTTTTGTCTGACACAAGGCCATATCTGTGAAGTTAACTTCCAATGCGGCACACATTTTGACTTGTAAGCCATAAAGGGACAGCCACAAGTCCTGACTCTTTATAGATAAATTTAACACATGCATATGTATTATCCCCAGGCACCTCAGATGAGAGGCCTTTGGAAGAACACAGTGTTCATTTATATTCCTCTCCTAGCTGGAAGCGGCATTAAGCCGTTCCTTTTTTATTGATGAGCCTAGAGCCTGCAGGCCTGAGAGCTCTGTCTCCTACTGGTCACTCCTCAGGCCAGCCCCTCTCAGGAGCCTATGAAATCCACTCCCCACTTTGGAATAGCGAGGAGCCCTGTGTAGAAGCATCTCGAAGGTGCCACTGGCAGCTGCAGTCCCCGCTTGAACTCTGGGAAACAAACCGCCCCCTTTCCACGTGTTGCAATTTACTACAAGTCTTAGCACGAACAGTCCCTGTTTCAGACTGGCACCCAAATGTCTGGGGTTTGGAAATTTATAATTGGTACTTGAAAGAGCCACCAAAACTACTTGGGAAAAAAAAGGTTGAAAGACTTTCTTGCAAACATCAGTACTCACACATGCCAGGTAATCTGCAACATTAGTCCTCATGCCTCTCTTGCCTGTGTGAAAGTGGGTACTCAGTTTCTCTGGCCAACAGCTCTGCCTTTCCAAAGCCTGATGGCCACAGCTGGCTTCTTACGGCTCCGATTTCCCTCTGCTCTGGAAATTGGGGAGGAATGACGGGAGATTCAGGTGGGAATGTTCAGCAGGTACAAATGAATTCTTTTTTTTTTTTTTTTTAAGATTTTATTTATTTATTTCACAGAGGGAGAGAGATCACAAGGAGGCAGAGAGGCAGGCAGAGAGAGAGAGGGAAGCAGGCTCCCCGCTGAGCAGGGAGCCCGATGCGGGCCTCGATCCCAGGACCTGAGATCATGACCTGAGCCGAAAGCAGAGGCTTTAACCCACTGAGCCACCCAGGCGCCCGGTACAAATGAATTCTGCCCGCTATGAGCTCGTGCCTCTGTTTACATACAAATATTCCCTAAGATTTAAAAATGTGGAAGTGAGACGTTTAAGTCAAATGATTTCCTACCTTCTTCATTAAGGCTCAGGCTGGAAACCGGCAGGAGAAAGTGCTCAGAGTAAGCAGATGACATGAACATGCTGAAAGGTATGCCCGTGCCTCTGTATTTTAAAATTTTAAAATCTCTGTTTTCAAATAGTTGTTAGACTTATTTTTTTATATGATGAAAATTATAAGGTCTCGCTGTAAAATCTTTGGGAAAAAAAAGTGAAAAAGATGGCGTAGATCCCAATCGTCACCCTACCACACAAATCGTGTTGTAATACTATGTTGTGTTTTTTTCCAGAATTTTTAAAGCTTTGGTTTGCAAAATTTTGCTCTTTTTTTTTTTTTTAAGAAATTGATTCCTTTGCCAATATTTGCCTCACCAAATACAAAGCAAACCTTATAAGAAACTCAAAAGGGTGTGTCAAAGGAAAATGCACTTTTCCCATTAACCACTGGGCCATCTGGGCAGCCCCGGGGGCCTCTTCCTCTCCCCAGTCCTTTACAGCTTGGGAAGTAACCTTCCCTTCTCTCCTTTTGGAATCTATAAATTAAGATTTGGGGGAGTGGGCCTTGACTGCCCTCTGTGTAATTCTCTCATGATTTGGCCAACAGGCCCTGCCTCTCCTTGCTTGGAACACGAATTAGCAGCTTCCCTCCAAGAGAGACAGGTATCCATCCCCTAACAGCACCGTCTGTGAGCAGGAAGCCCCAAGAAAGGGGGCAGGGTCTGAGCCGTTCACTGTCAGGATGTTTCTGGGGTCAGGTTTATTTCAGAGGAGCTCGGCTGAAATGGGAAGAGATTAATAAGCATGTTAAGGAAATCCAAACACAGGCTGGAGGAGTGCCACAAAAGTCATCAAGCGCATGAACACACACAAACTTTTCTCTCATTCCCGGCTCCTCCGTTCCTCAGTGCCATCAGATTCTAGAAGAATTTTTATTTATTTTTGTTTAAAGCTGGATGAGGGTGCCACAGGAAGATGAGTTCTGGAGTATCTTTAGGACCAGACATAATTTGTGGGACACGGTCCAAAATGAAAATGCCTGCCCCATGTTAAAAAAGTATTAAGAGTGTTGCAGTGGTGAGAGCAGGGCATTAAATCAAGCACAGGGTCTGTCTGAGCATGGGATCTTTTTTTTTTTAAGTTCTTATTTATTTGACAGAGAGAGAGTGTGCACAAGCAGGGGGAGTGGCAGACAGAGAGAGAGGGAGAAGCAGGCTCCTCACTGAGCAGGGAGCCCGAGTCAGGTCTCAATCCCGGGACCCTGGAATCATGACCTGAGCCCAAGGCAGACCCTTAACCAACTGAACCCCCCAGGCACCCGTGAGCCTGGGGTCTTCGGTGACAGCTCAGACTGCACGCCCATGGAGTCTGCATGTATGATTCATATTCTCGTAAACTGTATCCTTGTGCCCATTCTGGTTTTAGGTATCTTCTTTGCATATAGAATTCTACTTCACTTTCTTTAAAATAGGAGAGTAGGGGTGGCCTGTAGTGGAAAAAGCCAGCTAGGCTACTTATGGACACCTGTCTCTAATAAACTCAGCTGCTAATGATTAATTCAGAGTCAGGAATTAAATCGGCAAGTGATCGAGGGGGAAAGTATTGACAACTGATATGTTGTGGGTCAAGAGAGGATAAGTATCATTATTTCCTCCAAGGCACTGAGCACAGTACTTGGCACTCATCTGATGTCGAATGAATCAATTCAGGAATGGCCAGAATGTCAGGTTTTGGAGAATGAAGGGACAAATGGAGACCTAAAGCCTTTTATTTCTTAAAAAAAAAAAAAATTGTCGAAAATACAGTAACTGTTTCTTCGCTGTGCCTGGGCAGAGCAAAGACAGAGACACAATTGAACTGTGTTCCAGCTTCAGTGGAAAAGAGTAAACAAGGGAGAGATTATACATAATTATAGACAATCATGTTTCGGGGGATAAACAGCAATCAAAAGTAAGGAGGTGCTGAAGCCTGGCCCCTTTCCAGTTTCAGCCAGGACCCGGGAGTGGAGAGAAAGCCCTAGGTAGGAAACATTGCCCTGAAAAACTGTTTTCAGTTAATTAGGGGATGGCCTGTTGAGATGTTTCATGTTGTTTGGATTTCACTCTCTCTGCCCAGGGGTGGGACAGCAGTTACAGAGTTGCTCTGACTGTTCCTTTGGCACTTCGGATTTTTTTTTTCTTTGCCTAAGGCATTACAAAAAAAAAAAAAAAAATCAACTGTCCAAACGAACACACTGAAGCCAAAGACAAATCATTTGAAATACTTGGCCAGTGCAGAGGGAAAAAAAAAAGCCACGACTCTCTGAACTAAAATCTCTCCATTTGTTTAACGCATCATAGCATAACACATTAAAATGTATAATTTGCAAAACAAACGCTTAAAGTCCCAGTTCCTGCAAAAGCTGAAACAAGAGACCAGTGAGATTTTGATCACTCAGACCCCACAAATTTATGTGGGGGAAGAAAACTGCATTTATTTGGCACATTTTGTGGTCAAGTTATCTAAATAATTACACCTAGATCTCTGCTGGGTGTTATCTATAGGGACCCAGCTATCTTTTTTCCTGAGCTTAGGCAAACTAGCGGCATTAAGACATAATTGGATGCTATAAAGACTGACTTGAAAATCAGGAACAATCTACCCACACCAGATGGCCATGGCTTAGGAAGCTGAGGAAAGATCAGCTCTATGACCTGCTCAAAATCTGCTCTGCACACCCTAAGGCCCCTGAGCACCATCAGGGTAATCTTTGCCCCTCTGCTTAAATTAAATGTGTATTTCACACATAATTATAGGGTTCTATGGGACTTCCAAGATGGTATCCACCTGAATTAATCATGTTACAGCTTCTACACAGGTAATTAACCAGGTAGAAATAGCCTGGGGCATTGAAATAACCCAAACTGCTTCAGTGTTGGGGCATTGAAACATCTTCAGAGGCCTAGCAAGGGTGAGGCCCTGGAGACAGCTCTTCATGTGAGCCTGCATTAGCCTCACCTGGGAAAGCTTGTGAAAAATGCAAAATACTGGCTTTGCCCTCTGAGCATCTGAGTGGGTGGGAGCTAAGTTGGGGGCCTCTGAATCGTCCTGCTGTGAAGCCAGGTGATTCTGATGAATGGGGTCAGCAGCTCATGCTCGGAGAAGTACACTGTAGGTTTTCAAATGTGGGCAAGCATCAGAATCACCAGGAGAGGCCCTTAAAACCCAGATTCCGGGCCCCACCCTCTGAGTTTCTGATTCAGGAGAAATTCGCAGAGAACCTGAATTTCTGACCTATTCCCTCACGATACCGCTGCTGCTGGTCCGCAGATCGGACTGGGTGACCCACTGCTTTAGACCCTTACTATTAATTGAAAATATGGTTCCTAGAAACCAGCAGCATTAAAATCACATGGAAGCTTGTTAGAAATGAAGAATCTCGAGGCACCTGGGTAGCTCAGTCGGTTAAGCTTTGGCTTTGATGACGGCTCACGTCTTGATCTCAGAGTTGTGAGTTCAAGCCCTGCACTGGACCCCACAATGAGCATGGAGCCTACTTAATTAAAAAAAAAAAAGCAGAAGGTCAAGCTTCTTGACCACATTTTAAGAATCAGAATCTGCTTTTTGCTAAAACCTCCAAGTAATCTGCTTCACATGTGAGTTTGGGAAGTGTTGATTTAGACTATTACAGCTGTTTGCAAACTTAGGTACATTTGGGAATCACTGGGAAGCTTTTAGAACGGGCTGATACCTGGGGCCCAGCTGCAGAAATTTCTGGTTTCATTGCTCTGGGTGCAGCCCTGGCACTGGGATTTTTTTAACGTTCCCAGGTGATCCTAATAACCACTGCTGATGAAGATGCTGGACAAGCATGTGTGGGTGACTATTGATGGAAATTTCCAGCAATGCTAGGGAGATAATCTTCGCTTTAGTTTGAGTCTTTTCGTCCTGCTGAGTTGCCCCCAAGTTGTCTAGCCCCACAGAACATTCACAGCCCTGATGCCACTGGCCAAGGCAGAAGAAAATCTCTTAAAATGTGAGTACTCTAGGCATGCATAGAAACTAATACAGAAAAAAGAAGAGAACTTAAAAAACAACAACTCTAATTAGTATTCTTAGTGAGATTTGAGAGGACATTGCAGTGCTAAAATAGAAAAAAAAACTGTCATGAAAAAGGAGCAATCTGAAAACAACAGTTCTTGGAGATGAGAAACATTGTTAAAATAAAATGTTTAATAGAGCAGTAAATAGCAGAATGGATATTGCAGAACCAGGAATTAGTAGATTATTACAGATTATTATTACAGTAGATTATTAAAATTGTTTCTAAGTGCCCAACTAGCTGAATAAAGGATCTGGGGACCACTCAGAAGATGGGGCTAAGGAAATCTTGCAAAACCCCTAAGAAAGAGACAGAGGAAAATTTAGAGAAAGAAAAAACAGTAAGAGGCACAGAAAGGGCCACAGTGTTGCAAAACACTAGGACAAGGGCTGGAACGGGAGGGCTTGTTGGTGCGCCTTTCACACGTGAGTGGTGACTTCCGGGTTGGGGGATCTTGCACCTTTGAATGGAGGATGAATGTTGAAAATATGCTATGTGTAACAGAAATTCCAGAAGTAGATAACTGAGCGAGGGCAGATGAGATGATCAAATAAAAATTAGAAGATCATCTTCAGATCAGGAGGGGCAGCAGATGCGAGTCTAGCTTTATTTTTTTAGCACCTAGTCTGGACCTTTCCTATAAATGCAATCATACAATATTGGTCTTTTGAAACTGGTTTCTTTGACTTAGCGTGTTTTCAAGGTCCATTCATGCTGTAGCTTGAATCAGTGCTTCATTTCTTTTTATGGCTGAATAACATTCCATTGTATAGATAGACAACATCTTATTAATCCTTTCATTACGTGATGAAAATTTGGGTTATTTCCACTTTTTGGCTACTATGAGTAATGCTTCTATGAACATTTGTGTACAAATTGTGTGTGGATATGTTTTCATTTCTCTTAGGCATATACCTCAGAGTGGAATTGCTGGATCATCTGGTAACTCTATGTTTAGCATTTTGAGAACTGCAGACTGTTTTCCAGGGTGGATGTACCATTTTACACTCCCACCAGCAACATATGAGCATTTCGATTTCTCTATATCCTTGTCAATAGTTGTTATTGCCTGTCTTTCGATTATAACCACCTTAGTGGGTGTGAAATTGTATCTCATGGTTTTGATTCGCATTTCCTTGACACGATGTTCAGCATCTTTTCATGTGCTCATTGGTCACTAGTATATCTTTGGAGATATGTGTATTCAAATATTTTGCCTATTTCTTAACAGGTTTGTCCTTTTATTGAGTTGTAAGACTTCTTTATATATCTTAGATACTAGACCCTTCTCACATACATGATTTGCCAATATTTTCTCCCATTCTGTAGGTTGTCTTCTAATTTTCTTAATGGCATTCTTTGGAGCACAAAAATTTTAGCTTGCTCAAGTCCAGGATATCTATTTTTTCTTTTGTGCTTTTGGTATCCTACCTAAGAAGGATTTGTCTAACCTATGGTCACAAAGACATATTCCTTTGTTTTCTTAGGTTTTATAGTTTTAGCTCTTTCATGCAGGTCTTATATCCATTTTGACTTAAAATTTGCTTATACGGTATGAGGTGGGAGCCCAACTTCATTGTTTTACATGTGGTATCTGGTTGTCCCAGCACCATTTATTGGAAAAACTATTGTTTCCCCTATTTAACTGTATCAGCACCCTTTTTGAAAATTAATTGATCATAGATGTAAGAATTTATTTCTGGATTCTCAATTCTGTTTCATTGATCTATATATCTACCCTTATGAGAGTATCACATTGTCTTGATTAATGTAGCTTTGTGATAATGTTTTAAATTGGGAAGTTTCTTTGCTCTTCTTTTTTGGGATTGTTTTGGCATTCCAGGTCTCTTCGATTTTTATACACATTTTAGGATCACCTTGTCAATTTCTGCAAAAAGAAGAAAAAGCAGCTCAGATTTTGGTAGGTATTGTATTGACTCTGTAGATCAATTTAAGAAGTATTACCATCTTAACAATATTAAGCCTTGGGATCTATGGATATTTATTTAGGTTGTACTTAATTTCTTTCAAAACTGTTTTGTAGTTTTCAGAATAGAAGTTTTCTGCTTTTAGTAAATTTATTCCTATTTATTTTATTCTTTGATGCTATTGTAAACAGACTTCTTAATTTTTTTAAGGGGGGGAGGGGCAGAGGGAGAGGGAGTGAAAGAATCCTAAGCAGGCTCTGTGCCCAGTGCAGAGCCAGATGCAGGACTTGATCTCACAACTCTGGGACCACGACCTGTGCTGAAACCAAGGGTCAGATGCTTAGCAAACCAAACCAACCAGGTGCCCCTAGAATTGTTAATTTTATTTTCAGATTTTTAAAATTGCTAGTATATAGAAATACAATTGATTCCTGTATATTGACTCTGTATCCTACAACTTTGCTGTTTATTAGTTCTAGTAGTTTTTAGTGTATTCCTTAGGATTTTCTGTCTATATGAACATGTCCTCTGAACATAGTTGTATTTCTTCCCTTATGATCTGGATATCTTTTATTTTTATTGTCTAATTGCCCTAGCTAGAACCTCCAGCACAGTGTCTACAAAAGCAGACATTTTTGTCTCATTCCTGATTTTAGGGGAAAACTATTCAGTCTTTCACCATTAACTATGATGCTAGCTGTGGGTTTTTTGCAGATGACCTTTATCCAGGTTGAAGAAGTCCCATTTCGTGATAGGCAGAATAGTGACTCCCCAAAGTTGCTCACATCCCTGGAACTTGTGAATATGTTGGGTTACATGGCAAAGGGAAATTAAATTAGCAGATGCAATTGATGTTTGCAAATCAACTGGCTTTAAGGTAAGGACATTATCCTGGATTATCCAGGTGAGCCAATATGATCAAGAGGTCAGAGGAGTAAGAGAAGAAGATGTGACAACAGAAGCTGAGCCAGAGAG
This sequence comes from Ailurus styani, assembly GCA_002007465.1. Lineage (NCBI taxonomy): Eukaryota > Metazoa > Chordata > Mammalia > Carnivora > Ailuridae > Ailurus > Ailurus styani. Next base: position 859,389 of record LNAC01000583.1, read on the forward strand.
ACATGCCATGTTGCTGGCTTTGAAGGTGGAGGAAGGGACCCCTAGCCATGGAATGCAGGCACCTTCTAGAAGCTGAAAAATCCATGGAAATGAATTCTCCTCTAGAGCCTCCAGATGGAACACCACCCTGCTTATACCTTGATTTTTATCCCACAAGTATCTCACAGGTATCAAGATTCTGACCTCAGAACTGTAAGATAATGAATTTGTGTTGCTGAAGCCACTAAGTATTTGGTAATTTGTTACAACAGTGATAGAAAATGAAAACACCTATGGGGCGCCTGGTTGGCTTAGTCAGAGCATCTGCCTTCCACTGGGGTCAGGTTCCTGGAGTCCTGGGATGGAGCTCCTTGTCCCTCTTCCTGCTCAGCAGGGAGTCTGCTTCTCCCTCTGCCCCTCCCCCTTGTGTTCTCTCTCTTTTTCTCACTCTCGCTCTCTCTCTCAAATAAATAAATAAAATCTTAAAAAAAAAAAGAAAATACACGTTCTTTTCCCACTTTGAATATTTTTATCACAAACAACAGTTGGTATTTTTTTTAAGCCTCATACCTTATGGATTCCAAAGAACAAAGAGAACAGTCTAAAATCATCCTGTCAGAAAACAGCGCATTTCCTACCATGAAAAATGAAGCAGATTGGTGCTAGCCTTTTCCTCTGCACTATTAAATTCTGAGAGATGACCAGGCAATGTTAACAGACATTGGAGGATAGGGAGATATGACTATAGATTCTATGTCAAACCAATGATGCTTCATGTGTAAGGACAAGAGAAAAATATGCTCAGATGTGCAAAGATTTGGGAAGGATGCCACCCTGATTCATTTCAGAAAAATTTCTCAAAGAAGAATTTCATCCAAATGTAAAATGAATAAGAATAAAGTAATCAAGAAAGGGTGAAAGAGTCTGAAAAACAAAGTTAAAACAGAGTTAAATCTACATGCTGATACTGGGGTTGTATGTTACAATGCAAATATTTTTGGAAGTTTCTTGAAAGAGAAGGATCTATGATGTCAAACAAAATCAATAGTACTTTGGAAATCTTCAACAAGATTGTAAGGTAGCAGACAAGGGAGGAATTGACAGCTGCCAACAGCCTTTTCTTGTTGAACAGGGTGTTCTAGAGAAATATGTGCTCAGATACTTTTGTTACAAATTGTAAGGTAAAGGTAACCAAATAACATAGATCAGATATAGAATATGTACCTTTCAAAAATTTTTTTAAGAGAGAGAGAGGGAGAGAGTGCACATGCTTAAGGGGGATTGGGGAGGGAGAGAGGGAGAAGGAAAGAAAATTTTAAGCAGGCTCCACGCCCAGCGCAGAGCCAGATTTGGGGCTCAATCGTTCGACCCTGAGACCATGACCTGAGCTGAAATCAAGTGTCGGGCTTAACTGACTGAGCCACCCAGGTACACCCCCTTTCAAATTCTAAAAGAAAAAAGAAAAGAGAAGGAAACAAAGCCATTATGGGGGGTCAGGAGTGACAAAAAAGGAGGTGAGAAAAAAACCTCAAAATAGTACACTAAGAGGCAAATACCATAAAATGCGTGAGAGGGCTGAGTCCCTCTATTAAAAGATAAAGATTGAGACTGGGATTATTTTTTAAATTATTTTTAAAAATTGGGATTATATTTTAAGAACAAGCTATTAACTATGTTCTATAGCTCTACCAAAAACAAAATGACATAGCCAGTTTGAAAAGAGAAAGATTGGGGCGCCTGGGTGGCTCAGTAGGTTAAGTGTCTGCCTTCAGCTCAGGTCATGATCCCAGGGTCCTGGGATGGAGCCCTGCATCAGGCTCCCTGCTCAGCAGAGAGTCTGCTTCTCCCTCCCCAGCTCCCTCTTCTTGTGGTCTTTCTCTCTGTCCAATAAATAAATAAAATCTTTAAAAAAAAAGAAAGAAAATAGAAAGATGGACCAATATATTCCAGGTCAAAATGAACAACAAAAATCTGGGTCCTAAAACTAATTTCAGACAAAGAAGAGTTTCAGGTTAAATGAGCAAGGCAGCCTGAGTGCAAACAGTGTTGGTTAGATGATCTAACACTGACTGCCCACCTCTTCATCATGTCCTTCCTCTAACACAGAGGCTAGAAAAGCTACATGTTCAATTCACTTTCCTAACTTCCCTGAGAACTCCAAATGGTCATACAAATAGGGTTGCCCAACTCAGCAAATAAAAATACAGGATGCCCAGTTGAATTTCTATTTCAGATCAACAACAAATAATTTTTTAGTATAAGTGTGTCTTAACCAATATTTGGGACATACTTAGGTGAAAAAAATATTTTTGTTTACCTGGAATTCAAATGGAACTGGGAATTCTGTATTTTATTTGACAACTCTGTGTATAACCAGCTCTGGCCAATGAGGCAGTAGCGGCATCTGTTAAGCTGGTATTTCTGTGTCTTCTTTATTTATTATTGTGGCAAAATATACATAGCATGAAATTTAGCATTTTTAACCATTTTTAAGTGTACAGTTCACTGACATTAAGTACATTCACATTGCTGTGCAGTGCATCCTTAACACCCATCTCTAGAACTCTCTTCATCTTACAAAACTGAAACTCTGTACCCAGTAAACAGTAACGCCCCAACAACTCGTCCCCCCCGGCCCTGGCAACCACCATGCTATTTTTTGTGTTTGATTACTCAAAGTACCTCCTGTAAGTGGACTCATACAGCATTTGTTCTCTTGTGATGGGCTCATCTCATTTATCATAAAGGTCAAAGTTCATCCATGTCCTACCATGTGTCAGAACTCCCCTCCTTTATAAGGTTCAGTAATATTCTATCGGATGGATACATCACATTTTGCTTATCCATTCACTCATTAGTGAACAGTTTGGTTGCTTTCACCTTTTGTATATGGTGAACAATGCTGCAGTGGACATGGGCATACAAATACCAATTTTGAGTCCAGCTTTCAGCTCTTTTGGAAGTGGAATTGCTGGATCATATAGTAATTCTGTTTCTAATTTTTTGAGGAACCACCATACTGTTTCTGTAGAGGCTGTGCATTTTACATCCCCACGATCACTGCAGAAGATTCCATTTGAGTTGGTTGGTGTTTCAAGTTGGGCTTTTCTGTTTCTTGGGACAATATGCATCCTAATCGATGCACCATTTCCATAGATTCAGGGGGAGACAGGCCTAGATCTAAGTGAAGCCAGTCAGATTCTTCCTTGGGGCTTTTATGCTGGGATTATTCATACAGACCAGTTCTCTCTACTGGAGTTGTACATTAGGGGGTCAGCTACATATAACAGAGGACTCAAAGAACAGTGGAATAAAGGTATTTCCTCATGTAAAAGCAGTTTGACATAGCGGTCCAGAATAGGATAACAATCCGATGTTATTGTTAATTACCCATGATCCTTGTTTCTGCTCTTTCTTAGCATGTAGCTTCCCTCCTCAAACATACCTCATGGTCACATTATGGCTGCTGCCATTCCAGCAATCATATCCATGTGCTAAGTGGGGAAAAGGAGAAAAAGTGAAAGGGCAGAAGGATGCATGCTAAGTCAACACTCTTTAAAACTTTGGCTGTAGCCCCATTTATGACTTTTATATTTGGTCAGTACTGCATCCTACCTGCAAGGGTGTCTCAGAAATTTAGTTTTTACCTGGGCACGCTGATTCCCAAAATTAAACTGGGGTTCTGGTTACTGGGTAGACTAACAGCAATCTCTGCCACAGATTATGTCTATAAAAAAGTGAGTCCAGAGCACCTGGTAGCCTTGTGCACAGCAGATGCAGAGAAACCACCAAGAACTGGAGAGACAGAGGTCTGACATCAATTGACTCCTTGTTCCAGCTGTGCCTTCACCTCCCAAGTGCTTATGTCAATACATTCCTTTTTTTCTTACAAGCTAGTTTGACCTGGGTTTTTGTCATTTGCAACAGAGTTCTGAGCAATTCAAAGATCATGAGAAAGGGGTTAGTTAAAAAATTACACTACATGCTTAGAATAAAATGCATACATCTATTAAAATTAAATGTATATAACAATATAGATATGTTTATCTCTATGTATCTCTGAAAAAAAATGTTTTAAAATATGCCAAAATGTTCATGATGATTTATCTGAGTGCTGGGACTTCCAGTGATATTTACTTCCTCCTTTATATCTTTCTGAATGCTGCATAATGAACACGTATTACTTCTAAACTAAAAAAAATATGTAGCTACTTTCTTTTGTAAAAATGAACAGAATTTATATCATCTCATTTTAAAATACATGTATTTGTGTTTGCGTAGAATAAAGTCTGGGAGGACACTCAGTGAGAGGTTAGCAGTGGTGTTTCTGCATTGTGGATCTCCTGGTAGTTTTCATTATATTATATTTCTGGGCTGTCTAAATATTTTGCATTGTGTGATGATCAGTTTTATGTGTCAGTTTGCTAGGCTATAGCCTTCAGTTACTCAATCACTAGCATAGGTGTTGCTATGAAAGTGTTACATAGATGTGATTAATGTCTTCAATCAGTTATTAAGATTATCCCTGATAACCTGGGTGGGCCTGATTTAATCAGTTGAAAGTCCTTAAAAGAGCAGAGCTGAGATTTCCCTGAAGGCAAAGAAATTTCACCTGTGGGCTGCAGCTTCTGCTTGTGCCTGATCTTCCATTCTGCCCTTCCTGCCCTATGGATTTTAGACTTCCCCAGCCAGCCCCACAATCGCATAAGCCAATCCCTTGCAATCAGTCTCTGTGTGTGTGTGTGTGTGTGTGTGTGTGTGTGTGTGTGTGTGTGTGTGTGTGTGTGTGTGTGTTAACTGGTTCTGTTTCTCTGGTAGGTCCCTGACTGATACAGATTTGGGTACTTGGAAGTAGAGTTGCTGTAACAAATACCAAAAAAATATGGATACGGCTTTGGAATTAGATAATGGGTAGAGGCTAGCAGAATTTGGGGTCACACGATAGGGAAAAGCTAGATTGCCTTGAATCAACTATTGGTAGAAATAGGGATGTTGAAGACTCTACCAGGGAGGGCTCAAGAGGAAGTAAGGTGCATGGGGGAGAAAGGCTGTATCATCTAAGAGTACAGACATATTGTCATAAATGGAAGGTGGGTAGAAATATGTTAGAGGTGTTGTTGGTGAGAAGGGAATGGGGAACATGCTATTGGAACGTGAAGGAAAGGAGATCCTTCTTACACAGTGACCAAAAGCTAGCTGAATTGTGTCCTAAGTTTATGTGGAAAGCAGAACTTGTAAACAATGAACTTGGATATTGAAGAGATTTCCAAAGTGTCAAAGATTCCTCCTGGTTTCTTCTTACTGCTTCTGTAAAGTGTAAAAGGAAAGACACAAATTAGAAGAATTATTAAAGAAAAAGAAAAACACGTGATGGTTTGGGAAATTCTCAGCCTACCCAGATTGAAAAAAAAAATCTGGTACTAAGAAATTCACAGTTAGGAAATGTGCTCTGGAGAGAAAGTCAGGGTGTGGTGGATAACCTTTTGCTAGTGCTAAAGCAATCAAAGGTGTGACTCATGAATCCTCTCAATCATCTCAACAGAAGCCAGGAATAGATGTGGGATTACTCAGGAGTGATCTATGCAGGAGACTCTAGTCTAACGGCGTGAGTTTCCTTGAAGTATAGGGGAAACCCATAACATTTCTGAGAATGGTGTGCCAGCAGGATACTGCTAACCTGTGCTGAAAGGGAGAGAACAAAGTTGAAATAAAGGGAGCTTTTGGACCCCCAGGTCCTATAGGTAGGTGAACTACTGAGCAGCAAACGAGGGGAAACAAAGATGAATCAGAGGGCAGAGCCTTGGGCCTTGAAGCTGGAAGAAACACGGGTCAGGGTCAAGAGGCAGACGCCAGAGCCCTGGGCCCCAAGGGCACAATCTTGACCACAGAAAGTTACTCCCAGGCCTTGAAACCTAATGGAATGTGCCCTGTGGAATTTCGAAATTGCTTGGGAGCAGTGACCCCCTTTATTCCTCCCATTTCTCCCTTTGGAATGGGAAAATCTGTAACTATTACAGATAGTACAGGCTAAGCCTGTACCACCACTGTATTTTGGAAACAGAGAACTGTTTTTCCAGTTTCACAAATGCACAGATAGTGATGAATTTTGCCCTAGGATGCATCATACCCAGAGAATCCCCCATTCCTGATTTCACTGATAAGATTTTGGACTTGAGTTGATGTTGTAATGGGTTGAAACTTCGGGGATGTTGGGATGGGCGACTGTATTTTGCATGTGGGACAGACACGAACCTTGGAGAGCCAAAGGATAGATTGGTAGGCTGGAAAAATAATGCTCTGCCAAAGATATCCACATCCCAATTTATTTTCTATGAAAAAAAGGTCTTCAAAGATGTGATTAAGGTAAGGGTCTTGAGATGAACTTCTTGGGAAGTTCATAGGAAGTTCTTGTGAATCTTCATGGGAAGATTATCCTGTATTATTCAGGTAAGCCCTAAGGCATGTATCCTTATAAGAGGGAGGCAGGAGGGGGCAGTTTTCACAGGCATGGGAAGAGAAAAGGCAATGTGAGGCCGAGAGAGAAAGATTTGAAGATACTTTGAATTTTGAAGATGGAGAAAGAGGTCATGAGCCAAGGAATATAGCCAGACACTAGACACTGAAAAAGGCAAGGAATGAAGCTCTTGGTTGGAAAAAGCAAGAAATGGATTCTCTCCTAGAATCTCTGGAAGAAGCACAGTCCTGGCAGACACGTTGGTTTTGGCCCCAGGAATCTGTCAGACTTCTGGCCTCCAAAACTGTAAAAGAATAAATTTGTGTGTTTTTAAGTCACCAAGTTTGTACGAATTTGTCACAGCAGCAATAGGAAACCAAATGGCTCTATGATCCGAAACATAGCGAAGCGATTATTAATGGGATATGTGTGCTGTATATAAATGCTACTGAGTTTGAGCTCTGATATTTTTTTTGGAAAGTGTGTATCTGTATCGCTCAAGGGGTTGGGCTGTAGTTTTCTTCCATGTACTATCTTTGTCAGGTTTTTGTGTCGGGATGCACAAGTCTCTGAAAAAGAAATGAGATGCCTTTCTTCTTTTTCTAAGTTCCCAAACAGCTCAAATAGCAATGGAAGCAGTCAAAATCTGTGTTTCCAGCGTTCTGATAAGGGACAGCTCTTGGACTACATTCTTTATTTCTTCCGTGGTCTTTTAAAATTTCGATGATCACAGTGCATCAGATGAGCTGTTTACAGGTATCTTTTAATCCCCCACACAATATTCCTAAACCTGGGGTAAATTTTGTGGTTCAGCCATTTCACAGAGAGGGAAACTGGGGGTAAAGACCTTAAGGAATTTGGTTAAGTTTCCACAGCTACCAAAAGGCAGAGCTGATGTGAAATGTGGCTTGTCTTTGCTTTAATAATGACTCCTGGTTGTACACTCCTTGCATACATTTAGTAACTTAGGTTTTCTTAGAAAATCTCTCATTTCATCTAGGATATCAAATGTCTAGCATATCCTTAAAAAAGTTCTCTTATAATTCTTTAAATTTCATCTGTATTTGTGGCTCGTTATGCTTTCTCCTTCTCCTTGAATTGACTGAGTGAATAATCTGTTTTATCTCCCTCTCCTTCCCCATCCAGCTATGTGACTTAATGTCTGTTTCCAAACTTATAACTAAGGTTTTGGAATGTTTTCTTTTATCCTATTTCCCCTAAATCCGTATTGTCATTTTTCTCTAGTCTCTTCACTCACTAAATGTTTATTGATTGTTTAATATGTGCCAGACATAGTCAATGGATTGCTTAGTTCATTGCTCATTTTCATCTCTTCTAATTTGGTAACCGAAATGTTCAAGTCTATACATTTCCTTCCAAGTACAGCTTTGGCTACATCTAAAAGTTTCAACACATAGTACTCGCAATATTGATATTTACCAAACATTCTGTAATTGCAGTTTTTGTTCCAAGTAGTTAGAAATTTTTGGTTATTCTCCCAATATCTATTTATAGTCACGCTGAATTATAATCAGAGAATATAGTTTATTCTATGTGTACATTTTTTAGTGTCTTACAGGTGAAGCTATCAAGTTTTGCAAATATTCTGTGGACATGAGAAGACTGTGTATTCTCTAGTTACTGGATTAGAAAATCAATATTAGTATAAATCAATATTAGATCATCCTTATTCTTTGAATTATTCAGCTCCTTTGGATTTCTCTATTTTTTTGCTGGTTTAACTGTCAGTGACTGAAAAGGATATGCTAACTAGAGATGATTTTTTTCTTCAACAGGATTTGTTGTCTACATGTCAGTTGAACACTGATGGTATAGGCTGTCAGCCAGGATATAAAAATAGAGTACAGTGTCATCATGAGACTGGCACGCCCTACAGAATGTCTACAGTTTGTTTTCCCAGTAGAATCCATCTAGGGTTTTAATATGAAAACCTTATTGAACACACATATTCGTCAATATATTTTTGGCTCATGTTTACATAAGAGAGAATTATATTTACATCCCAGAACCTCAATTCAACATTTTAACCAAAGAACATTCAATAAAGTCTTAACTTACTTTTGGAATATGAATAGTAGATTATCAGAATCACGTGCGAATGTTTTGCAAAGCATGCCGGGTGTCCTCACGGGTCATGGGAACTATACGTCCTGCAGCATACCAAGCAACTGCCTTCGTTTATTTCATTGCTGTTGTTTATTAAGGCATGATTTGCATACAATGAAATTCACCCTCTGAAAAAGTATATGGCCCTGCAAGTTTTGACAAACATAACCACCACCATATTCAAAATATAGAATATTTCTGTCTGAAAATTCCCCTGTGCCCCTTTGTGGTCCATTCCTCCCCCAGCCCCCTGTCCCTGGAAACGTCTGATCTATTTTCTGTCTCCACGGTTTGCCTTTTCAGAATGACAGAGAAATGGAACTATAAAACAGGTAGACTTTTTGAGTCTGGCTTCTTTCATGATGCATTCGAGATTCATTTGTGTTGATGTGTGTATCCTAGTCTGTTCCTTATTATTGCTATTAACATTCCATCTGGTGGGGAGGTCAGTCCATGTATCCATTCCCCAACCGAGGAGTATTTGAGCTGTTTCCAGATTTTGATTCTTATGAATAAAGATGCTGTGAATAGTCACATATAGGTTTTTGTGTGAACACAAATTTTCATCTCCAGACCATATGATTATTGTATCTTTAACCTTGTAAGAGACTGTCAAACTGTCTTTCAAAGTGACTGTCATTTTACATTTCTACCCAGAGTGAATGAGAATTCCAGTTGCTCCATGTCCTCATCATCACTTGGTATTATCAGCCTTTCTTTTTTTAATGTTTCCTATTCTAGTCAGTGTATATAGTACATTTCCCTAAGCTAATGAGAACGAGCATCTTTTTATGTGTTTATTTGTCATCCATTTATCTTCTTTGAGGAACTCTCCATTATATGTTTTGCTCATTTTTATTTGGATTATTTCTATTTTCTAATATTAAGTTCTAAAATTTCTTTTATTAGGGCCACCTGGGTGGCTCAGTCATTAAGCGTCTGCCTTCAGCTCAGCTCATGATCCCAGGGTCCTGGGATTGAGCCCTGCATTGGGCTCCCTGCTCAGTGGGGAGTCTGCTTCTCCCTCTGCCATTCCACCTGCTTGTGCTCTCTTTCCCTCTCTCTCTCAATGTCAAATAAGTAAATAAAATATTTTACGAAAATAAAGAAACAATGAAAGTTCTTTAGATGTTCCTGAATCAAGTCCTTTATCAGATACGTAACTTGAAAATATTTTCTCCCACTCTGTGGCTAGTCTTTTCATTCTCTTAACAGGATTTTTGGGAGAGCAGAAGTTCTTAATTTTGATGAAGCTCAATTTTGCAATTGTTTCTGTCTGGTATAGACTGTGTTTTTGGTGTCCTATCTGAGAAATTTTTACCTACTTGAGAGTCAAATATTTTCCTCTAGAAGTTTCATAGACTTAGATTTTTCTTTTAAGTGTTAGATCCGTTTTGATTTAAAGTTGGTAATTTTGTAATTTTTGATCAGAGAGAGATATTCAAATACTTTACAAGCAAAGACGATAGTTGTTACACACATATATAGGCATTTTGCCATGTTTCAATTAGGTTTTAGGAAATTAGAACTTAGAGTTATTATGGGATACTTTGTCTCCATTTAAAATAATGTTTCATGTTTGGGGCAGAACATCTGTTTTTCAGGAACAGACTAGTGATGTTAAGTGAAATATGCTTGTTTTTTGTTAAAATGGGATTTTACCTCTCGAGATCTCAAACCCTGGCCCTTTCCATAACCGTTATTCAATGTCAGTGTCAGATTACATGTGAATAGCTGAAACTATACTCAGGTCACTGAACTATGGGGGGTGGTATTTTTTTTTCTTATTTCATTTGAGCCCCACCGAACATCCTCACTATCAAAATCATGCTACAGCTCTAAAAAAAAATGAGAGAAATTTTAATAAGCTGGAGGAAGCAGGTGCCCAAGGGAGACCAGATCTGTTGCACTGTAAGAAAACCCCTCTACCAGCACACACACAAATAAAACATGCATGGCAGAAGGAATGAAAAGAAACAGCCAACTAAGGAGAATCACACAGATTGTGTTTGCACCTGACAAAACTGCGAGTGGGGAAAGCATTAAATTCTTTTTTGTATTCGTTTGCTGTTTTGTTTGAAATTTGTACTGTGAGTACCTCTACTTGATGTGTTTCTTGCTGGAGATTTTCAGTAAATCATCAAGAAGTACATACATAATCAGATAATTGCTCTTGGCATTTTATCCACTCATTCATTCTCCCATGTACCTAATATTTACTGCTGTCTATGATGTGCTCAACAAAACACTGAATAAGGCCTTGGTTCAAAGGCACTTAGTGATTTAAGAGTGATGGGCCCTGGGCAGAAGATTCAACCTTAGAGGATCTTGAAGAATGTCTGCCCTCATCACTACAAGACAGAGGGTCTGCTGACAGGCCACGTAGCCATGGTGTCCCATCCAGGATGCATCATGGCAAGTTTGGGCGATAGTCCCCCAGGAGTGCCCAGGAGCAGGAATGGGTTTTCCATTGTGTATTGCTTTCCTACTGCTGTTGTAATAAATCACCACAAACTTAGTTGCTTAAAACAACACCAATATATTCTCTTACAACTGTGGAGGTCTGGAGTCTGAAATGGGTCTTACTAGACTAAAAGTTTTGGCAGGGCTATATTCTTTCTGGAGATGCTGGGGGAGGATCTGGTTCCTCGCCTTTTCAAGTTTCTAGAAGCCACCTGCATTCCTTGGCAAATTGACCCCTTGCTCCATCTTCAAAGCCAGCAGCATAACATCTTCAAATCTCTCTGACTTTGACACTCCTACCTCCCTCTTTTGCTCGTAAGGACACCTGTCATTCCTTTGGGTCTGCCCAGATAATCCAGACCAAGCTCTGTATCTCCAACTCCTTAACTTAATCACATCTGTAAAGTCCTCTTTGTCGTATAAGGTAACCTATTCCCGGGTCATGGGGATTGGGATATGGACTTCTTGTTGGAGAGGGCATTCTGCCTACAAAACTTTGGGATTCCTGGGCCTATCATTTGCATCATACCCTACAGATAGTTCAGGGCATCACAAGAGATGCAAGGCCTCAGAAGTCCAGGGCACTATTCTGAGCACATGGAGGGAGCCGGGCCAGCAGGTCTGTGGCCGTATCACTAAAATAGATAATCATGCCTGGTCTAAGAGATCAGTAGGAGCTTACATCAGACCCTGGATCTTCAAGCAGGCTGTACAGCATCAAGGCCACCCAAATCAGCCACTTTGCCTTAAGGGTGTTGGATCTCTGTATCAATCAGGATAGTCTAAGCTATGTTGTAATAAGCAATACTCAAATCTTGGTAGCTTATAACAACCAATGTTTATTGGGTAATGCTACACATCGCTGTTGGTCAGCAGAGCTCTCCTCTGTGCTCTTTACTCTGAGACCCAGACTGGCAGACCAACCACTGTTTCAAACCTCACCAGTCATTATGGCAGAGGGGTGGATAGAAGTCACAGTGGAGAGGAGTCTTGCCAAGCAGTGAATTACTTGGGCTTTGAAGTGACATATATCACTTACTACAATTCATTGGTCAAACCCAGTCAAGTGTTCACACTGAAACACAATGGGATCAGGAAAGACAACTGTGCCATGTGTCCAAAAGGCAAAGAACTAAGAATATTTGATGAATAGCATTAATGACTACCACACCTACTGTTTTCTTCTGGTTCCTGATGTGAATGAGGCTCCCAACAAGGCCCCTTTTGTGAATCTTAGGGATAATCTGAGCTGATCCAAGAACCGGCATCAAGTAGAAACAAATGGTGACCCCATATCATCATCACATTAACTCGTGGCAAGCCTGGCTGGTCCTGAGCTTCCTTAAAAAAAAAAAAAAAAAAGCCCCACAACATGGCAGAGATCTGATGTGCCTTGAGCTCCTGCAGACCTGGGTATAGGCTTTGAAAACTGGTCTTTCAACCTGGCAAGGTCTGTGCCAGTGTGGCTTAGAGATGGAACATTTGCTTGGTTCCTGCTGAGGTGGGCTCTGGGGGCGTTTGCATGGGCAGTAGATACCAGGATGTGGGAGTGAAGCTGGCAAGGCCATGGGATTCACGGAGGGGAATACATACATGAATAGCAGGGAATAAAAACATGGACATAAGGGCAACGATAATATTAACCTCTCCTGTGCACCCCTCCAACTCCAGCCACCTGCCTCGAAGTCCACAGGTAAGACTCCGAGCATCTTACAGGTGTGAGCTTCCACTCCCACTCCTGCTGTTCTGTCCCTATTGTGGGGGCTCAGCAGATACAACCACCTGGACTGGGATCAACTTGCACCAGGTGGTAGATAGGGCCTGTTGAGCCAGGGTTCTGCTCACAGTTTGAAAGAGATGGATTTTAATCAAAATCTCCTTGCAGTTTGGTGAGGAGCCAGAAAACTCTCCACTCAGGGAGGAACTTGAGGTGGTAGGTTAAAGATTCAAGGAAAGCTGATTGATTCTCTCCCCTCTCTTCTTATAGATGGACACAGGGCCCAGCCAACCGGGTCACCAAACAGCAGACTTCACTGTGGTAGTCAGGGTGAATTGGCCACAGGCACGTGGAGTCAGACTCCGGAGGTCAGGGCTTGTGGCCTCTATGCTGGCTGGGTGGGGCAAGGGGCCTTACGAGGCTGGAAGCTCCCCTCCCACCTTCTCCTGGCCTCCACCCCACTGGCAATCTGACTATTCACACAGACTCAGAGCCTGCCGCTTGTATTTCCACTTTGAAATGACAGTTAACTACCTTTTCCCCTGGAAATTACCAGCATGCTACTCCCAGGCAGGAAATGTCTGGTTCTTCCTTTGGCAAGGGCAGAATTCCCAGCACTGTGTTCTTAGAAGAGTCAATCACAAATCCAGACAGATTCTCAATAGGACTGAGGGCAGCTTAGGGCTTCTTGATTTAAAAAAAAAAAAAAATTGAAATGCAGGGAATTGAGAGAAGGAAAATCAAAGCCTGAGACGCAACCAGCAATTAGACTGCCTCCTGGAATATATTTAAGTCAAATCAATGCACGAGGGACTTTTAGTCAACAGCTCCCTTTCCGTCTCCCACAGCCCACGGCTGGAATCCTAGCCCTTCAATCAACCCTCCCCGGAAATACGGCAACATCCATCTTCTAAAATGCTTTATCACAGTTGTGCAAAGTCCTAGTACATTCCCCTGCTCTTGGGGATTTATTTACATATTGATTTATTTATTCCTCTCTCTACAGCAGCAAGCCTCTCGAGATTATATTATTTACAAAGACATTGGGGTCATGCATCCGGACAATGGAGTGAGGGAGAAGGCCCTCCTTGGATGTGCTGAGCTGCACAGATCAGCCTTGTCCAAAACCAAGTGTCAAAAACCAAGGAGGCAGCCTCTGACTCCCTTTGTCATCTTGCCCCCAAAGGCAAGGGCTTGTGCCCTGAAGAGAAGTCAAGAAGAAGGGAATGGAAATGAAACGGGAAGTCTAGAAGAAGGAAATGGAAATGAAACAGCGGGGAAGGGAATAGCAAAAGCAGCTTGGAGCTCTGGGTATGACCTCCATAGAACCCTACCAGGCAGAGGAGCAGGGGTCACAGTAGGGACCCCCAATGCTCCAGCAACTCCCTCAGCAGGGAGTGGGTGCCTCTATTTTCAGGTCCTGCACAGCCAGCCCATCTGTCTCCCCTGGATTGCTTTCCCAGACAGAGAGGACTCTGTTAAGAGAGGGAAGAAGGAAGAAAGAAAAAAGGAGAACACACAAGAACAGAGCCTGGAAGAAACTGAGATGAGGGACAGAAATCTGTTCCCTGGCAAAGGCCCCGGGCTGCAGGAAAAAGCCTTCCAGCGCTTTTTATAGATGACTTTTTTTTTTTTTTGGCTAACAAGGCAAATGCTGGAAAACTCCCTCTGTTCTGATTAGCATTCTTATCACTAGGCATTTCCCCTCTCAACTCTGTCTCATGAGCACTTTGATTTTTAAGGGAAGGATTAGCTGAGACGCAGAGATGACATCTTCCCAATGGTCATAAAGGAATTCTGGCGGGCACTGAGCTGGGCAAACAGCTGACAGCCTAGAGAAGCGGAGGGTGTCCGGAACTTGGCCTGCAACTTCCTTTCAGGGTGGAGGCTCTCAGACTTCAGGGTTTAAAAGGAGATGTTTGTGTTTGCGTGGGATGCGTTTGAGGATGACAGCCTTGTAGAAGAAAGTCAGCCCAAGGCCGGGCAGCTTTCTGGGCAGGACCAGTGTGTTCAGATTGCGCTTGAACTTCCAACTGAGGTTTGCAGCTGGGACCAGAAAGCGTCCCTTTCTTAAAGGGCCAGTTCTCATGCAGCACCAGAGGGGCAGTCGGAGGAGCTCACCTGTGTTGGCTGCAGGCTCCCAGACTAAAACGCCCCGCTCCCAAAGGCTGTGTTCTTGAACCTGCAGCCTCAGAGGTTTGAAGACAAAGTAGCAAAACGAGCCTCATCCGGGAAAAGTTCAAGCTAATACATCTTGACAAACATAACGAAAAACACAGACAGTTGCTTTAAGAGAGGAGCCCAGAAAGAGGTCAAGTTCTGCTGAGAGAGGCAGAGCAGCAATTAGATGGGGGCTTATGTTGCAGCGTGGCGGCAAAGGGGTCAGCAAGAGGGTAGGACACTGCATCTGATTTCAGGGGGGAAGCAGGCCTGGAGACGGCTGGGGGCGCTGCGTGGGGTGCAGGGAAGGCAGGCGCGGGCAAGGCAGGCTCAAGCTGTTCAGAACTCTGAGCAGTCTGTGTTGTTCGGCCTGCAGGGGAGGCGAGATTTTAGGCTAGGACGGCCCAGCCACATGGACACAATGTAGTCAGCGAGGAAGGAGGGGCGTTATTTACTCTGATTTGAGGTTTCGGAATGAAGAGTCCTCATTGGAATGCTTAAAATAAAATTTTCAGCCAGAGAAAAATAAGGAACACTGAATCTCATCAGCTTGTGGAATATTCTTCCAAGGGAAGCACTGGAAAATCACATCATGAGATACTTTCTAATTGTCGAGGGGAGATTAGCACCGAATTCATAAATTTCATAACCGAGAACTTTGGAGACACAGGAGTCCAGGTTTTATCTTAGATTTAGGATCAGCCAACTGGAGAAGGAATGTAAGGAATGGAGGTGGCAAGACCAGAGGTGTGATTTCCACTAAGTAACCAGTCTGGGCAGTTGTCATAGTCCTCAGCCCCCCAGTACCTCATCAGGCTAATGCTAAGGCACTTATGGGGCCAGATGGTAGAGGATAACCCCTTTACAAGCTCTGCTTTGACTCCATTATTTAAAATAAATTGCTATTTACCAATAACTTTTCTTTTGAAAATTGATAATTAAAAACTCACACACCGGGTACCTGGGTGGCTCAGTTGGTGGGATGCAGCCCCCTGACTGGCTCCCTGCTCAGTGGAGAACCTGCTTCTCCCTCTCCCTCTGCCTCTGCTCCCCACTTGTGTGCCCTTTCTCTCTCTCTCAAATAAATGAATAAAATCTTTAAAAATAAGTAAAAACTCACATATACAAATCCTGTCTTTCCATTAGGAGCTATATTTCAGAGTAACAAAATCGCCCCTGCTGACAAGGGAAAAGTCTGTTTCAAAGAAAAAGGCAGGCTAATAAATGAAGAGGAACGATAAAATTGGAAAGTTACCATTTTGTAACCCCTATAGCAATAATTGACTCAAGCAAGGATCATCAGTGGATGCTAAAACCATCCGGCAAATGTTGATAGTGGATTACATATTTACAAGGTACCGATTATCATGCCTCAATTTAGTTGCTAGTTCCAGCGGATAGGGGGGCTTATTTTGCAATGAAGGGATTAAGCTATCACCACATAACCTAATGATCAATCTGAGCATCACTACTAGTAGGCTAGCCTGACTCTAGTTGCCTCCTGGTGTGATGCGTAGCTAAGTACATCATCATCTATGAGTTTTCTGGATAAACATATTTAACCCAAATCACATCAGGACTTTACCCTAGCTTCCATGACACCAGCATGTTAGGGGTTACCACAATGAGGCTATCAGTCAAATCCAGAAGACGGGCTATACTACACTATCTTCAGGAAATCAGTGTCAGAGAAAAAAGGGAGTGCAAGACTAGATCAAAAGAGATGGAAAAGAGCTAATTACCAAACATCATTTTGATCCTTATTTGGTCCTGATGTGAAGAGATCAGCCATAAAGCCTATCTAGGGAAACAATGGAAGAAATCTGAAGACGGGCTATGTATTATATGGTATTTAGGAATTACTGTTAATTTTATTGGTTATGCTAATGATATCATGGCTAAAGAGAAAAAGTGTTTACTTTTTTAGAGATGGGACTACAATATTTAGGGGTGAAGTGTTGCGATGTCTATAAATAATTTATTATAAAACTCTTGAGCCCAAAAGGAGATAGAAGAAGCAAAATCAAAAACCTTTTGCCACTAACCATAAGGAATGAGAACAAGCAAATTCTCCCCTACAAATACTTATTGAACCCCTGTCATGTGCCCAGTTTGCTAAATGCTGGGTATATATAGTGAACAAGATGGACACATGAGTCCTCCTTGTGAAGTTCAGAGTTTAGAGGAAAAAGTCAGGAAAACCCACTGTAATCATAATAGTGATAATGATAATAATAAGCATCACTGAGCATTTATTATGTGCCTGTGTAAGAGTGTTTAAATGCACGATTGCCTTCAATCTCCTGATAGCCCTATGACAAGGGTACTCTTCTGCTTCAGCACCTGAGACTCACGTAGGGATGTCTCTAATCCCAAATCACAGAACCAGGTCCTAAATCTTAGATTTGTGTGCTGGTCCTGGCTCCTCCCCAGGTGTGTGGCAGGAAGTCCATGTGACTCCATAAAGACTTAGTGTGGATTAGCACTGCCTTTTCTCTCTGTCTCTTTCCTCTTTTTTCTTATAATCGTTGTAGAATGACCCTGATCTTGGCTGTCAGCCAAAAGGGAAGTGCTGGGTGCCTGGGTGGCTCAGTGGGTTAATGCCTCTGCCTTCAGCTCAGGTCATGACCTCAGGGTCCTGGGATCGAGGCCCGCATCGGGCTCTCTCTGCTCAGCAGGGAGCCTGCTTCCTCCTCTCTCTCTGCCTACTTGTAATCTCTCTCTGTCAAATAAATAAATAAAATCTTTAAAAAAAAACACAAAAGGGAAGTGCTGCTTCATTTACATAATAGGTATAAAAGCAAAATAATAAAAACCTAGTGCCTCTCATCTCTGAACTCCATCTCTAGACTGCCTAGATTTTTCCCTTGTCTCATTAGAAACTTCATTTTCAACTCTCTCTATTTAAACCTGCTTCCTTCCCAACAAACACATTAAGATTAATACATGTAAGACTAATTACTGAATTATTTAATGTAGTGTATGATCTGTTATCTTCATGGCTAGCATTAAGCAAAATTGTTTCCTATATGAAAAAATATGCTGCCGTTGACTACATTTGGTTCAAATGTATCCAAGGGCTAGACCTGGACCTTGGCCCCTACCTGGGTATCATTGGTTATCAAATATTTACTGAGTATATACTATGTGCCATGTACTGTGCTATGTTTACAACATTGTTTCCCTGGCACTCCAGGTTCCAAAAGACTGCTTTACAAACAAGGTTTCGGGGGTGCCTGACTGGTGCAGTTGGTTAAATGCCGGACTTTTGGTTTGGACTCAGGTCGTGATCTCAGGGTCGTGAGCCCCATCCCGACATCGGGCTCTGCGCTCGGCACCGAGTCTGCTTGAGATTCTCTCTCCGCCCCTCCCTGCCACATTTTCTCTCATTGTCTCTCAATCTCTCTCTCTCAAATAAATAAATCTTTAAAAAATCATAACAATAACAAGGTTTAGGATCCTGGCTCATTTGCAAGTTGGGAAGGGCCTGCATACTAACCATACAGGCCTTCAGGGCTAGCATTCGGTGTCTGCAGGGAAGTCAGGTTTTATGAGCCTGTCACCACTGCGTGATACATTGCCGGGAGCAGACAGTTTTATGGGATTACGGTAAACTAGTTCCTGCAGTCGAGGCTCCTCCTATCAGAGGACTGGTGGTGGGTCCCAGGCATCTCCATCTGCATGTGCAGAAAGTTCAGCCATTCCCAGGGCGCCCATCCCAGCCGTGTTGCCAGGAGAGGGCTATGACAGGGGAACCTGGGACGATCCCCAGCCAAGGATCTTAGCAGTTCAGTTGGAGGAAGATGTGTAGTGTCCCCATCCCGCTGGCCTGGGCGTCTGTCTAAGCCCATCTTATTTGTGTCTTTTATTCTCTTCCACTTTTGCCCTCAGGCGCCCTATTGACGTTAGTGGATTTCCATATCCGAGAGGGACTTAGAGAGCTCCAGAGGTTAATGGACTTGTTCCTTGTTACCCAGGAAGTCCAAGGCACAACCAGAAAGGCACAGCTCAGCACTCCTGCCGCCCATTAGAGTCTGTCTTAGTTACAACCAAAGGATTCCAAGTTCCCGTGTGTCATTAAAGGAAATACTCAGTGGGACTGCACAAGCTTTGGCATGTGTGAAATTTCACACCTCAGAGATGGCACTTCTGTGTGTCCAGGCTGCTTGCTTGCATGTTAGGTTGTTTTTTTTTTTTTTAAGTGCAAGTTATTCTACACCAAGACCTTTATCATAAATTATTTAATTTCTTTTCCAGAAAAACATTTCTCCATTTTGTTAATCACCTAGCCAGTCACAGAAGCAATTACTGGGTCTTTTTTGAAAAGTACATTTCCCCCCAGATTACAAAACTATTACATGTTTGTTGTAAAAAAAATGATAATAAAGGCATAAAAGCATAGAGAAAACAATTTAAACTGCCTGTAATCCCATCCCTCGGACCTAACTGCTGTTGACATTTTGTGGAATTTGCTTTTACTCTTTTCTTTATACATATATAATTTTTAAACAAAATTGGAATCATACCACTTCCTATAACTTACGCAGTTTGACTTCTTTCTTACAGAAAACATCATATTGTAAGCATAGTCTTGGCAAATATCCTCAAAAACATCATTTTTAAATGGCCACAAATTTCAGCAAATGAATTAGCAATCTATTTAACCAACCTCTGAACATTTCACTTGTTTCCAGTATTTTACTCTCCTAAGATTTTCCAGTATTTTACTCTCCTAAGATTTTCCAGTATTTTACTCTATAGGGTATACTTCATTAAACAGACTCGAGGTGAATTTTTGCCCTACCAGGATTATTTCCTTAGAAAAAAATTGTAGGGTGGAATCACTGCATTATAGGGGATGAACTCTTCAAAGTGTTATCCTCTAAAAGGCTCAGCCGACTCACCTTTCTGTCAGAAAAGTATGAGGAGTCCGTTTAGTAGCACGAGGCCATTTTATATAAGTTTTTAAAAAAGCTTTCCCAATTAAATAGGCATAAAATAATACCTCTGTATTGTTTTAAGACTATTTTATTATTGCTAAAGCTATGCCCTGTTGTACCATAAGTTTCTGGGCAGGAAAAAAAAAATATCCTTGCAAGCTTTGGTTCTATTTTATGGTTAGGATTTATTCCAAGGTTTAACTATTCAGAAGTTTCCAGTTAGGAAAAGAAGGAACTTGCTTAGCAACTACTACTTCCAAAGTATTAATTGTGGAGGGTTTTCAGATGTTGCTAATTACTGTAGACCTAAGTAGGGAAAATGCCCATGATATTTTTGCAAAGACTATTACAATTTGGTTTTGAAAACACTCTCTAAAGACTCCTTCATCATCTGTTTCTTTTTTTTTTCTTTTTTTTAAAAAGATTTTATTTATTTATTTCACAGCGGGAGAGAGATCACAAGGAGGCAGAGAGGCAGGCAGAGAGAGAGGGGGAAGCAGGCTCCCTGCTGAGCAGAGAGCCCGATGCGGGCCTCGATCCCAGGACCCTGAGATCATGACCTGAGCCGAAAGCAGAGGCTTTAACCCACTGAGCCACCCAGGCGCCCCATCATCTGTTTCACTTCCAGTGTCCCAAATACAGATTTTCCCCAGGGCTCTGCACTCAGTCCTCTCCTCTTGTCTTGAAATTAAATTTAAATCAGTAAGCTCTATCTACCTGCCACTTTGTGCTTCACCAAAACAGAACAAGACATGGGCCTTGGCTTATAAAACCTTACGATTTAGACAGATGCCTGCATATATAATGAGATCGAAATGCCTACAGTGCCAAGTGTTGCTATAGGGCTCTAAAATGCTAGGATACTGATGAGTGGGAGTTACCCCAACCATCAGGTTTGGGGAGGCTTTTTACACTGTGTTTGGGCGAAAGAGGCTGGCTTTTTTTTTTTTTCCTGGAATACTGAGAAATATTTCTGGTCTCTCATGTTCTTGTAAAACCTTTTCACTTGCCTATCAAGAGATGGTGTCTATACACCCTGGTCTTGAGCCTGAGTGGGATTTTAGGATGGCTTTGAGGACTGGAAGGCATGACGTCTACGGCTAGTTCATAAAAAACGGCGAGCCTTCCTCCTGCCTCTTTCTCACTTGACACGGGGATCTTCGAAGTCACCATGTGAGAAGTCTGGTTACCCGCATACCTGAGACCCATACTGGAAAGACCAGGAAGAGAGAGGAAGGAGGGAGAGAGGAAGAGAGGGAGATGTCTGAGATCTGGCTGTCCCAGTCCCCACCCGTTGGAGTCTTCCCAGCCTGAGCTCTAGACACCGGAGATTATTTCGGGCCGAATCACAGTCTGATGACCACTACTTGAGACATCTTGAGCAAGAACAACCCAGTGAAGCCCAGTCAATCCTCAGAACCAGAACAGTTGACAATAAAATGACTGTTGTTGTTTTAGGCCACTAAATTTTGAGGTCGTTTGTTACTCAACACTGGATAGCTGGAGCACCAGGTGTAGGAGAAAGAGCGTTCCAGTCAGAGGGACAGTCTGAGCATCGTCCCCTTCAAGTCTGTTTGTTTGTTGTTTGTGTTTGTTTCCAACTGTCCTTTCTACACAGACAGCTCCTGTAGCTGGCATGACACTCCTCCCCTCTCCCCAACTGATGGAGATATCCCACCTGCTTGCTAGACAGCTCTATCTAGGTACCCTACCCACACCACAAAATCAATATATCACAAAAGGAATTCAAAATGATCTAGAAACATCTATTTCTTATGGTCAGTATTTTCATCAGTGGTACCATCACAGTCCCACTCTCTAGGCTGATCATCTGGGTGTTTTCATTGATTTTTCCCTTTCCCAAAACTTGACATCCTGCATCCTTCCTACATATTGCAATTTCACTTCCATATTTTGGGTCTGTCCTACACCACCATCACCACACCTCCCTGCCCTCCTTCAGTTCAAGTTTAGATCTCTCACATGGCCTAGACCGCTACCCCCAGCCTGGTCTCCAGTTCCCATTACTCTCTACTGCCACGATAGTTTTACAACAAAGCAACTCTTATCATGTCATTTTTTGCTTGAAATTGTCTATGAGTTAATTTCTTCTTCTTCTTTTTTTTTAAGATTTTATTTATTTATTTGACAGAGAGAGACACAGCGAGAGAGGGAACACAAGCAGGGGGAATGGGAGAGAGAGAAGCAGGCTTCCTGCCAAGCAGGGAGCCTGATGTGGGGCTCAATCCTAGGACCCTGAGATCATGACCTGAGCCGAAGGCAGACGCTTAATGACTGAGCCACCCAGGCGCCCCAGAGCTAATTTCTTCTCACTCCCTGCAATTTCTTACCAATATATGGGTAAAGTAAGAAAAAACAAACAATAAGGATATAAGACTTTCAATTTAAGCAGATGATGAAATGATACTTGGTGGGTAGAGAAGCAGATTAAAAGGTAGGAGGCCTTCTGTATTTTACGTTAGTCTCCACTCACCCCAGAGTGACATCAGTAAGTGTCTTACGTTCCTGGGATCTGTCACCTGCCTGGACCATCGTATTCCTCTTAGTCACCCAGTCATTCCCTCTTCCATCTGCATGGCCATCACAGGGTGGGACAGGACCAGCACAGAACCAGCTTTGAATGGTGTCTGAAAGCTAGGGACTAGGGAATGGTCAGCAATGTGTACCCAAGGGTCTAGCGTACTCATTGGAAGAAGATCAGTGCCAAGGAAGCAAAGCAGAGAATGAGGAGCAAGATCCATAGAAATTACAGCCGGGTTCGAGGCCAAGGAGAGTGTAGCTGAGGGTAAAATTATAGCACTATGTAGTTGCCTGGGGTGGAGAAGGGGGTATGGTGGGAGTAGGTATGCAATCAGTGATATTCCATGAAGCAATGAGGTTGAGCGCGGGTCACTATCTAGGGCATCAGACTTGACTCTCTTCAGGGAATCTTTCCATGATCTTCCTCTCCATTTGTTTTAAAAGTAGAAGCAACAAAGCATCAGATCCCATCCTTATTCCTTTGTGGATGAAAAAACTGAGTGTTTGGCATCAGCAGAGCACAGTAAAGAGTAAAGAGTGAAGAGGGTCAAGCAGTGGAATGGCAACAAAATGCCAGGAGGAGAACTGATTAGCAGGCTAGCCAAGCATTGCAACTTCTAAGAGCAATCATCATTCCTACAGTTCTGGTGTTTTCAACAATTTGAAGAAATGGCAAGAAATCTGCCTCCTGTAACTGAGTACATCCTAGGGAATTCCAATATAGAACTCCCAATATAGATTATGACTGGCTCAGATTATGTGAATCAGGGAGAGCTTGTGAAAGAACTGTACAGTCATGGCAAAAGCTGTCCCTCTAGAAAGTGCCAAGCCCAGGGAGCTTGAGGTTGGACAGGGTTCTATGGATAGTGATGAGGGCTGCCTCCAAGGTGGGAGGGGTGGATATTTCAACCATTAGTATTCATCAACAGCTATTAGTCACATAGTCCCACTATGTGACTTCATACCCTAGGCTAGAGAAATGGAGAAAACCATAGTCCCTGGCCTCAAGGAATTCAGTTTACTAGGAAACCCAGAGCAATAAAAGTGATTTCAGTAGAGTATGGGGGCAAGCAGGGAAAATCAGGTTGGACACCTAAGTTTCACCTGGGCATCAGTGAAAATTTCCTGGAGAGAATCTTGATAATTTCTTGAACACAGGAAACCATCTGTGTCCCCCAAACCCAAGCCAGGAAGATCATAGTGCAGATATTGGGCACAAAAATTCTGTATAACCCTTGGAATCTCAGAAGTTTAGGATGTCCTTGACATTTCTGGGAGCAGTGAATCCCAGCACTACAGGCCAGGAGGCCTCAAAGTAACTAAACCATTGCAGGTCTCTGGCTGAGGGGCTCTCTCTGGGTGAGGTGTCCCCCCATTGGCAGGTGTGGTCAGCTAGAAGTCATGGTATCAAGGCACACGGTTTTTAAGAGCCCGGACTCACAAACGTGTGGGTCATTAAGCACCCACACCCTCTATCCCCAGAAATCAAAGGGCAGCCAGTAGGTTGAGGCCAGAAGTAGATAAAAGTGGGCCTTAATTAAACATCCCATTGTCTACTCTTCACACCCCAGCACAGCCTCTTTCTAGTTCTTCCTAGCTTCCCCGCCCAAAGGAAGAATAGTTGCTCACCTGACAGGTCAGAGTCCAGAATATTCTTTGGGCCACATTTTTATTGGTGAGTGGGGCTATTGTACTTTAATGGCACCCACCCCGGGTTCCACTTTCTCTCTTCAACTTCCTACCTATGCCTAGGAAGGTCATGGTCTTTGGAGCTTAGGGTACTTCTGCTTCCTTTAGGTACGTGGTAAGCAGCCCCAGGCCATGCTGCCTCCTCAGCGTGGGCCTGGCCATGTGTCTCTCTCTCCCTGAATGTGTAGTTAGTTAAATGAGTAAGTTAGACTGAGGCTTCTTCACTCCTTGGCACATAGACCTGCACTCTCTGCCCCTTGATTAATTTCAAGAGGAGGGGGTCTTGCTGAGACCTCAGCCATCTCATACAATCATCCTTTCACCAGCTTCTTCATGTGAATATCAGCCACTAGCAAGACTAATACAAAAAAGGGGGGGATTTTTTTATTCTTATCCTGTTACTCTTCCTTATATGGGATGCCAAGGAGCTGGCTGATTGGCAGGATAGTATTTTAGCCTTCCTGGCTGTAATACCATTATAGTATTTATACTGAAACTTTTAACTCCAGCCTTTAATGGTCCCCTATAAAGGGAAAGCAGAGCCTTCTTCTTATGGGCACATTGGACTAAAGCCTGAAGTCCTTGGGATCCTCCAAGGCCTATTGGCTCAGCTTCAGAAAACAACAGTGAGCTGACAGATTGGGAGGCTCGGGGCCTGGAGTGAAAGTTCCAGCCTTGCCCCCAGTTCTCCAGAGGCAGTGGGCTATGCCAGGTGCTCAGACTCTCCTGGGGCATTACACATCGTCACATGGGTCTGATGAGATTTCAGGCTTGAGTCAACCTGTCCCAGGGAGATGGGTGGGTGTGGAAAGGGGGATGAAGAGGTGGGAACCATGCAGGTCTTCCTCAGACTGATCTTTGAAGAGATATCTTGCTCCTGGATTAATCCTGGTCCAAAAAAGTCATGGTAGTTCAAATATCCAAACTGTGCCCCCCACCCCTGATGTCCATGTCTCCTCCCAGGAAACTGTGAATATGTTAAGTTATAGGGTAAAGGGGACTTTGCAGATACAATTAAGGCCATGGATCTTAAAATGGAGAGATTATCGTGGATTATATGGGTGAGCTTAATGTAATCACATAAGCCTTCAAAAGAGAAGAAACTTTGCCAGCTGAAGAGAGACATGTGGCAGAAGAGAAGGCAGAGAAGATGAGACAGGAGAAGGACTTGAACCTCTGTTGCTGGCTTTGAAGATGAAGGGGGACACGAGCCAAGGGATATGGGTGGTTTCTAAAAGCTAAGAACCCTTGGCCAACAGCCATCAAGGAAACAGGAACCTCAGTCCCACAACCATATGCGACTCGATTCTGCCAGTAACCTGCCTGAACCTGGAAGTGATCCCACCCCAGAGCCTCCAGCAAGGAACACAGCCCCACTGACATCTTGAATTTGGTCTTCTGAGACCTATGTCCAACTCCAGACCTACAAACTAGGACATAATAAATGGGTGTTGTGGTAAGCCCCTGTATTTGTGGTAACCTCAGTAGAAAACTAATACAGAGATGGAAGGTTGAGAAAGATTACTGAATCCATCCATGGCCTTGGTCTTGGAGTGCCCTTGACCATCTACACTTTCTTTTTTTCTTTTTTTTTTTTAAAGATTTTTTTTTNAGAGAGAGATTACAAGTAGGCAGAGAGGCAGGCAGAGAGGAGAGAGGAGGAAGCAGGCTCCCTGCTGAGCAGAGAGCCTGATGTGGGCCTCGATCCCAGGACCCTGGGATCATGACCTGAGCCGAAGGCAGCGGCTTTAACCCACTGAGCCACCCAGGCGCCCCCATCTACACTTTCTTAAAGGGCTGGTAGATGGGATTCCTTAAACATACTGTGATTCTCATGGGGATGCTATGCCAGCCTGGGGCTCTGGTTCTAAGCAGAAGACTTTGCCTGTTGCTCATGGGCAATTACTGTCATAGGTGATATCTGGCATCTCCTGTGGCAATCCTGGTCCCATTTACCTGTTAGCCTTTCTGGGTGAAGCGACCCCATATTTGACCTGAGGCCTTCCAAGCGGAGAGAGTGGTCCATGGGCAGGGAATAGGTATGTTCAGTGCAGCCAAAGACAGCGCACTGTGCCCCAAAAGGACAGAGCTGTGGCTATCAAGGATAACATCTTGTCTTTAAGGGTGTGGTGTGCTAGACCCTGAGGTCAGAGATACCAGCTCTTCTTCCTGGAGACTGGGGCAGATAGAATTATGTGAATTCTGACCTGTGGGGTTAGCTAAGGACAGGCCTACCCTTCCTGAGGAGCCCCCTGGGGACAATGCTTGGACTGTAGTGATCTAGAAAGTGGCCCTTCTCAAATAGGACCCAGTGAGCCAGGGGGATGGGGTAGCTGTATTTTACTTATAACTGGATCAAGATTTGTGTTTGTCTCAATCACTCATTCTCCTTATGAAAGAGGAGCAGATTCATCTGATAAACATGGGGCGTCACTCACCCATCTTCTCACCAAAGTGGCCAGGCTCTTCAGAAACCGAAACTCCACCAGGTTGCAAGAAGGCTGACAATTTTGGAGGGAAATCAGGGTTCTATCTCTTCACGGAATCTCTCTGGCAAACGAATAAATTAGCGGATGAAAATCATGAGTAGAGTCTAGCCTTTCAACTCAAATCCTATAAGAAGATCCGACAGGGAAAAGAGTCAAGGGGATTTCACTTCTACCATTTTTAAGCGAGTGGTAACCCTTAATAGAACCGCCCTCAATTAAGGATAAGCAAGCAGGAAAAAACGCAGCATGGAACCTATGCAAAAAAGCACCTACAAAAAGCCCACAGTAGACAAAAGATGAATGAAGAGAATTCCTCTGAAATTTTACTCTTGGAAACAGAAGAATGACAAAAACCTTGGACTGGTGAGGGGTTGGGGCTCAGCCCCTTTCATGCTCCGCTGGTGGTGACATAAATTGGTACAGTCTTTTTAGAGTGCACAAGGATGGAAGGAATGAACGTTTTAAGCAAGTGTACCTTTGACCCAGCAATCCCACTTCCTGTAATTTTCCTCAAGACAATAATTGCCAAAGTATACAATGATCTAAAGATAAGGATTTCATCTCAGCTGTGTTTCATCTCAGCTGTGAAAAATGGGTGTTTTCCTAAATATTCATCAATGGGGTTAAATCATTGGTTAAAGAATTATGGCACATCCATATAGATAATATATAAATGATGATGTAAATCTCTATTTGATGATACAGAAATTTGCCTATGACACATATAACTGAGTGCCAAAAGGGAGCTAACCAAAGAGTATGATCCCATTGGTGTCATATTCTAATAGGTACACAGAGAGAAGTCTGGAAGGATATTCACCCTAACAGTCGTATTTTTCTTTATTCTTTGTATATTTCAACACTTACAATAAGCATGAATTTTAAGAATAGAGCTCTTTTCAAAACAAAGAACAAATATGGTAGACTTCTACTAGATCTACCAGATATGATGCTCCATAGCTGACAGGTGGAAAATGGGAGTTCCTGGGGGAAATCATAAAGAATGACATAGGCATGTGTTAATTTATTTCCATTTAAAATGTATAAATGAACACCTGTTCACTGTTTCTTGATTTAAGGTTATTTCTATGTGTCATGAAACTATAGTCCGACTACAGAATTCTTCTAGATTTTGTTCTCCAGTGTATTTGTCTATATTTAACTTGATACTGATTTCTAACTTACCTTTATCGAGTCAAGATTTGTTCCATTCCTCCTCTTCCTTGCTTGCCTCTAGAGTAAGAACAGAAACGTTGAAAACTTGCTTTTTCAACCTTCTCTTCAGCAAGGGTGCCTGTGTCATGGTCAATGAGGCATTGGCAGTCTCCTGAGGGCTTCCGGGATTGTGTGAGCTTCCAGATTCCCTTTCAGCTGTCTAGTCAGTTACCCACAATTTATCCCTTGGTTCCTATTCTAGTTTCTTTACTTCTTATACCACTGGACCTGCCAAACCCTGGGCAGGGCTGGCTTTGCCAGACGTCACTGTAGATTCTGTGGGACTCCTTCACTCTACCGCATTAATTGGAAACTGGCATTGCGTCTGTTGGGCACTGCTTTCCTGTGCACATGACTGTGGCTGCTCCTGAACTCAGCCACTTCTGCCTTGTGTTGCTGCCACCACCATCAACACCACTGTCAATATCCCAGACCTCACAGTATCAAAGCTATATAGAGGTCTACAGTAAAATGGGGAGAGACTGTTTCTACCCCTTGGCTTGTCACACTCTGTTAAAGGATCCCCAAGGGAGGGCTGCTTTTACCCATCTGTGTCCCTGAGTATTTAACAAAGTTCCACTCTTTTTCTGTGACCTGAGCCACAGGAGACTGGCTGGGGCAGGTCTGAATGATGGGCACCCAGCTATATTTGGAATTTCCTCTCCTCCCTGAAATCCATAGCTCTATTAATGGGCCAGCTTAGTGTATTTGACTCCCACTGAGTGAATCCTCTCCTAGCAGGCTCTTCAACCCCTCATGCCCCTTTACAGTTTCTCTAGATGTGTTTAGAATTTATTGGTGAGTACACTTAGACCCAAGTGGTACCTTCCATTGCAGGTGTTGGGGTTGGGGACAGGGAGGAAGCAGGTAAAGATTTTTAGGTATTTTTTACTTTTAAATAAATAAGTCTTATTTTATAATTATAAAATTAATGCATATTCTATGAAAAAAAGTAAAGTACATAGAAAGAGGCAGTGAAGAAATGAAACTATAATCCCACTACTTAGAAATAATCACAAACAATGTCTTGATGGTTTATATTCCTCCATTGTTTCACACTACTAAAATCACGCTGTTTATATAATTTTACAGGCTATTTTTTTAACGACTCACCACTTATCATAAATAGTCTCCCTTGACATTAAATATTATTTATGAGCAATCTTTAATGATTACATAACATCCAGTGGAATATATGATAGTCAGGACTCTTTTGATTAAAAGTCACATAAACCTACTCAAGCAAATATAATTTTTTTTTAATGAAAGACACTTGTAACAAGGATCTAGGGATGTTTTCTGGAAGCTAAAGGCAGAGAGGCAGCCAGACCTCAGGACTAGATCATGAGCAGAGACTGGACTAGAGCGTAGGGAAGCCAAGAAGACCTTCTTACCGATTTGCTTCTGTTTCCCTCTGTACATCTCCTCCCTGTCCTCTGTTTTTATAGATTGGCTTTGGCAGAAATGTGGCCATTGGCCACTCCTGAGTTTACATATCCAGGAACTCCAGAGAGAAGCTGATCTCCCTCAGCTTTAGTTTCAATTATTTGCAAAGATGCCCTGATTGGCCCAGTTTTGACCAGGTGGTGACTTTGATCCAATCAACAATGGGAAGGGGAACCGGGGTCATTTGGTTGGAATCGAATGGGAAGGATGAGTGGTGCAAGGAGAAGGTGATTCCAGAATGCTGAAACAGGCAGACTCTGTCGGTCACCCTATGTGCCCATAGGTCACCCTGTCGGTTCCAGAGCTTACCAAATCATTTCCTCTACTATATTAATCAGCACCTGCAAGTAGATACTGTGTTAGGGGTGAGGGTTGAGTTACCTCACTCTCATCCCCAGGAACATAAAATTTGCAGGTCTTGCCTTGCCAAGATACCAACTTACACTTCTAGATTGGTACTAGTGGACCTGAGAGTGAGAACTTAACTTAGCAAAGGCTGTTGCTGGATACCTCCAGACCCAGGCAGGAGGATTTCCATGTGCAGCTCTCCCTTCCTAGAAAAGCTTCAACTTGTCCTTAATATGAGAAGTCTCTCATTCGGTAAAGTTAATAACTGGTAAAGTTTAACAAAGGAGAGGAAATACATCTCTCCACCATGAATAACCAGTCTGCTGCAAGGGGTAATTGTGCCGGAAATAAGGTTTAGATTTTCAAAGGAGTTGGATGGTTTTATGACCATTAATAGCATTCACAGTTATGCATGTGTGGATTTCATATTTCATGGTATGAGCTGATTTCCTGGAGCAGTCAGGAAAGGCTATTTTCTAAAATTACACTAGTGGGTAGGTCCATTGTCAAAGACTTTTACCTTCTTCTGAAGCATTAATTGTTGGTCACTGACTTGATGAAATGAACAGAACTGAAACAAACAAAGCCCTGTGTATTCATATGCTTCTCTTGGGCTTGTTCCCAAGGTCTCACCAACTTACCAAGAACCTTGGGGAAAGCTCTGGTTCCGTGCTCCCAGCTCAGGGCTGAGAGCAGGTGGGGGCTGGTACCGAGGCCAGCATCTATTGGTTCGATTCTGATTTCCACAGATGGACACGTAAGGGAAGTTTCTGCCTCACACAGGAAGGAATCTTGCCTTGCCCCATCAGGAAGATCCAGTAGGACTGGCTCATATATCAGTGCCCTTGCTACATGGGACACTGGCAAATGCAACTCTCAGGTTCCCTCCTTGACACCCTCCTATAGTGGAAGGCCAGCTTGGCCAGCAAGAAAGTGTTGCTGTTGGGTGAGCACCCATGAGTGTCTTCCACCCTACTATGCACAAAACCTGGTGCCAGGCTTCACTGGGACACAAAACAATGACAAACTGGTTTCTACCCTCAGGGAGCTCGGTATCTGTTAAGGGCAACCAAAATAATAGTACTGACTGAGTTAGAAAAGAAGCAAAAAGATGGAGACCAATATGCACCAGGATAGTCTGGACAGACTTTGGGAAGTAGTGGGGATATAGCAGGAGTCTTGAATGGATGGTGGGATCTTAAAAATGGAGGACACTCCAAACTGAGGAGGCATACGTAGGCTGAGACAATGGTGCAAGAGGACAGACTGCACACACAGGGATCCAGAGGGTGGAGGCACCTGGCTGGGTGGAAGGGGCTCCCTGGACCAGCCTGAAAGGACGATGTCCCCACGGACCAGCTCCAGCCCTCAGGCCCTGAACAGTGCATAGGGAATTTGTACTGAGTGCAGAGGTATCTTGAGCAAAAAGGCCACAGCTGACCAACAGCAGGGCTGTTTTGGGAAGATGCATCTCAACATATAGTGTCGGGCTAGAGGAGAGAGAGAGAGAGATTCCAAGAGATAGGTTAAGAGTCTGTTGCAGTGACCCAGGTCCAAGTGGGGGCAACTCCCCAGCCCCCGTATCATGTCCTGGGACTGCCAGACTGGGGTTCTGGATAAGAAAAGAAGGTTTCTGGTTAGGTTCTGAGGTAGGAAACTTCAAGGGACAAATAGAGCTAGTTGGTTATTCAGGATGCCCAAGCCTGGGAAGAACAGAATTTGGGATGAGCCAAGGGAAATCTTAAGATGTATCCTCAACCCTATGATAGTCCAATGGGGCTAGAGAAGTGTGTCACTTGGGAGAGCTGCCAGGAGAGCCTGGACTTCGGGGACAAGCCTCAAGCTGGCAGCAGACCCACGCCCTGCTCCAAACCCAGCGTTCTTGAGATAGACTCGCTAGGACACCTCCCTGGAGCATCCAGGGTCTCAGCCAAAGGAGTTAATTGGGACTGGCTGATCATCACACCAGGGCAGTGGCCTTGGAATATGAGAGGCTAGGGCAGAGCTGGGGGTAACTTGAGACTCTCCCCTCTGGACAGATCTTCGGGCAGAGCACAGACACGTAGCCTCTTGAGAGGAAACCATCCACCAGACATCCCAGTGGAGCCACAGCACCCTCCAGGAATGGCCCTTGGTTATAATGAGAGGAAAAGTGGCCCAGAGAGCAGGGGGGCTCTGACGGGCAACAATCCAGAAAGCAAGTCTCCCTGTTGCCTTTCCAGCACTTAGCCACCAGTGTGGCTGCTGGAAGGCTGAGCCTGTGTTTGCCAGCTCAGAACCCACTTTGCCAAGAGACTCACTGGTCCTAGTAAGGTGAGCAACTGGCTTCCCCTTTTAAGTAAATCCCATGTTGCTCTGGATAGGATTCTCCCCTCTCACTTAGGGGACAACACCACCTCCTCCCACTTGGCATCCTGCCTTTACCTGGGACAGCAACATCAGGCCTCCTGGGGCCCACAGAGAGCATGGGTCACACTAAGAGAGCCACAGCTCTGTTGAGAAGTAGTGACCAGGTCCCCGACCTGGGATCTCTTTAGAGTGCTATCCTTTCCCTTTAGGAGCCAAGTCTAGTTCTTGTCACCATGAATGTCCAGAGATTGCCCTTGGGCTCTACATGGCCTGCCCTTGACTCAGCATTTGAGAGATAGGGGGCTCAGATACACCCTGGGGATGCACAGCTCACAACAACACTCAGAACTGCTGGGCTGGAACTTGGCATAATCGATGTACTCATAAGCCAAGGTTTTACCAATAAGACCAGGAAATTGGAGTACTGGCTTTCAACCCCTGTTGCACATTGTAATCATGTGGTATGTTGTTTTTTTAGATTCTGTTGCCCAGAACCATCCCCCAGAGATTCTGATATCCCTGGTCTAGAATGTGCCTGAGCACCAGGATTTTCAAGACCACTGTCCAGCCAAGAATGAGAACCCCTGAATTAGAGAGACAAAGAGAAAAGCATTTTATATTACAGGGAGCGAAAGTATGTCCTCTCATAGTTCCACGTTTTATAGATGCACACAGCTTCTTCTGCTGGTTTTGCTTTACCTTCAGATAATACCACAGCAACTTTCCTTTGTTAAACCATCCTTTCCATTTCTGTTTACTCTCTCCCAATTGCCATGACCAACTTCTGGAGTTGTGGCCTAGATGAGCATGGCCCAGATGGCTTTAGTGGGATTCAGTGAGCCATGAAACTTAGACTTTCTCTGAAGCTACCAGAAAAGAGAAACTCTTTTTCTTTGGGACTGGAAGCTGATAGCCTGAGAGCCTGGAGTTTCTGGGGGCCACTATGAAGAGAAGGTAGGCCTACAAAGAAATCTAACACAGGAAGAAGAGAGATAAAGCAGAAAAGGCACAACACTAGTGACATCATATGAGCACCTGGATCCAGCTCTGCCTGAAGGCATATACTCCTGAATTTTACCTTTAGCAAGTCAATAAATTGCAGGTTTTGTTTAATCCAACTTGATTTGAGTTTGTCAGTTGCAGCTACAAGAATCCCATCTAAGAATATTTCTCAAAACCTTAAAAATAAGCTCTGAATTTTCTCCTTTCCTTGGTGTTAGTTCTGCCTAAATGGGTTAGTGATGAGAGCAAGGCAATATTTTGGACTTAAATAAATCTGGCTCTGTGATGCCTAAGTCACAGATTGGCTATGGGGATCACATGAGATAGAGCTTATGTAACGAGTGACCCATCAGGGTATCTTACCAAAATTTTTATGTGTTGTTATTGTGATTGACTGATTGGTTGATTTTAGGAAAGCTGCCAGCTGCAGTCTAAATGAGGACAGTGATCTCCTCACCTACCCTCTCTCAGTTATGCAAATTGTCAGGCCAGCCCTTGGGAAAATATGTAACAGGACTTTCATTTGATACAAGTCAGATGATCCCCTGAGTACGCGGAACTTCGGAGTAGGAGAATCAGTTGGCAGAAAGCACCCAGAGACCCTACAGGAAGGGATGTATGTCTACCAGGGCCTCATACCTGACCAAGGCCCAGTGCCAAGAAAGAAGAAGGTACCATGAAAGCAGACATAGACTACCAGGCTGCTCTGTACAAGTCATGAAGGAGAAATGGGAGAACAGCTTTGGGTTTAGGACAAAAGGCAGGATGGAGTGGAGACCTCCTCCTTGCAGTAGCAGCTGTGTGGGAAAGAGCCATCCCTCCCCATACGGGGACAGCCAGATCACTGAAGGTTGATGGTTATGAAAGCACTGTGCTAAACACATTGACATCATTATTCCTGTTAATACTCCCACCAGTGCTATGAGCTTGGTACCGTTATTATCCCAATTTACAGACAACAAAGCTGGAGGAGGAGAGATTAAGTTTAAGAGAATACAGAGCCCACACTCCTCACCACTCCTTGGCCATCACCCTACATAGTCTGCTTGTGTCCTCCAAGGCAATCAGCCTCATTGGAACAGAGTCTCACCCTGGCCAAGGCTGGGGGAAGAAATGGGCAGCACTGTGACTCTGAAGGGCTTGGCCAGTTTGAGACAGAGCTGTAATATTGGAGAAGTGGAATCAACTTCCACTTCCAAGTGGGGACCACCCCAAATGGTCTATTTGATGGGGGAGGCCAGAAAGGACCTGTTGCTCCTCTGCCCCAGCTAGCTTTTCTACACCAGCTAGAGCCCCTCCCCTCCCAGGATGACACAATAGATGATGGCAGAGACTGTGTCTTTACCCCCTGTATCCCTTCGTCTCATCTTCCTTTTAATAACAGAAATCCCCTACCAAGTATCAGAAGGGTATGTGGGTGATAGCTAGAGACTACATCTCCCAGCCTCCCTTGCAGCTAGGTATAGCTACGTGACTATGAGTTTAGCCAATGAGATATGAGCAGAAGTGATGTGTGTCACTTTGGGGGTCTTAGCTTAAAAGGATTGGGTTTCCTTTTCCCAGCCTCTTTTCTCCTCCATTCTGGGTAGGAAAGAGTAACAAATATGTCATATGCCTTGGACCCAGAGATGGAAGCCATATATTCAGAATGACCTCACCAAACCTGTATTGCTGGCTCTGTGTGTAAAAGAAATAAGCATTTGAAAGTTCTAGCTTATTTAAGTCACCACATTTTTTGTTTTGTTTTTGTTTTAGGTTTTGTTGTTGTTGTTGTTGTTTGCTTTGTTGTTATTATTGTCTACTTCCTAACTAATACAAAGCTCAAACTGACTGGAATATCGAACCCTTTCTGAAAAACAAACCCCAAAATACTTACAGCCCATGGAAATTCCTGGACAAAGATTTTGGTAGGGGAGGGGTCCCTGAAGGTAGTACAACAGTTTTTCTGACAATACAAGCCTATGATTGGCTATTACTATAAGAAGGATTCTTACAATAGACTAGGTTATGCTACATTAACAAGCAACACCAAAGGCGATGTGGCTCAACATACAAATGCTTATTTCTTACTCAGACGAATCCATCATGGGTCCCGGTGAGTCTTCAGGGCAACCGTCCTCCAAATGGAAACTCAGTGACCTGCACTCCTCCATCTTTTGATGTTGCCAGCCTAACACACAGCATTCTCCAAGATCACTGCAGCAGGGAAACAGAACACGAGAAGGTCTCACACCATCACTTAAATGCTTCGGTCTAGAAGTGACACATATCACTTCCATTCACAACCAGAGATTGGAGCTGGTCGTACAGTTCTGCCTAACTGTTGGGAAGCTAAAAAGTGACATCCTCCTGGTGCCAAAAGAAGAGTATAGCTGGGTGTGTGTGGGCACTAGAAGTACCCACCACGGAGAGCCTCTGCAGGCACATAAGCACCATGCTCAGCACAGGGGCTCAGTTCTCAACAAACAGGGGAAAATGGGGGAGAAAAAGCCCAGAATAGTAAGGAGGAGAGAAGAAGAGAGAAGCCTGGAAGAAATGTATAGAAAGAAATCAGATCCAGAACCCAATGCAACAAGGCCCCAGAGCACAGCCCACAGGATGCTAGAGCCAGCTCCCATACTAGTTCATGAGAGTCAATTTCTAAATATTCAGGAACTTTTCAAACCAGTTGTTACACGGTGATTATTAAAAATTATATAAGGGGCGCCTGGCCATCTCAGTCAGTTGAGGATCCAACTCTTAATTTTGGCTCAGGTCATGATCTCAGGGTCCTGAGATTGAGCTCCACACCAGGCTCCATTCTCAGCGTGGAGTCTGTCTGTCCCTCCCCCTCTGCTTCTCCTGCCAACATTCTCTCTCGAACAGATGAATAAAAATCTTTAAAGAAATTACATAAACTTACAATTAAATAAACGATATCAAAGACAAAGGTCATAAATACTCAAAATAACATCACTTTCTAATTCTTTTACATTTTACTATTATCTATGTTCTTGGGGTTACTTCCATCTATTGCAGAGCATGACGTGCTACTGAGCATTTCTTCCCAACGCCATCCAGAGACGTGATTTGGCAGCTGGTGGGAGTCTTTGGTCCCTGGTAATCAGCAAATGCTGCAAATCGGGGTTTTAGTGTGCTAAAAAGCCGCCGGTTGAACGTTTATCAGCCTGGGTCCAGCCTTTCTTCCCCGGTACATCTAAACTGGGAGTTCCACTGAAGCCAGTAAGTGCCCTCTGACCTTTCCGGAGCAGTGCTGGGGCAGGAAATTTCCATTTGTCACCAGTGACTGGTTGAGAGCAGGGAGTTTAGGGAGTACTGATGGGTGAGCATTTCCATTTGGAGTTCCTATGGGAATGGGCTGTGGGGTCAGCAACCCTAAATCATACCATTTTGCAAATACAGACGTTCCCTTCCATGTCTGCAAAGCGTGACCCTCACTCAGAAGCCTAAACCATTGTTTGTTTCCCAGGAACCAAAGGCTGGTGCTGAATAGTAATAATCACCTGCCAGGAGCCTATTGACCAGGAGGACTGCCTGCTGCCGGTAACTCCTGGTAACAGGGAGCCCTTCGAGGACCATCTCTGTGCCGGCTCCACAATGAGACGGTGGGGCCTTTCTCTCTCGAGGCGTTTTTACTGGGTCTCTAAGATAGTAGCTGCCGGAACTGAAGCCAAGGCCGGCAACATGCGCCACAAGAGGCCCGAGTTTATTTGGCCGACTCAGAATCTAGCTGTGTGTGCATGGGGCTTGTTTTTATAGCCGCTGTAAAAATTCTCCCTACACTTGCTACTTCCCCTGCAGCCCAGAGCCCTCTCTCCTCCCCCTCCGTACCCAGCTCAGCCATTACCGGCCACTTAGCCTCCAGTGTTCAGGGCCCCTTTTAAAGCACTATTAGATGTCTGGATGGTTTATGGATCTCTGGGCTTCTAACTCCACGGACCGCATCACTCTAAAAGCTGGGCCATCAGATACAGTTGCAGAGGGGAATGTCAGGGGGGCGGTGCGTGAGTTTACTCTTTAATGCCTGCTTGTATTACCCCAAATGGATGGAAATGCTATATTGGCAATTTTTGCTTCTTTTTAGGTTTCTGATTTTTAAAAAATCAATTAGCATGTTTTTACTTATGTTAACTCAGTCTCAGGATCTTCGGTCTTCAGAATCGCCGCTACTCTAGTGGCCAATTAAACTTGCTCAAGTCTCTGTCTCACGTACTTTCCCAGGATTTATGAGGGATCCCAAGATGTTTCATGTTCTCCTGGTTACCTCACCTCAAATTCCTGACCCCTCTGAAATCTCAATCTTCCCTTGTCACCCGTCCTTCGAGTAACAAAGGATGTTACTATTTACATTCTCTGTTATTTTTCTAAAGCTCCACTGTCATAAGGTTCTATACATAGCAGACTTTTTTCCTAAAGTTTTGGGGATAGCTAACGGGCCTGTAGGATAGTACTGAGCAGGAAGCAGGTAGAATTGTAGGCCCCTGAGATCTTATAGACCTAGACATACCCACCATCGGGCTGTTCCACTGCCCAGTCCTTTCATTGGAGCCCAACACCTGACATTCCTTGGAGCTGTTTTCTCTCTTATTCTCCCCTTTCTAAGTCTTTCTCCCATTCCAGGGCCTTGGAGACTCTCTCTGCCTGGCTGCCAGGACAAAACGGGCTATCTTCTCAGAGTAATCTAGCCCTCTTTGGTTTCAATGGTCTTCCATTTAGACAATCCTGTTCAGAACCGAAAAGCCCACTGTGGAATTCCCTAATCAATAGAGCCCGCCACCCTGGCCGGCCTTCCTGGGTGAGCAACAGAAAGAACGGGGAGTTGTTTTGAAATGTTTGGTTTTTTTAAAAATTTACCTAAGAGGTACCTGAAAACATCCTTGCTGTAAAAAATTCAAAGCACACAGACCACGCTTTCCACTCCCTCCAGCAAGCCTGCTTCTTCTGGGGAGAGGACCCTTGCTGTTCCGGGTGCTGCCTTCCAGGCCGTTCTTAATGTGTTCACGTGCATATGGAAATATATGTGGTTTTCACTCGTGGGCAAAATTTAGAAGTTCGTTATGTATGTGTTGTTCTACAGGTTGCTGTTTTTATTGATAACAACCCATCTTTTAGCTGTGTTTAAGCCAGCATCGTTCAGAAACAGGAACATTCCTTTAGGAAACCACCTACATGCATATCGGTAGGGAGGGAGGGAGAGAATTGTGCTTCGTGGTCATCTGGAACCTCTCTGCAGAAGGGAGTCACCCCACGGCCAGCAGATAGGACTGAAGGGAGGTGGAAGAGTGGGTGCCACAACCCTCTGCCCCATACTAGATTTCTGTGCTGAGCCCCAGAGTCCTTCCTTAGACTCACACCTGGTCCCTCTGGCTTGGCTCTGGAGGGAAGTACAAAACCACCTCTTTCTTCTTCACGAACCTTGACACAAAGCCCAGGAGCCCTTTGGATTTAAGAGTTTCCTGCTGCTCACTGTGGAAACCCAGACCTGAGACCAAAACTCCCAGTGTGGACAAAGGCTCATGGTCCCTGGTCAGCAGTTCCTGACTTCCTCTGGGATGCTAACTCCTGGGAAAACGTTGCCCCAAGGCCGACTAGAGTTTCAGTCATGATCAGGCCCTGCAGTCAACACAAAGGATCAAGTGAGCACTTTCATCCCTGAGGACCACAGGACTGAGCCATCCTGGGTGTCCCAGCCAGCCCAGCAGCACCCAGCAGAGCCCAGCAGCTCCCAGAAGCTCCCAGCGTGGAATGACTAGCTCAGGGATATTTGCTCAGGGCCCGTTGAGCTGTAGTCTGTGGTCTGGGCTTCATGCTGAACATGAATCCCAGTATGATTCTGGGCAGGAAGCAGAAGCAGCAGCCCAGTGTGTGACTGGGCCAGGTCAAGAGGCCTATATTTGTAGAGTGTGGAAGGCCCAGAGCTTGTGCGTGACCCGGGGAGGACACTCCAATATTCTCCCTTGGGTTTGGGGAACAACTGTAAGAACACCTCTTAAGAACAGCACTAAGGGGTGGGGGGATGGACCTCCCAGAACTGGTCAAATTCAGTGGTATACGGCAGCCCATCCTGGCGCTGGACCAGAGTAATTGTCAAGTGGAGCCCACATGAGTGCTGGACAGGAGGACCAACAGTCAGGACTGAAGATGAACGGCAGTGATCCAACTTCTCTGAGAAGCCTCCTTCACACCCTTCCCCTTGCAGCCCCAGCCCTGCTGGGCCCTCAGTTCATCTACCCCTGCATGTAGTACACTGGATTATGACCGGGGGTAGACGGTTTACCAGATACTGACTTCCTTCCTCACTAGACTGCCGTGACAAGGGGGTAGAGGACTGTGGCTCCCTGCCAAGGTCACGCATGGTCACCACTGCTGCTCTCTCTGCAAGGACTGCTTGCCTGGGGCCCATGGGGCAAGCACGGCTGGTGGAAACACAGGTGCTGATCCTAATGCCCAGCGCAGGCCTGGCTCTAGTATAGAGAGTAAACTCCCCTGCAGGTTAGCAGTAGCATCGATGTCTGCAGCTAAGGGAGCTGGGGGTGGCAGCCATGTAGGATGAAAACCATACCCCTTTGCCCTCCTCTTCTACTCCACTGCCTGGCAACAGACCCAGACACCTGACTGCTCTTGCTTTATGCCTAGCACCTGACCTCTCAAGACTAGTTCTGTGTTATCTTGATGCTATATACATGTTATCACGGAGGTCCCAAGCCTATAAATATCACTTTCTCAGAGAGACCTTTCCTCATCGACATAAAAAACATTTAGCTCACCTCCTAGCTACTCTGTATTACATTAACCTGTTTCTCTTTCTTTCTTTCTTTCTTTCTTTCTTTCTTTCTTTCTTTCTTTCTTTCTTTCTTCTTTCTTTCTTTCTTTCTTTCTTTTTCTTTCTTCCTTTCTTTTTCTTTCTTTTCATGGTACTTAGAACCACCTGAAATGATTGATCAATATGTTCAGTGTGTGCCTCCCCAACTAGGAGACAAACTCCGTGGTGGGAAGGGGTTTGTCTGTCTTATCCCCCTCTGGTAAACCCAGAACCTGATACATACTATGTAGGTGAGAAAGTGGGGAATGGACATGGAGGAGTAGGGACAACCGATTAATGTCTGCCCCAATATCCAGAAGGAGGAATCAACCCTCACCAGTGAGTTCTGGTCAGATTTGGACCAGGACCTCCCACCAAAGCCTTGTTTAAGAATACTATACACTCATCTGCTCCAACTACAAGTACACACACTAACCCAAGGGGAGAGGATAAGTTGGAGAAATGAGGATGGGCTGTCGGGGAGATTTGGAACTTGTGCTATTTTTCATATGCCCACAACAAAAACTGAAATTCAAACACTTCTGTTCCTGATGGCCCTCATCTCCCCTTAATTGACCTTAGCTTTGGTGACATCAGCCTCAGCCCCAATTGGAAGCCGAAGAACCCCATGTGGACCTGGCCTAGCTGGTGAGTTCCTGAATTCAGTGACGGGAGGCGGCTGGGTGGGGGGACCTGTGTAATTTCCTGCAGAACCCTGGGATTTTTTTTTTTCATAAAAATAAACACAGAAAACTAAAGAAGAAATTCAGTAAGTCTTTTTCATTCCTCCCCACCCATCTTCTTGAGGTCATTCCTTTCATGTTGTAAGGTGCCCAGCAGGGGCAGCCTGGAAGACACTGGACGGGCCCAGAAATGCAAACACCCTGGGCTAACAGAGGTGGGTTTCAGCTCTTTTTCTTTTCTGATTTTACCAGGACTTCCTTTCCAGGGACAGGCCCCTCCACGGTACTTGGGGGGCTGTTCTACAAAGAGCGAGGTTCTGTTTCTGTTTCTAATTGAAGGTTGGCGTGCAACCCAAAAGCAGGAGATATTAATCACCACAAATGGATGTAGATTACCCCTCTGAGCTTAGTAAATTCCACACCACCTCTCGTTCACTGCCGTGGGCCTCGGTTTACAGCGTGCCCTGCCAGAAACGAAAACCTTTCATCAGCGGAGGAGCAGGGCCTGGCTGCTGCCGTGTTTGGGCTACAGAACTGAGGTGGAAGGTGTTATTTTAGGGTGTTGCCAAGAGCCAGGACTGTGATTTGAGCAGCAAACTCAATTATACTCACTTTTTCGCTTCTGGGATACAAGAAATAACATTTAGGCCGTAATTTATCCTGTTGATATTTTATTTATTTATTTATTTGGGTCAGGAGAGGTAATTTAAGTTAAATTCATTCAGTCAGTGGACTTTGAGTTATGGGAAGAAGAAAAATAAACTTTCTGTTACCAGAGGGATTTTGTGTGCAAACACACAGATGAACGCATGTGCGTGCACACACACACATGCACACACACACACACACAACTACAACAGGTCAAACAGGCATACACAGCTAGTCATTCAGGATGAAAACTCACTCTGTAAGCTGCCAGAGGAAGTTATTTAAAATAATGGGAATAATTTAAGTATAAATCTTCAAACATTTTCCCACCAGATAAAATCAAAGCATAACAAAGTGGTA
Organism: Ailurus styani; assembly: GCA_002007465.1. Classification (NCBI taxonomy): domain Eukaryota; kingdom Metazoa; phylum Chordata; class Mammalia; order Carnivora; family Ailuridae; genus Ailurus; species Ailurus styani. Next base: position 900,801 of record LNAC01000583.1, read on the forward strand.
CTATATGTGGCTAGAACATCTGGAAACTTCGCCTTTAGCTCCACAAGTTGTTTATGAGGACCTACTGTAGGCCAGGCCCTGTGTAGGCACTGTTTCTACTGAGAGTAAAGAATATGGACCCAAATTAGCTCAGCTTACATCCTGGGGGCAGGACAAGGAAATGTACTGGATATTATAGGAGAGGTTCACAGTTGGAGGTAAGTGAGCTGAAGCAAAGCTTATAGGGAGAATGGCCAGAAGTTGATTGAACCACTAGAGTGAGGGAGAAAAATGGACACCAACAAGGTAGCACACACTGATGAGAAAAATTACAACATACAAAAACAAGCCTTTTTTGAATGAATGAATGAATGAATGAATGAATGAACAAAAAGCCAGATGCTAAGGTGGTAGAATGGGACACCTAGCTAGTGGCCAGGCCACTTTCTGATACCAAGGCAGGACCACCAACTCACAAACAGCATGACTTCTCAGAAAGACTCCATGCAGACCTGTGATTCTAGGACATTTCTCTTCTCATCAATGTGTTCCTCCATTGAAAGAAAAACAGAACATTGCGGGGGGGGGGGGGGGAAATTTTAAAACCTAAGCCTNAAACCTCAAGCTTAGAATTGTTTTGGCTGGAGGAATCTTGTGGGTAAACCCAAAGTTACAGCTGAGCAACTGCATGTCATGTCATGTGTGCACAAGAGAAACAGTGTTCCTGAAAAGCGGAACTGTGGACAGCCGGTGCTGGCAAGGTCTGAGTTGGAGGAATTCATTTCTTGCATCCAATACATGCTTTAGGCTTGAGTTATGTGGACAGCCTCATCTGAACTGACAACTTAGCTTGTCACCATCGGAAGGAGACAGCCTGATGTTGGAGGGATTTGTGACTCGGTATTCTCCAGATGTTTTTCTTCTGTGTTTTATGCTCATCATGAGTTGGCAGTATCAGTTTCCTTTGGCTGCTATAACAAATTACCACCAACGTAGTGACTTAAAACAACAGAAATGTATTCTCTCACAGTTCTGGAGGTGAGGAGTCTAAGGTCAAGGTGTCCCAGGACCATAGTTCCTGTGGAGGCTCTAGGAGAGAATCCATCCCTTGCCTCTTCCAGCTTCTGGCGGCTGCCCAGCCAACTTTAGCCATCCTTGGTGCTCCTGGGCTTGTAACCATATCACTCCAATCCCTGCCTCCAATTCCCCATCACCTTCTCCTCTGTCTCTCTCTCTTCGGGGGGTCTGTTAGAAGGACACTTGTCATTGGATTTAGGGTTCAGCCGACAATCCAGGTTGATCTCCCCATCTCAAGATTCTTATAACATCTGCAAAGACTTTTTTTTCCCAGATCAGGTCATATTTCAGGTTCTGGGGATTAGGGAAGACATGGACACATCTGGAGGCCACCATTCCCCATTTACCATATGTACACCATCACAGAGGTATGCCTACCTACACACATGTCCCTGATTCTGGTAAACCTTTAAAAGAGGCTGACTTTGAAGGGATTCTGCAAGAAGCTGGAGAGAACAGGATGCAGCAAAAGTCCTCAAGAGATGGAAGGAGAACGGTGGTTCCAAATTCAAACAGTAAGACAGGGGCCACACCTTAAAGTGCATTTTGCCTTTTCACTCAGGCTTCCCCTATGACCCTTCTAACCCTTGAAGTGTTAGTCTGCTAAAAATGAAAGCTATCTCAGATAAATTGAAATCTATGGTCACTTGACCATGAAACCCTTTCAACTCTGCCTGAGCAAACCATCCTCCTCCCCCTCTCCATCCCCCACTCCGGAGCTATAGAGGCAAGGATCTAGAAGCTTGTATGTTTTTAAAATGTCAGAGGCTTCCTTTTTCTCCAGAAGAGGTGCGTAGCTGGGGGTGAATGAAGACACTTCATGCTGCATTAGGTATTGTACACTAAAGAGAAGCTGATAGAAGAATTAATTACAGTTTAACAATAATAATAAAAAGCAAAACAAGAGATTGAAATAAAATAGCCAAGGGAACAAATGCGTTTGCCGGAAGAATGGTGCCTATTCACCGTGGAAAATTTATATGTAGAGTAAATGCTGGGAATTGGAACACAGAAGAGGCCATCAAAGGCCTGAGGAGGCTCCAGCAAGCTGGGGCTGCTTTTCATTGAATTGTCTCATTAGCTGGCTGGAGGTATAAATAAATTCCTCCAGTGTCTTTGTTGTCTGACAAGATGGAAAGCAGAATGAGTCTTGGCGGGGCAGGGGGTGGGGGATTTGGGGAAAGGGAGGGTGACCCTGACGGTCCTTCGAGCCAAGGGAAGGGCTGGGAAGGAGTCTGCAGAGGGGAAGAAGAAACAGGGATGAAGGTGTCTGCTTCCATTCCTGGCAGAGGAAACGGGCTGTGGGCTGAGTGCGGGGAGGGTCAAGGAGGGGCTGGGATTCCCTGAGCACAGAGGCTTTGTTCTGAGGCCAGACGCATGACTTTATCAGGGCAAACCCCACTTTACATCCCCACAGCTTACACTGGGAACAACTCTGGAGTCACAGAGCCTTCCTCAGGGTGCACTCAGCCTTGAGTCACCATGCCTTCCCCGGACTGCCGTGCTGTGACCCTTTGCAGGGGGTGTCACAAAAAACTTGTTGTCATGAATGGAAGCACCCACTTTTGTGAATAATTCACGTTTTCAAATGGAAGAGGCTTCTGGCCATGGTGGTAACATTGTTGCTTTCTTACCCCTGAGATAGAATTCAAGGGATTTTACTATACTTCTGGAGTGCGACTATTAGCACGACCAATTTAGAACACTTCCATCGCCCCAAAATGAAACCCCATGCACACTAGCGGTCACTCTCCATTTCCCCCACACTCGCTAGCCTGAGGCAGCCACTAATCTCTTTTCTGTCTCTATAGACTTGCCTATTCTGGACACTTCACAGAAATGGAATCATATTCTATTTTCCTTTTGCGTCTGGCTCATTTCAGTCAGCATGCTGTCTTCAACATTCCTCCATGTTGTAGCATGAGTTAGCATCTCCTTCCTTTTTAAGGTTAAATAATATTCCCTTGTATGTATCTACCACGTTTTGTTTATCCACTCATCTGTTAATGGACAGTTGGGTAGTTTGCACCTTTTAGCTATTAGGAATAATGCTGCTATAAGGATTCACGTATGAATTTTTGTGCGGACTGGTGTTTTCATCTCTCTTGGGTATATAACCCTGAAGTAGGACTGCTGGGTCATACAGGAACTCTGTGTTTGGCGTGGTTTTCCAGAGTGGCGGCAGCATAATTTTTGCACTCCTCAGTTTCCTCCATAAAAGCAGACAGAACAGTGAGGAAAGTAAGCAGAAAGCTCACAAACGTTACTGACGTAACAGACCAGTGGTTCTGAAAGTGGGATCCCCAGACCAGACGTGTCTGTACCACCTGGGAACATGCTAGACGTGTGGATCTCAGGGCCCACGCTAGACCTCTGCACCTGTGCCTTAACAGGCCCTCCAGGCGAGTCTGGTGATTCCAGTTCTAAAGTTTGAGGAGCGCCTGGGTGGCTCAGTGAGTTAAGCCTCTGCCTTCAGCTCAAATCATGATCCAAGTGTACTGGGATCGAGCCCCACATCAGGCTCTCTGCTGAGCAGAGAGCCTGCTTCCCCCTCTCTTTCTGCCTGCCTCTCTGCCTACTTGTGATCTCTGTCTCTGTCAAATAAATAAATAAAATCTTTAAAAATAAATAAAGTTTGAGAACCACCGATCTACAGCAAAGCTAGGTGATGAGGTATCACAACAGACTCCAAAGTATGAGCAGGTGGGTACAAGCTACAATGCCAAGTGATTTCGGCAAATCATGAGAGGAAGGGGAGAAGAGCGAGTGGACTCCAGTAGCCCTGAGAGCCAGACAACCCACAAATTGGCTTTGGAAATCTTGGGATCCCAACCCGAGAACACCAAAGGCTGGAAGGAGTTTCATAGGGTCCCATTTGCATGGGAGCACAAAGGGATCCCCAGAGGCAGAAGGAGCTGGTATGCTCTGGGCTTTCCGAACATTTTTAAACAAAGCAAACTTTGTTATAGGGTAAATTTCTGTGCTGAAAAGTACCTGCTGGGAGCAGAATTTAAATTGAGCATCACAGGGACCAAAAAGAAAGAGAGAGAGAGAGAGAGAAGATTCAGATAAAGGTGAGATAGAAGAGCAGTGATGAGACAACTTGGCAAATACTTGGAGACACACACACATATTTAATCATTCTTTGAAAGTTGTGGGAGGAGAACTTCCAGGGTAGTGAATTTAGGACAGTTATCCTAGCCTACCTTTCCCTCCTAAAAGTACAAACAATTCTTCTCATTACAGTGAACAACAGCAAATTATCGTAAGTAAATCCCATGCCAAGTCACTACACGAAAAAGGAAAATAGGGGGCAGGATACTGTCTCTGGAGATAATGAAGGCTTTGCTAGAAAGACACGTCCACAAAACAGATAAAACTTGTAACCTAGTATATTAAATGAAGTGAAATAAATTAAGAAAAATTATATTATAAAAGAGCAGCACTAATAAGATTAGATTCTAATAAGCTTTTAAAAACTTAGAATTAAGGTAATTGAGAAAAGAAAGACTGGAAAAAGAAGTGACAGAACTCAGAAAAGAAAAAGGAAGAAGAAAGCATAACCTGGTAAATGAAGATTAAAGCGGAAGAGGTGTGTTCCAACTCTCTACTGCTACATAATGATTTCCCTCCAAATTTTGTGGAACAAAACAACCATTGTAGCAGGGGTGTGGGTCCTGGCCCTAGCTGCTGACAGGCCTGAATGGCTGTCTGAGGAGGCAGCTGGAAGTAGGAGGTCTACTTCCAAGGTGGTTTCCTCAGTTACACGTCTGGCACCGGGACTTGGATGGCCACAGGGCAGCTTCAGCTAGGCCTGGGGACTGGAGTGCAGACAGGTGGCCTATGGGCATAGCGTTCTTAGGGTAGTCAGGCTTCATATACAGCGGCTCAAGTTACTAAGAATGAGTGTTCCAAAGACCAAGGCAGACCATCTTGGCCTTTTCTGACCTAGCCTTGGATGTCACATACTTTGGCCATGCTGTATTAGTCAGAGCTATCCCAGGCCCACCCAGATGTGAAGGGAGGGGACGTAGATTCTATCTCTTGTTGGGAGGAGTGTCAAAGAATTTGGGTCTATTTTTCTCAGCTTTTTAAAAGTATAATTTGCATAAAATTCATTCATTGAAATTGTGCAGTTTGACGACTTAAGTAATTACATACAGTCTTGTAACCAGCAGCACAGTCAGGATATAGAACAATCCCCCCTCCTGAAAGTGTTTCTTGTGTCCCTTTATGGCCATATTTTAAAACCACCATAGAACCTAAATATGAAGGAACACCAGTTGCAAAGGATAAAAAGTTTTTAAATAAAAGAGAAAAGAAAGTGAAAAGTGATGCAAGAGAAAATGGCACACACACACACACACATGCACTCATGCACACACACACAGAAAAGATGTGGAATAGAAACTCTGAAAATGAAAACAAAAGCAACGGAATAAGACAAATACAAAAACATTTAAACTAAATTTTCTTTTCTGAATAGAACCGACTTGAAACTTCACAGTGAAAGGTACATTCGTATCTGGGAAAAATCAACCTACAACAGCCAATATTCTAGTAAAACTAGCAGACTTCAAAGAAAAATGAAAAAAAAAATTGCCTGAATGACCAAGTCACTTATAAGGGAAAAGAAATCAGATTGCCTCCAGACTTTGGACACAATGNATCAACCTACAACAGCCAATATTCTAGTAAAACTAGCGGACTTCAAAGAAAAATGAAAAAAAAAATTGCCAGAATGACCAAGTCACTTATAAGGGAAAAGAAATCAGATTGCCTCCAGACTTTGGACACAATGCTTTATGCCAGAGGACACTGAAACCACATATTTACTGAAGGAAAGAAACTCTGAGGAGAGAATTTTCTAGCAAACTGACTGTCAGCTATAAAGGCACAGATGCTCTGTTATGAACACACAAAAAACTCAGGCAATATTGTCCCATGAGTACTTCCTGAGGAATCTGTTAGAGATTCAAGAAACCAAAGTGACTAGAGAGTTATCAGCATGAAGCCTGGCAGTGAGCACTGAGGATATAGTTCCCTGCAGAATTAAGATGAAATGATGGTTCTTAGGAAGAAAGCATAGTATGAATGGCTTTACATTCTAACAAGGGAAACAGAGTAAACAGAGTAACAGCCACGGATCGGGGTGGGGGGAGATGGGGAATGCATACGAGAAGTTCAATAAGCTTGCAAATCATCTTATGGATTTCAACAGAGAGTAAAGTGATATCACCTCAAATTAGATCCTGAGGAGATAGCCTGCAGAAAGAGGAAGTTGCTAGATAATTTCAATATTGCCCATGGGGGAGGGGGAACCAACAGACAACAGCTTGGAAGGGAAGAGACTCAGAGGGTAAGTTTCAGAATTGGTTTAAAGGGAACCATCATAGAACAAAATACAAACTTGCCTAAATTCAGAAGACATATCCTTCAATACAGAAGATACCAAGAATAAGCCATAAAGACAAACATTATATTTCTAAAAGACATACTTAGAATATAAAACAATATGAGAAGACTTCAGGCAAACAGATCAATAATGTCAACAGGTGTGAGGTGATTTTGTGGTTTTGATTTGCAAATCAAACCGAAGTGATATTGAACACCTACTTTTTCGTGTACCTGTTGGCCCTTTGTCTGCTTTCTTTGGAAAAATGTGTATTCAGTTCTTCTGCCCATTTTTAAAAAATATTTATTTACTTATTTGAGAGAGGGAGTGTGTGTGTGCAAGCGAGGGGCAGGGGTAGAGGGAGGGGCAGACGGAGAGGGAGACTCTCAAGCAGACAGCCCACCAAGCTTGGAGCTGGACTTGGACCTCGACCCCACAACCCATGAGATCATCACCTGAGCCAAAATCACGAGTCACACACAACTGACTGAAGCACCCAGGCACCCTTCTGCCCATTTTTCAATCAGGTTTTTTGTTGCTATCAGGTTGTATGACTTCCTTATTTGGGAGAATATTAACCGTTTACTGGATATATGATTTGCAAATATCTTCTCCCATTCCATAGGTCACCCTTTCATTTTGTTGCTGGTTTTCTTTGCTGTGCAGAAGTCTTTTAGTTTGATATAGGTTCACTCTACTTTTATTTATATTTGAAATCCTTCATAATAAAAAGCAAATATGTACATATGTGTGTAAAAAATAAAATAGAAGATTCTCCATAACAACATTCAGATCTGTTTTCTCGGGCGTAAAAGGAAGTGTCCCCAAGATTATGCATGACACACAGCTATGCCATACATGTGACTACCATCTGTTGTGTGTGAGAGATCTCTGTTCCTCTGCCATCTGATTTCCCCCCCCCATCCACTATATGGCAGACGTCTTTCCATTTCCACACATAGAGATCTACCTCACAATTTTAATGGCTACATAGCCTTCCACTGTATGAATGTGTCATAATTATTTTAATTACTCCCCTATTGATTGATACTTGGGTTGTTTCCAAATGTTCATTAATTAAACAACGGTTGTGATGAACATTCTTCCTCATATATCCTTTCACGTTGTGTGGTTATTTCCTTAGGATAAGTTCCAAGAAGTGGAACTGCTGGGTTAAACAGTCATTAGAGATTTGAAAAGCAGATCTTTGAAAAGATGGGGCCCGCTGCACCAGACCTGGCCTGGTGCCAAGGAGTCCTGTGGTTTGCTCTAGGCCCCAGGAATCTGGTTCTGTGGCCACAGGATGCTGAACTCCCTCACTCTGGGCAGAAAATATTCACCACTCCAGATTCTGACTCAGGAGGTCTATAGTGGAGTCCAGGAACATGAATTTTTAAATAAACTTCTGGCCTTATGCTGATGTAGGTGGTCGAAGATCACACCGGTAAATACACATTTATCAGCTCTGCCTGCTCATCAGCATTTCCTGAGAAGCTCTGAAAAATACTCAGGCCTGGTTGGAATCCTGGTAAGTGTCCTTTTCTGTGGACCTGAGTTCCAGCCAGTGTGTCATGGTACTGACTACATGGATGCAAAAGTGGGATCACATTATATAACATGGGCTGAGATTGTCCTTCGCACAGTCTTACTATTCTGTCCCCTTGTTCTATTTGTGCTTGCCTCCTTCCTTGTGCTCTCCTCTCCAGTTTCACCTCACCCCCTTCCCAAGCAACCTGTGTTCATAACCTAGCTCTTAAACTTCATTGTTAACCTGGTTGTCTCCATGTGAATTTAACATATACAAAAATACTCTGCATTATATACGCCTATCAGCCAGGGTTCCTAATTAGCCAGCAGAAGAAACTAATTCAAGCCAATAGAAGCAGAAAGGAAGTCTCTGACAGAGACACTGAGTAGTTCATGGATTCTCTGTGTGGCTTGGGAAAACAGCCTGAAGTTTGTCCACTCAGGGCCACTGTCTCCAAATCACGGGCAGGGCACTGACCCAGGGGAGGCAAACGCTTCTCTGCCCACAGCAGAAAGTGCCACATGGTATGTCAGCCTTTTGGGGAAGGTAAGTGGATATTAATTAGGTTTTCTTCATCTCACATTCACAGCTGGTTTTAGATCCAGTTGTGTTCTGATTCTTGATTTAACCCTTGCCAGCCTCCCTCGAATGTGCTGATTGTCTGCTCCCATTTTTGCTTCTGTCTCTCAATTTCTCATGTTGTGCTGATGCTGGGATCCTTGGGCTATTTAAGGCCTGAGTTCTGAGGATGATTGGGAGGACCCCCTCTTACCAACTCCGTGTGGCCTCCCAAGGTGTGGCATGTACCTACCATGGGCTCTAAGAAGAGATTGGCATGCTTTGCAGGGTGCCAGAGGGCACCTGAGCCTTATATGCTGGGAAGAGCACGTTGTCTTATCAGGAACTACCTGATCTGGGAAGAATGAACCAGTCTTGAAGAATGGACCAGAGCTCACCTTGGCTCCAAAGTCTCAGCAGCCATGGTGCTGGCCACTGTCTTCTGAAGTTACTGCTATAAGGCATGCAAGGATCCATGGGTCTTAGATCATCATTCTTGCTAGCTGGCCTCCCTTAGTCTAGCAATAATATAGGTCATGGACATTGACCTATGCACTGTTGGCCTTTCTGAATCAGAGAGGCTGAGAGGTGGGCCAAAAGGGAACAGATTTCAGGCAACAACAATCAGAAAGAGAAAATCCTGGTAGAAAAAGGCATCTCACATTTTGGAACCCACTCGGGGAGTCATCTGGGATAATTCTTTGCAGAGGGTGGAAAGGAGTGTTTTTCCATAAAAAGAATGTTAACCAAGTCCAGGTTCCTTATATTGTGTTCGGGAACACGGAAGCATTGTGTTGGGTCTTCCAGGAAGCAAAGAGCAATAGAGTTAGAATTATAAGAGATTCTTGGAAGGATGCCTGTGAAGAAGGGGGAGGGGGAGCAAGAGGAGGCAGGAAAGACTTCAGATTGCCAAGCAGGTGTGACACCTGTGGAATGAGAAGGGCAGAGGAAGGAGCAGGTGGGAAGAGACCCAGCCTGCAGGCCAGCTTTGAGAAAGCTGTCAGCCCAGTGGGCAGCTCTAGCACCAGGAGTGCCCAAGAAAGGGTGGGAATCCATCCCCCCTTCTATGCTCAGTCATTGCAGGGGGGTTTCCCCGGGGAAGAGCACCAGCTTGGGGCACGTGCAGCTGTGAATCCTCAAGGCACTGAGGTCACTTCCTGCACTCCTCATAGGAATATCAAGTTCTTTCTTGAAGGGAGATCTAAGTGACACACCTCCCTGGCTGCCACGACAGGTTTTAGCCCCATATCCATCAGTGAAGATTATAATTTTTTTAAATTAAAGCAATGCATATATATCATAATCTCTTCAGACACCCAGAAAAATATAGAAAGAAAAGGAAATTGCTGTTGTCCCACTTTATGTTGATTTTCTAGATGTAATGTAGAAAAATATATTATTTAAAATCTATAGTAAATACATAATTTATACAAATACATATTAAAAACAAGATCATATTCTACATACTGTTTTAAACCTTTTTCCACTAAAAATATCATATGAACATATTCACTTTCTCTTTTGATTTACACAAGTCTATATATTTTCTAATGACAGACAGGGTTCCTTTGTATGGATGTGCCGTAATCTGAGTGGTTTCCTGTGAATTGGTGCTCTGGATGTTTCGAGTTCTTTGTCACTATAGACAGCACAGCAGTGACAATGCTGGTACAGGTGTTCTGCTCTTGGAGGCCTCCAGGGACTCCAGCCTGCCTCACTGACTCTCTCAGATGTTGCATCGTCTTGACAGTTCAGATGTAGTCTCACCCTGGAGTCCCCCTGAAATGTTGCCAAGGAGGCAAGAGTGCAAACAGAAGGACTCCAAGAGAAAAGCAGCTGTGCCAGGTGGCTCTTGGGCCCCTGTGGAACCAAGAGCTGGGTCCAGCATCATGGTTCCGGGAAACCAGATTCCTTTCCTTCTGGTGCATCCCTGCCAGGGATCATGGCCCTATCCGGCTGTTTAATTTGTTTTGTTGTCTTGTTTTCCATCCACCTGCTGCTTTCAGAGATTTAGCCCCCCAGTTCCATCAAGGAGAATTAAGAGAAGACAGTCCTCAGAGATGGCAGAGTTACAACATTCTTGTAAGAGTGGCTTACCCCAGCCTTCACCTGGAACATCCTCTATCCAGGCCCAGCATGAACCATCACAATGATCTTCAGTTTCCGTGGTGATTTGCAAGGCTAGCTCCCATGGGCAGCCCCAAAGATGGAAGTTCTGTCCCTCAAACCCTCTCAGGCACCAGGCCAGGACCCGGCCGAGGCACCAGCAAAGAGGTTGCCAGTGGGGTGCCCCTGAAGTCAGGAGATGAGAAGCCAAAGCTAGAGAGAGGACACAAAGTTGACTCCAGTGTTCCTTGTCTTCATACAAATGGACTGAACTTGTGTATCAAGCACCATTCTGTTGCACTTATGATTTCTGTCTCAATCATCTCAAGAGGCTTCCCCTCCCCTTCTCCCTGGTGTTGGAACTAAGTTCTTGGGCTTATGTAGTGTCTAGTGGGAGAGTTCTTCCCAGTTTGCAGGCTTTGTTGTACGTCCAGCCGACATCTGCAGAGCTGAACATCACCCCTGCTGACCCCGCACAGATGTCCGCCAAGATTTGTACACTCCCCATCTGCCGGGCCAGCCACGTCCATGTTGGTCACTCTGCATCCTTCTCTGCCTGCTTTCCTGGGTTCTCTAAGATTTCTGCTTTAAACATGAACTGCTTTTGAAATTAGGAGGGGACAGATTATTAAAATATGGTCATTTAAATATATCTTTACTATATTGTTATAGTATATTGCTACAGTATATTTACTATATATTGCTCTATGTTGCTTTTCTGTCTTCAAAGTGTGGTTCTGGGGTGGGAAATGGACAGGGTTTAGAACCAGCTCTGGATAAAGGTCGCCAATTGAAAACAAAACTAGGACAATTCAACCTATAATCGATGCAAAGCAAGCCTGCATGAAGATCTGTTTATCAGCTTGTTGCTGGGGATTCTTGGGTGACAGTCTGGCTTCATGGGGGAGCCCTGAACTAATGTGCAGGAAGATGTGACCAGAATGTGACTGGGAGCACAAAGCTGCCCCACCCTGTGGCTTTACGGCCGCCTGGCTGAAGCAGCGCTGTGTTATATGGCAATGAACCAAATGCAGACTGGATCAGAGGAGCGTGCCTCCTTCCAGAGAACTCTGACTACAAATATACAAATGTATATTTCTCCTTCCACTCCCTCCAAATGGAGATTTGGTAAAACACTTTTGTTTTATGTCTCTGACATTGTCCAGAAGAGAGGATAACCTGACCAGTCTTCATATATGTTCTGGTTCTGTTGGTTGGCCCTGGTGTGGGAATGGGTCTTTAACTGATGCAGCGTGATAACACTGTCCATTAAGATAAGCCCATCTGCTACAGACCTTTCTAGAAAGCATATGGCAATTTGTATCAAGAGCCTTTAAAAGGTCCATACCCTTTGATCTAACAACTCCTCTTCCAATAATTGTCAGAAACTCAAACACAGATTTATGCAGGATGGTGTACATTATGATGTTACCCAAAGTGGTAACAAATGGAAACAATCTTAATGTTCAACAATAAGGGATGGAGGTCAGGTAAGTCACGTGTACCCATACCTTGGCCTAATAGGAAGCCATTAAAAATGATTTTCAAAGAATTTTATTGGGAATGGGAAATATTCATGTAGAACAAGTTAAGAATTAGGATTCAGAGCTGAGGATATGGAATTATTTTAATTTTATAAAACTATTCCATGCATATTCCTAAGTAAAATATTATAAAAACATATATCAAGTTTTTAGGTATTCATAGCTGGTGATTTCTAGTTTCTTCTTTGTATCCCCCACCAGAGAGATAGCTTTTCTGTTTGTTTGTTTGTTTGTTTGTTCATAAAAATATTTGAATCTATTTGTTATTTTATTGAATTCCCCAATTTATCTTATAACAGCAATTTGAACTCAGAGATGTCACAGAAAAAGCACATGCCTGGCTAGCTGTGGACTTCAGGCAAGTTATGTGACTCTGTCCCTGAGTTCCCTCATCTCTATAATGGGAATAAAAATATCTACCTCCCATGGCTATTGTGATTACTTAACAAGATCATGACTATACAGTGATGAGCATGTAGTAAGTGTTCAAAAGTGTTAGATTGTTTCCCCTGCCCACTCGCACTTCAATTTTATCATCAGGAAGTAATAAAAAAAGCATGAGTCCTTAGGTCTATGCACCGTTATATCGTTCATTAGAGATTAATTGAATGGTCTGCTTGTTGTGGTTTTTAAGAGCATATGCTTCAAAAAGGAGGAAAATCCCTGTGCTTGGGAAGATGATGTCTAACCAGGGGAGGCTTCAGAGAGAATGCAGACATTCTTAACTACTATTTTCATCTGTCTCCTTATCAGGAAGAAGTGCCATCTAACCAGAATGGAGGAAATTGAAGGTCAGAATTAGAGAGCACATAGTGGAAAGCTACTTTAACCAAATTACGAATTGGACTCTGTCTCCTTTTGCCTGTGATGTGAAGACAAAAGTTACATTCCAAAGGAAGCCATTGTTCAAACATTGCACAGTGCCTCTGAACTGGTGGGATTTCTCTGGAACCCCGGAAAACCACAGTGAGAGCACTGAAGGTCCGGAAGGGAGAGGATTGGGGAGGAAGAGGCTTTAAAATACATATATTTTATTTATTTATTTATTTATCATTTGAGAGAGAGAGTGTGTGTGCATGCATGGAGAGGAGCAGAGGGAGAGGGAGAGACTCTTAAGCAGACTCCTCACTGAGCGCAGAGGACCTTGAGTTCATGACCTGATCCGAAATCAAGAGTCAGTAGCTCAACCAACTGAGCCACCCAGGCGCTCCTGGGGAGGAAGAGATCTTTGAAGGGAATGATTTGCATGCTGCGGGGTACACCACTTTCGCTAAGAGACACAGAGAGAGGGAGAGGCTTCAAAGAAGAGCAGGTGGGGAGCTGAGGCTGAGGAGGGGACACGGGAAATTGGAATTTGATTCCTGCCTCAAAAAAATTTAAGGAATGAGAAGGCTTGAAACACTTCCAGGCCCAGAGAGTGAAGAGCCATTTTCGAAAATGGCAGCTAAGAACACACTTTCCTACTGCCCCACCCTAGAGGAGTCACAAGTCCCGGTTCACAGCTGAGTCCGGTGGAAAAAATGAAAAAAAAAAAAAAAAACCCAGTGCACTTTCACCAGCTGTAAGCTTTCTGTCTGCAGTAGGCTCAGGCTGATTCAGAAGATTTAACTTTAAACAAAGCTTAAGTTTTGATCCTTATCTGAGAGTCAATTTCTAATACCTAAACGAAGACTGTATTTGGTGACTTAAGGTGATTATAGTATTTTATTTGTCCTGAGTGATGAGAAAAGTCACAGGACTGATGAATTTCCACCCACAAACATCAAAAGGACACAGGACATGGCTCACTGAATTAACTTGAAAGGAACAAATGGAGGCAAAATAAAGTTGTTTTCCACTCACCCACCAGAAATTCACTTACACCAAATATACTACCATGCTTGCTTGCATTGTTACTGAGTTTAAGTCATCTGGTCCAGACAGATGACCTCCCACATGACCACAAGGGTCACCTGTAAAATCTTTGAGATGTCCCAGAAAACCAGAGAGAGCAGCCAAAAGGATGATATTGGGGACTGTCCTGATTTTAAAATAGAGAGATGAAATTTACCATTTGATTAACGAGTACCACGAGTGCCAACAAAAGTCTAGAAAGGATTATTAAACAGATGGTTTTCTGAGTATTTTAAAAAGAAAGTGATGTTTGCCAGGAACTAGTGCGGACTCACTGAGTCTAATCTCATTTCTTTTTCATGTGAATTATTAGGTTAGTTGGAGGGGCAGGGTGTCATAGACTTGGTGTCTTATCTCTGTGAGGCCCTTTACTAAATCCCTCATGAATCTTTTGTGCAAAGGTGGAAATGTGTCAGGGGGGACAAGGAGGTAGATTTATAGTTGGTTGGACAGTTGTTCTCAGGAGCATTGATTAATAAATCCCCGTCCCCCTGGAGGCAAGTGACTGGAGGCAAGTGACTGGAGGCAATCCAGTGGGGTTTGTTCTGGTTCTGTCCAGGTTAATACTTTCTATTAATAACTTGGAAGATGACCTAGAAGCCACTTATATCAAAAGTGTAGAAGACGCCAAGGCAAGAGCGATAGTGAATATATGTGAATGACGGTAAATTTTCTTTAATTTGCAGTCTTATCTGCTGACAACATGAATTACTCTCATTTTGACAGTGATGGTTGGAATATCTCAACCAGGACGAAGACGGCTAAGGGTGATTAAAGCACAGTGTTTTCACTCTCTTGGACAAATGCTAACTCGCACAACCCCCTGACAACATAGTCCTTTCTGCCACCACCCCCAGGGGCAGCCTCCTCCTTATTCTCCTCCTTCATTGTGATGACACCCCAGCTCCTCCCCACAAACGGGCCCCAACACTGCGAGGCAAAACCCACTGCAGCCCTTGAGCTCGGTGAAGACCTTCCCCAGCTTAAGCCCCTGCCCTGACTCATCCAGGTTTTAATTCCCTGGGCGTCTTGCCAGCTCATGGCCCATTATCAGTCCCCCCAGAGCTCTGTGAACAGGGCCGGGAATTCCTTCCCCTCCTTCCACCAAGCGTCTACTTGTTCCAACACCCTAATCCCATATATCCACATGCGTAAATAGACGTGTACTTCCCACCGGTATGAAATCTCCCAGGATGAATGTCAAATCTGTGTTGTTTAAAATTCAGTTTCGCCAAGACAGAATGGGGGAGCCTCATCTTGGTAAGAGTCTATATTGAGCCTTTGGGCCAATTTGCTTAAGACCAATTTGCCTAAAGTCAATTTGGCTTAAAGTCCCAGCTTTGAAATTTATATCTTAAGAGCCCATTTGTGCTTTTAAGGATAAAATCACTCTATCTCTATAAAGCATTTTGAATGTTGGATGAGTCTTCCTATTTTACCTATTTTTAAATATTTTGTGAATTAGTAAGCAAATTTTAAGAGACTTCTACTTTTATTTCACTTTATTATTGGTTATTTTTAAACTTATAGTGTGTCACTTGGCAGATTCTAATAGAGTCCTATTCCTAGGTATACACCCTGGAGAAACCAGTATATTTTTATACAGAAAGACTTGTATAAAAATATGAACAAAAAATTTCATACTGGTTTTATTCTTAATAGCCAAACACCAGAAAAAGCACAAAGGTCTATCAACAGGTGAATAAAAATATTTGGTTCTATACAGACAATGGACTACTCCTCAGGCATAGAAAGGCATTAAATACTGGTACATACGACAACATGAATTACTCTAAAAAACATTACAGTGAGCAGAAGAAAGCGGGGAACACATAGGTATGATTCTATTTATATGAAGTTCAAGAACAGGCAAAAATTAAAATATGGTGAAAGAATATGAACAGCTCTGATCTGGGAGTAGGGACTGACCGGGAAGGCACATAAAGGATTTTCCTGGGGTGAGGAAATGTTCTCTCTCTTTTCTGGGAAGTGGCCATATGCTCAAAGTCACACGTACACAAAATGTCGTCAAGCTCCACTGTTAAGATTTATGCATTTTGCTATAAGTAAATACCTCACTAAATCATTGTTGAAATTTTTCTATATTTCATGTAAATTTCCACTCAAAACACACCAAGTTTGAATATTCTTACTTCTGGTTTGTAGTTTAATTAAGTTTTACGTACTTTTTTGGGTATAATTTGAATTTGGAAGGAAAATTATCACGTATTCAGGTTGGTACCTATTTGGTGAGCTCACTGAGTTTGCATAGTAGAAGTGTGCTAAACCTCTCAGCATATTCAACAGCTAATTTTCTTAACATCTAGTTGGTAAATGCACGCCAGGTGACGAATCTGAAACACATGCACAGTGTCCTGAGTTCAGGCACTTTTAGATATTTGCACCTGGGACTGAGCCACAATTTTTTCCAGACTTTCCTCAGTCTCCATGCCCTTGCCCAAAATAGACAGCTCTCACCCACCCAATCCCATGCTGATCCTAGTGGATGGTTGGCAGGCTCAGCTGGTGTCCTGCTTCCATATTCCTGTTCATTTGGAGCAGTCCACTAGGCAGGCCGTGAGTAACTATAATAATTTCCTTAAGGTTGCCAGAATAGTCGAGAGGCTGAACCCCTTGCACCACCTCTCTGGTCAGCCTCATGGCTGCCTGGCATGGTGTGATCAGGAAGCAGGCTCTCTAGGGCCCATGGGGCTGCCAATTCAGGTCACCCAATTAGTCCCAGGATGAGAGAACCCTGTGTAAGCAGCTGCCCGATGGCCAGTCATCTCTCCTTAACCATTGTGTCAAATACACCCACAGGTGAGTATAATCAGAAGATGCCTCTGTAAATATTCACTTGGAGCTTTGTTAATACACGTAAAGTGCTGCTATGAGCAATGCCTGGTAAACTCCCCAAAATAAAGCCTCAATCCCCAGCTCTGGCCATGTAACAGTTTTTCCTTTCTTAGGAGAAGGAAAGGTATTAATAGATTATGCCCATTCTTCTTGGGCAAAGAAGGCTGAGTCACCACACTCTTTTTTGTAAGATATCTGTCTGGGAGCTCTGAGGAGAATGAGTATTATACACTAATCTTCTGATTAGAGACCCTTTTGTTAAGGAATCCAGTTTGCTTGCTCTTTTACTCTATAAATAGATTAGGGAGAATTTGTTTCTTTTGTGTCCCAAATAAGGCAAAAGGAAGTTGTAAACAGATTGCTTCCTGGGCCATACTATCCATCTTGGAAAGAAGAATGAGAGAAATAAGGATTCTTCTCCCTTTTCTGGAAAAGTTGCTCTGCTTAGGCAGAGGGTAGAAAGCAGTGCAGATAAAGCTCTTTTTTTGGGGGGGGGTTATTTTGTATTTTCTTTTACTTTATTTTATTTATTTTTGATGCTGCATTTGGTTGAGATTAAAGGGCTTTGGCCAGGGGCGCCTGGGTGGCTCAGTTGGTTAAACGTCTGCCTTCAGCTCAGGTCATGATCCCCAGGTCCTGGGATAGAGACCCGAATCGGGCTCCCTGCTCAGCGGGAAGTCTGCTTCTCCCTCTCTCACTCCCCCTGCTTGTGTTCCCTCTCTCGATGTTTCTCTCCGTCAAATAAATAAATAAAATCTTTAATAATTAATAAATAAATAAATAAATAAATAAATAAATAAATAAATAAATAAATGGCTTTGGCCAGTCTCTCAAAGCTCAGCTTGGCTCCAGGGAAGAAAGCTCACAAGCCTGGCAGTCCCTGAAGCAGATGTCCCTAGCTTTCTAGCTAATAAACCCAGTAGGCTCTGGGCAAGCAAGACCGCCTATCAGAAGGGTTCAAAGTACAATCTCCAGAGTCAGACCAACTGAGAGGTGGATCCTAGCAGCCATGTTGCCTCCCGAGGACCCAATTTCCTCATGTATACTCTAGAGTTAATAACTACCTCCCCGTATTGTTGAGAGAGTGAAGTGAGAGAAGGTGGGCAAAGCACCTGGCTCAGAAGCCTTAGTGTTACTGCCACTCATGATCACACACAGGAGAAACTGCCTCCCGTTTGGGGAGTTTGGAGATTTAAGAGGAAATGTAAAGTGGGAAACAGTCAACAGTCCTCCTGCCAGGACATGGAGGAGTCTGGACATCTTGAAAAATGAGGAACAGTTGAAGAAACTGAGGGTATTTCAGCTGGAAGAGAACGAACTGTCAAATCTTTGCAGAGCTACCTCGCATTCCAACAGGGGCCCCAAAGCCACTTGATCAGCTCTGTCCTGCCCTGGATGGTGACTTTCAACTCTATGTGAAATTCCAGTTTCCCCAAAGGTCTCTGCCCCGAGGGCAGGCGAGATTGAAGGGTAAAGGCCATGGCTTAGGGTTGGCAGCTGATGACATCCAAGGACCCTGGCTGGAGGACGCTGAGCAGACATCAATAAGCCAGGCCCTCTGGCTGGGCCGGAAGGACCTGGAACTCAGAGCAGCCCCGGGAAGAGAGCGGGCAGCGGTTTATCCTAACTGGACCACAAAGGCCTTTTGGATAGATCCCAGTGCTCTTCCTAGTACTTTGTCCACTTTGGGGAAAGGCCACCTCAGGTCACAGCAGCACCCCTCCTGGGTGGAGTGGAGTTTCTTTGTGGTCTGGCCAGGAAGCGCCAAGCCGGGTGGCCGAGAGGCTGGCCGCCTTGGCTGAAAGGCTGAGTGACCGGCCAACTGGTGTGTCTCCAGAGAGCAGACTGACCCGCCTGGACAGGCCCGTCCTCCGGCCGCCACTGCCTCCGGCAGAGTGTCCCCTCCAGCCAGCTGATTTTCTCATTGTGAGGCTTGGAAATGGCGTGATTTATGACCGTGCTCATCCATTGCTGGCCCCCGGGGTAGACACGCGTTCCCTTCCAGGCTGGGAAGTGAATAATGAATTAATCACCCTGCCTCGGGTTCAATACAGAGCTGAGTGTTTACAGATCTTTATTGTAGTGTGCAAGCCAACTTGAACTGCTCAATTTCCACTCAGAATTCATTTGAGTTTGTGCAATTCTGCCTATTCCTGGGGAACTGCTGCCTCGTGGCTTCCTGGTCTCTGAGGAAGCATCACTCCCCACTCCCAGACGTCCTCTCCTCCTGAGAGTGAAAGCCAAAGACTCCTGGGTGCTCAGAGAGGCCAAACCACTTCCTCAGAGGCTGCCCGCTGGGATGTCTCTTGTCCCAGATGGGGCTATTTCAGGCTTTTCTCAGCAACGAGAAGCGAGAGCTGAACTGGCTGATGCCAGCCCGCGTGCATGGCACAGAGAAGGTACACATACTTGTTTGTTGAATGAATGACCTTGGCTCTGCAGACCAAGATGCTTTTATCAAAATGAAAGACACAGATGCTTTATCAAAACCAGTGGTTTCTCTTTTCCCTTGTTCTGGCACTGTGGGGCTTTGGGAGAAGAGCTTTCTATTTGGTCTCAGTCCAATGAGATCCTGAGCCATGAGGTAGGGCAAATTCTTTCTCAAGTTCACTGGGAAGCAATGGGAGGTGAAATCTGCATTGCAAGACTTGGAGCTTTCCCAGTTTTGGTCATTTTTCTTTACCTTCCAGAAACCAAGGCCATGAGTAGCAGCCTTTTACCCAATGCTTGAATACGAAAAGCAGTGGACCTCAGGGCTCTGGAGGGGAAGGCTGACGCAGGCTTCCTCATGATGGGCTCTGAGAAAGGGGCATGTCCTCCCAGACCCAGTGCTGCTGAGATGCTGCCTCGTCCACATCACCTGCACACACTTGGCCCCGCAGCCCAGAGAGACTGCTGCAACTGAGCCCTCCTTCGCTTTCATTCACACTGTTCCATTCAGAAACCTTGCTTCCTGCCTCACTGCTTGTTGGGGTACTTTCTCCCCTCTAGCCCCTAGACCTGCCTCTAAAGCTGTCTCCCCATGAAACCTCTCCTGGCCTCTTTGCATCCATGGGGCCTCTCTTTCCTTTTGGCTTCAGTCACATGTTGCTGGTCCCTCCTTTAGTGCCTCTTGGCCTTTGACCCATTTCCTCACCTCCTGGCTGACTTTGAGTGGTTCCTTCATCTTCAGTCCAGAGGATGTTCAAGTCTAGGTAAAATGTGAGGACAAGAGAGAGCTGAGGGCAGTCCCCATACCTGCTATCGGGAACTTCCTCACAGACCACCTACAACAGGCTTCTTTCACCCATTAAACAAAAACATTTCTAGAGCCCCGACTCTGCTCAGGCAACTATGAACAACTTCACCTCCTCTTGTTTTTCCCCCCAGATTCCAGCCATTTTGACTTCCTATGGTGTCCTCAAGCCCACCACGCTCCCTCCCACCCCAGGCTTTTAGTATGTGCTCTTCTCTGGCTATCAAGAAAAAATATATAAACCACACACTAAAAGACAAAAGACACAATTTGAAGAGACAGAGACAGAGAAGAGACAGAGCAAGGGATGAAATAGGCAGGGATGTTGGAATTATCAGACTGGGTATTTAGAACAGCTGTGATTAAAATGCGAAGGGATCTAATGGATAAAGTAGGCAGCATGCAAGATATGAGCAATCAAGCCATACAAAGACAAAGAGGAACCTTAAAAGAATATTACAAAGTGAAAGAAGCCAATCTGCAAAGGCTACCTAGAATAGCCTTGACATTCTGGAAAAGAGAAAATTATGGAGACAGTGAAAAGATCAGTGGTTGCCAGAGCCTGGGGAGAGAGGTGGGGAGGGATGAACAGACAGCCCACAGAGGATTTTTTAGGGCAGTGAAACTATTCTCTGATACTGCAGTGGTGGCTACAGGGCTTTACACATTTGTCGAAACCAATAGAATGTATAACACCAAAATCAGTCCTAATGTAAAATACGAACTTCAATTAATAATGTATCAATACTAGTTCATCAATTGTGCCAAATGTACCACACTAATGCAAGATGCTAATAATTGGAGAAATTGGAGCTGGGAGGTGAGGGAAACTCTGTACTACCTGCTTAATTTTTCTGTAAACCCCCCAAGATTTGAGTGGCTCAGTTGGTTTACAGTCAACTCTTTTTTTTAACATCTTAATTTTATTTTTGTCAGTGTTCCAAGATTCATTGTTTATGCACCACACACAGTGCTCCATGCAATTCGTGCCCTCCTTAATACCCACCACCAGGCTCACCCATCCTCCCTCCTCCCTCCCCTCCATAACCCTCAATTTGTTTCTCAGAATCCACAGCCTCTCATCTTTCATCTCCCACTCTGATTTATCCCAATTCACTTCTCCTTTCCTTCTCCTAATGTCCTCCATTTTATTTCTTATGTTCAACAAGTAAGTGAAACCATATGTTAATTGACTTTCTCTACTTGACTTATTTCACTCAGCATAATCTCCTCCAGTCCCTTCCATGCTGACACAAAAGTTGGGTATTCACCCTTTCTGATGGCTGCGTAATATTCCATCATATATATAGACCGCATCTTCTTTATCCATTCATCTCCTGAAGGGCATCTCGGCTCTTTCCGCAGTTTGGCAATTGTGGACATTGCTGCTATGAACATTGGGGTACATATGGCCCTTCTTTTCACTACATCTGTATCTTTGGGGTAAATACCCAGTAGTGCAATTGCAGGGTCATAGGGTAGCTCTATTTTTAATTTTTTGAGGAATCTCCACACTGTTTTCCAAAGTGGCTGGACCAACTTGCATTCCCACCAACAGTGCAAGAGGGTTCCCCTTTCTCCACATCCTCTCCAACACTTGTTGTTTCCTGTCCTATTGATTTTGGCCATTCTAACTGGTTTAAGGTGGTATCTCAATGGGGTTTTGATTTGAATTTCCCTGATGGCTAATGATGATGAACATTTTTTCATGTGTCTGTTAGCCATTTGTATGTCTTCTTTGGAGAAGTGTCTGTTTATGCCTTCTGCCCATTTTTTGACATGATTATCTGTTTTTTTGGGGTGTTGAGTTTGAGCAGTTCTTTATAGATCTTGGATATCAGCCCTTTGTCTGTAGTGTCATTTGCAAATATATTCTTCCATTCCATGGGTTGCCTCTTTGTTTTGTTGACGTTTCCTTTGCTGTGCAGAAGCTTTTTATCTTGATGAAGTCCCAAAGGTTCATTTTCACTTTGTTTCCTTTGCTTTTGGAGACTTGTTTTGAAAGAAGTTGCAAATCAACCAATATGATAGAACAAATCAATAAGAAAAGAGAGAAGAACCACGCAGTCCTCTCAATTGATGCAGAAAAAGCATTTGACAAAATACAGCATGTGTTCCTGATTAAAACTCTTCAAAGTATAGGGATAGACAGAACATTTCTCAACTTCATAAAATCTATCTATGAAAAACCCACAGTGAATATCATTCTCAATGGGAAAAAACAGACAACTTTCCCACTGAGATCAGGAACATGACAAGGATGCCCACTCTCACCACTGTTGTTCAACATAGTACTAGAAGTTCTAGCAACAGTAATCAGACAACAAAAAGAAATAAAAGGTATCCAAATTGGCAAAGGAGAAATCAAAATCTCTCTTTTCGCAGATGACATGATACTTTATAAAGGANCAGAACATTTCTCAACTTCATAAAATCTATCTATGAAAAACCCACAGTGAATATCATTCTCAATGGGAAAAAACAGACAACTTTCCCACTGAGATCAGGAACATGACAAGGATGCCCACTCTCACCACTGTTGTTCAACATAGTACTAGAAGTTCTAGCAACAGTAATCAGACAACAAAAAGAAATAAAAGGTATCCAAATTGGCAAAGGAGAAATCAAAATCTCTCTTTTCGCAGATGACATGATACTTTATAAAGGAAGCCCAAAAGACTCCACACCCTAATTACTAGAATTCATACAGCAATTCAGTAACATGGCAGGATACAAATCAATGCACAGAACTCAGTTGCTTTCTTATATACTAGCAATGAAAATACAGAAAGGGAAATTAGAGAATCAATTCCATTTACTATAGCACCAAAAACCATAGGATACCTTGGAATAAACCTAACCAAAGAAGTAAAGGATCTGTACTTGAAGAACTACAGAACATTAATGGAAGAAACTGAAGACACAGAAAGATGGAAAAGCATTCCATGCTCATGGATCAGAAGAATAAACGTTGTTAAAATGTCTATACTGCCCAGAGTAATCTATACTTTCAATGTCATCCTGATCAAAATTCCACTGTCATTCTTCAAAGTGCTGGAACAAACAATCCTAAAATTTGTATGGAAACAGAAAAGACCCCAAATTACTAAGGAAATGCTGAAAAAGAAAAACAAAGCTGGGGGCATCACATTGCCTGATTTCAAGCTTTACTACAAAGCTGTGATCACCAAGACAGTATGGTACTGGCACAAAAACAGACACATAGACCAATGGAACAGAGTAGAGTCCAGATATAGACCCTCAAATCTATGGTCAAATAATCTTCAAGAAAGCAGGAAAAAATATCCAGTGGGGGAAAAAAACAGTCTCTTTAATAAACAGTGCTGGGAAAATTGGATAGCTATGTATAGAAGAATGAAACTCAACCATTCTCTCACACCATACACAAAGATAAACTCGAAATGGATGAAATGGAGGCAGGAATCTATCAAAATCCTAGAGGAGAACATAGGCAGTAACCTCTTTGACATTGGCCACAGCAATCAACTCTTGATTTCGGCTCAGGTCATGATCTCAGGGTCCTGATACCGTGTCTCACATCAGTCTCTCTGCTGGGCATGGAGCCTGCTTAAGATTTTCTCTTTCTCCCTCTGCATCTCCTTACCCGCACCCCCCTCCTCTCTAAAAAAAGAAAATTAAGTCTATTAATTTTTATAAAACAACAATGTAGGAATAGTGGCATTAAGTGATTGGCAAGTGTTTTTTGACTTAGTCTGTAGCCCGAATTCAGTTGAATGGCATGTATTCAAGGACATCTCATAACCCAGGCAAAGACAGACCCCAAAGTGCCTCCTTGGTGGGTTTTCTGCTGTTTTCTTCATGCTGCAGCTATTTCTGACACGCATTTTGCCATTTCTCTGCAATTTGCCCCATTTGGCGACTTGAACAATCACAGCTCTCTTCTGGCCCGGCACTTACTAACAGGGCTGGTATCCTTATGCTGTTGGCATCCTATGCTAGGAGAGTTACAAACCACATTCTTTATATTTTCCCTTTACAGGGCAGAGCTGCATAAAGTGGCATAGCAATCATTTTCATAACTAAGGAAACTGAGTAGCTGAAGAGTTAATCAATCACACTACACAATGCCCCAGTGGCTCAGAAACTGGCAATACAGGATATCTCTGGTAGTAGGAATAAAGGTAGATCAGAAAAGAGGAAAGTAGGGGAAAGTCAGCTGAAGGAGCAGTTAGACCCCCAATGGCCTGATTCACTCGGCTCAGCTAGGGAATAGCCCCTCCTTTACTCTGCAGAAAGCTGTAGGTTCATTCTCTGGAGAGTGTAAAACAGGTTCTCTGGGCTAAGAGACACGGGACAGGACTGAAGCCAGGAATTACACACTGGAAGTTGAAGCATTCAGCTCTCTTCTCATGGTTGGATTTCAGAATCCTAGAAACCATACATGCTTCTGGCAGATGACTGGGAGAAAATCCTATGGGGAATCTAGCCAATCTAAGAGAAAAATACCTGAGAAACTGATAACAGGATTCTCTTCAAAACAACCCATGAGGATCTCTAGTCAGTGAAGCCTCAGTGGACAAGACTTTCCCAACTGTCCAGAATGTCCAATCACCCTTCTAGTGCCCTGTTCCTTAAACAAACAGCACAACATCATGAATTACCAAGGAAATGCAAATCAAAACCAAATGAGGTAACACTATACAAGCACTAGAATGACTAAAATTAAAAAGACTGTTAATACCAAGTGTTGGTAAAGACACAGAGCAATTAGAACTCTCATTCCTGATAGGAATGTAAAAATTGTACAGTCACCTTGGAAAACAGTTTGATGGGTTTTTTTTTAGAAAGTTAAGAACACATTTACCATAAAACCCAGCAGTTCCACAACTTGGCGTTTACCCAACAGAAATGAAAACCTTTGTCCATACAATCAGTTGTACATGAATATTCATAACAGCTTTATGTTTAATAGCTCCACACTGGAAACAAACCAAATGTCCATCACTAAATGAATGAACAAATTGTGGCATATTAATGCAATAGATAAAAATTAATTCCATTAAGTAATTGTAATTAATGGAATATGGATCATCAATAAAAAGGGAACTGAACTACAGATCTACATATCACTGATGAATCTCAAAAACATAAATGACACTATTTACATGGTATCTAGAACAAGCAAAACTAATCTATACTGGCATAAAGCATATCAGTGGTTGTCTGGGGCTGGAGTCAGGGCAAGAATGATTGTAGAGAGATGTTGGGGTGATAGAAGTGTGCTATATCTTGATTATGGTGATGGTTACATGGGTGTATACATGTCAATTATGTGTAGATACCAAAATGTATTGAACTTGACATTAAAATGTATATATTTATTATATATCTATATAATATATAGTCTATATACTATATACTAGTATACTATATATCTATATAATCTATAGTAAATAGTAAAATAGTAAATAGTAAACTATAGCAAGGGGGTTAAAATGCAAATTATGTCTCAACAAAGTTTTTTTTTTAATTCAGTATAAGGCCAAGGATCACTGAAACTTTGAAAAAAGCATTTCATATAGGAGACAGACACCAAGGGAAACAGAAGATGCAAATTGAAAAAAACAGATTGTGTATGGATTTTAAAAAATTAGAAAACAAAACTTACCTTTAATTTCCTGAGATATTTTTCTTCCAAAAAATGACATTACCTCTATAAAATGAGAAAGGTTGCTACAGTAAAAGAAATATTCAGAGACCAAAAAAAGTGCTCTTGTTAATTAAAAATATAATAGCAAAAATTTTAAAAACTTTTTAAATAGAATATATTTATTCTATTTTACTTATCTATATATTTATTTATCTACTTATGTATTAAATAGAATAAATAGAATAGAAATGGTAGAATATTATGGGAAAGATTAAAAGAAGACATCATGATGAAATTTTAGAAACTAAAAGTGAAAAGAAGAGGTTTCCAGAGAGATGGGAAATATTTTTATACACATTATCAAAAATCAAAATTATTTTGGACTCCTTGACACAAGAATAGCTAGAGACAAATAATTATTCTTTCAAAATCTGAGGGAGAACTGTATCTGACCTAGAATTCGAAATCAGGGCAAATTGTCAGTTATAGTGAGGGTATAATAAAGACATTTTCAGATGTACCAGGTCTCAAAAAAAATGTACTGCATATGTTTTTGCTTTTTTTTTTTTAAAGAAAACTACCTGAGGTTGTAATTCATCAAAACATAGGACTAAATATAGAAAGATAGGAATCAGGGACCAGGAAATTCAAGAGAGAGAGGTGAGGGAACCGTCAAGTGATGGGGAAGAGAAGCCAACATCCACATCTGTATTGTAACCAGCCCAAACTGAAGCAAGTCAGAAGGCTGTAGGCACAGATACCTCAAGAAAATGAAACTGAATGCACGTCTGATGCATCTGGAGATATCATGAGCAGATCTAGAGAGCTGACAGAGGATTTGGGGTTGAATTCATGAAAAAAGTACATGCAAAAAACTCGGCGGCTTGTAGAGGCTTCCACTGGCCCTGTCTGGGACAATCTGAACATGAAAATACAGCAATGTGTTATAAACCATGGGAAAAAATAAATCTGTCAGCCTCTACTGAAAACTGATAAATAATAAGTCATAATAAATACATAAATGGGGGAAGGGAAAGAGAGGTTCAGAAAGAATGCCCAACTGGTACATGTGGGAGGAGTGCAGGAATTGGAAAATCATCACTTTGTATTCATCATTACAGAGATTGGGTCAGGTCAGAATTGTCAATGGATACTAATATCAGGGGAAGTTTTGATGAGAAGCAAGGTATTATATGATCTTGAAGTGTCTGTCTATAGGGTGCTCATTAACTGCAAGGAAGAGTGACAAAAACGAATGAATTCTATAGTGAGAGAAATTGGGCAACACCTTTGAGAATGATTAAAATTAACAGCAGCCCCAAAGCAATAAGATACCTAGAAATAAGCCTAACTAAAGAGGTGAAAGACCTGTACTCTATAAACTATAAAACACTGATGAAAGAAATTGAAGATGACACAAAGAAATAGAAAGATATTCCATGCTCATGAATTGAAAGAATAAATATCATTAAAATATCTATGTTACCCAAAGCAATCTACACATTTAATGCAATCCCTATCAAAATGCCAACAGCATTTTTCACAGAGCTGGAACAATCCTAAAATTTGTATGGAACCACAAAAGACCCCAAATACCCAAAGCAACCTTTAAAAACAAAAGCAAAGCTGGAAGCATCACAATTCTGGACTTCAAGTTTTATTACAAAGCTGTAGTGATCAAAACAATATGGTGTTGGCACACAAACAGTCACATAGATCAATGGAACAGAATAGAAAACCCAGAAATGAACCCACAACTATATGGTCAATTAATCTTCAACAAAACAGGAAAGAATATCCAATGGGAAAGACAGTCTTCAACAAATGGTGTTGGGAAAACAGGACAGCAACATGCAAAAGAATGAATCTGGACCACTTTCTTTCACCAGACACAAAAATAAATCCAAAATGGATGAAAGACCTAAATGTGAGACCTGAAACCATCAAAACCCTAAAAGGGAACACAGGTAATAACTTCTTTGATGTTGGCCTAGCAACTTCTTATTAGATTCACCTCCTGAGGCAAGGGAAACAAAAGCAAAAATAAACTATTGGGCTTACATCAAAATAAAAAGCTTTTGCACAGCAAAGAAAACAATGAACAAAACCAAAAAGCAACTGACAGAATGGGAGAAGATATTTGCAAAAGACATATCTGATAACGGGTTAATATCCAAAATATATAAAGAACTTATCAAACTCAACACTCCAAAAAACAAATAATCCAATTAAAAAAGGGCAGAAGACATGAACAGACATTTTTCCAAAGAAGACATACAGATGGCCAATAGTCACATGAAAAGATGCTCGACATCACTGACCACCAGGGAAATGCAAATCAAAAGCACAATGAGATAACACCTCACAACTGTCAGAATGGTTAATATCAACACAAGAAACAACAGGTGTTACGCTACTGGGTATTTATTTACTCAAAGAATACAAAAATACTAATTCAAAGGGGGTACATGCACCATCATGTTTATTGCAGCATTATCTACAATAGCCAAATTATGGAAACACCCTGTGTCCATCAACTGATGAATGGATAAAAAAGATGTGGTATACAACAACAAAACGGAAGAAAGAGAAATTAAAGAGTCAATCCCATTTACAATTGCACCCAAAACCATAAGATACCTAGGAAAAAACCTAACCAAAGAGGCAAAGAATCTGTATTCAGAAAACTATATAGTACTCAGGAAAGAAATTGAGGAAGACACAAAGAAGTGGAAAAATATTCCATGCTCATAATAAATATTGTGAAAATGTCTATGCTACCTAGAGCAATCTACACATTTAATGCAATCCCCATCAAAATACCAGCAATTTATTTCAAAGAAATGGAACAAATAATCCTAAAATTTATATGGAACCAGAAAAGACCCCAAATAGCCAAAGGAATGTTGAAAAAAAAAAGGAAAGTTGGCAACATCACAATTCCAGACTTGAAGCTCTATTACAAAGCTGTCATCATCAAGACAGTATGGTACTGGCACAAAAACAGACACATAGACCAGTGGAACAGAATAGAGAACCCAAAAATGGACCCTCAACTCTATGGTCAACTAATCTTCGACAAAGCAGGAAAGAATGTCCAGTGGGAAAAAGACAGTCTCTTCAACAAATGGTGTTGGGAAAACTGGTCAGCCACATGCAGAAAAATGAAACTGGATCATTTCCTGACACCACACACAAAAATAGACTCAAAATGGATAAAAGACCTCAATGTGAGAAAGGAATCCATCAAAATCCTCGAGGAGAACACAGGCAGCAACCTCTTCGACCTCAACCGCAGCAACTTCTTCC